>NEWO01000028.1:199868-227878 GCA_003013225.1 Phalaenopsis aphrodite
ATATATACATATATAGATACCACACTTCGATTTTGCAACTAAATCTGTATCAAAATTTTCATATAGATTTTTCTCTAAATATCTTAAACAAATACCATTATTACCGATTGTGCGCAAAAATTAAACTATATTTATAGATGTCTTCGGCCCCATAAAAATTGTTGCTTTTCCGGTGCATATATGTTATTTTCTTCAAAGTTTACTTTATGATACATACACTTAATAAAAGTTTGTATGTCTATGTGAAAAGTTCAAGATTAAGACTTGTCGAAATCAAAAAGTTCATGCATGTCAGTTATCACTCGACACTTGGGGAACTCGAATCCTGATAGTAAAACCGACAACGACGTCAAGAGCCTCTGATCGGTCAGAAGCATGAGAAACAACCGACAACGATGCTCTTGCCAAGAGCGTTCGATCGGTTAGAAGCATGAGAAGCAACCGACAATGATAAGATAAGCATCTGATCGGTCAAAAGCATAAGAAACACCTGGCAGCGACAACTTCTGCGAAGGGTGCAGAACTCTAAGACTTCCCTCCAGGGCGAGCATCTCCAAGGCTCCCCTCCAAAGCGAGCATCCCCAAGACTTTCCTCCGAGGCAAGCAGGGGGCTAGAAACTCTAAAATTCCCCTTCGGAGCAAGCAACTCCAAGACTTACCTCTCTCCACGACTTACCTCCTGGGCGAGCATCTTCACGACTTCCCTCCTGGGCGAGCATCTCCAAGACTCCCCTCCTGGGCGAGCATCTCCAAGACTACCCTCCGGAGCGAGGGTTAGCATCTCTAAGACTCACTTCCGGGGCAAGCAACTCTTAAACTTTCAACGGTCGACTTTCCTCCGACGACCGACTTTTCCTCCGAACATCCATCGGAGCCTGACAACTTTCCCCTGAAAGAAAAAACTCCAGAATGACAGACTCAACAGATGATGACAAATATATCAAGCTCGAAAAGCGCTAATAAGGGGTATCATTAGCAAATTATGTGTTCAAAATTTATTTTATTTATAATTTTTTTTGTCCTTACTACAGCCGTTGCTATCAATGAGAAAAAAATATTGAGAAACTTAATAAGTATATTCAAAAATGGTCTGCAGAGATCTCAAGGCAATCTAACGATAAAAAAAGGACTAAAATATCATATACACTTCTCTTCAAAGCAAGGTTAAATATGTAATTTTTATTATATTTTTTGTCTCTTCTATAAATCGGAGGGCTTTATGATGTAGAAAGGACCTTGAGCTCCTCCACATTTTGTAACATAAAATTTTATGGAATAACAAGGGTCCACGAACCCGCAGAACAACACAATTTCCACTGCCCCTAGCGGAAGTATTCCTTTCCTCTTCCCCTTCTCTCTCTCTCTCTCTCTCTCTCTCTCTCTCTCTCTCACACTCTTTCAATTTCTTTCCTTGGTTCAACTGTCACGCTCCGCCACATTCGAGAAATCATCGAGACGAACAGGGGATGGAAGATTCTAGAGAAAGTCCGAATACGATGAGTCATCAAAGGGGCTCTAGAAGATTCCACCACATTCAAGAGAGAGCAAGAAGGAAAGGCTCCATAGAGGATCTAAGAATAACCTAGAATGTTCTAGAGTTATTTATGTACATTAGAATAGTCTAAGAGATAGAATATTATATTGTAATCTAGAAGCTTCTCTTGGACATGGTATAGTCCCACATTGGCTAGATGAAAGGCCAAAGGGATGGAGAAGGCTATAAGTAGGAGCTCCTCCCCTCATTTGTAATTACCCAAGCATTGAATCAAAGCATTCTAGTATTCAATTGCTAATTATTCCTTTCTCTCTATTCTTCTTCTTAAGAGTGCTTGGGGCGCTTAAGTCCAGTGTTGTGAGTGATTAGGCTGATTTAGTGCTAAGAGAGAGCGCTAAAGCCGCACGGGTGACTTGACGAAAGTTAGTCCGTGACAGTTCAACGCTCTATTCCTCGAGCACGGTCTACCGGACATATTTGGATTTAACAAAATAAAACTCAAATCTATTGCATTACAACAAAAATACAACAATAACTAACATTTTTTAAAGAGGAATACACTTTTTAATGTATAGGTTTATAGCACCAAGGTTGTATGTATGTAAATATGAATGTTTAAGTGTTGGATATGTAAACACATGAGAAAATTGTGGTAAGTATGTAAATTTCCCTAAAATTTAGGATATAGAGGTAAAAGGCTTAATGCTTGAAGCCAATCATATTAAAGATCACAACTACAGCGATATAGAAAATTACATATTTTTGGGCTGTAAATCAATAGAAGACTCCCGAAGAAAAGACAGAAACATAAAACAAGTGAGAGATCAATCGCATACCTGATGAAGAAATTGGGCGTAGTTCCTCAGAATCAATGCATTGCCAGGGTCCTCTTCAATCAGCCTCTTATAATAAATTTCAAGCTCATAATCTTCTCCTCCATAGTCAGTTTTCACAGAATAATTCCCATCTCTCCCATCACCACTACCAGCACCAATCACAACTGCTCCATCATTAACGCCAAGGTCCATGAGCCCTGAAGCCAGACGATCGATTCCAAGCCCTCTCGCAAGGAAAAGGGGTTGGGAAGCCCTCTGGCTTAGCTCGCCTGAACCCTTATTCACACCGTTATGCTCTCCATGGTCTAGGAAGCTAAATTTCTCATCAATCTGGAAGTCATCCTGCTCCTGCAGCTTTTCCTCCTCGTCTTCTTCAACAGTTACATAGCTGTACAACGAGAGTGACGGGGCCGTCTCCAGAGCTACATCCCGGCGGCGGGAAGAAGTGGGCTTCAGTGACCTTTGGAATTGGGAATCAACAGAGCAGTTGGAGAGGAGATCCTTAATACTTCCTTCGGAATGACTTCTTCTAATCAAGCCGGCAGATGCGTCTCGTTCAGAGGAATCCATGATATGGGAGTAACGGCAGCAGATTCCGTGGTGGATGGTGGAGGAAGAGGAGTTAGTCCTCTCAAGGCACTGGTGGTGCAATTGGTGGCCATTGTTAGGGTTATCAGAGAATACTGCAGAGGAACAGGAGATGAGTGATCCAAGAATAGGAGTGGAAGAACTCTTGAGCAGCATTTTCTCCCTCTCCAATCTCTTAACTCCCCTTTCTCAAAACCCTCTTTGTAAACAACTCAGTGAGCCCCGTGTGGACGGCCAATCCTGATAACCAAGTTGAGATAACTTTTTAGCTTTTACCATTAAAGAATCACGGGCAGCGTCATAGCCACATGTGAGACAGCTAAACCATGAAAACAAAGATAATATAAACAAGTTAGCAGTTAGATGAAATAAAATGGGCTAATGGAGAATATGAACCCGGCAATATAAATTTACACTGTAACAATTTGATTTGTCTATGAGATCAAGTGGCTCCAAGGAGAAGACGAACCTGTCAGATTCTGCAGTGGAAGCAAACCCTAACAAGGCAGAGGTCTTTTTCATCGTACACGGAGCACTTGTGATGGCACGTGCTTGAAGTCGAGTGCAGAGAAAGACGTTGACGATGGAAAATAGCGGTATATATCTATGACCAATTTTATATTTTATTTCTTATTTTTAATTTTTTAAAAAAATATTTAAATGCTATTTATTTTGTTTAATTTTAATTTTTTTTTAATTTTGAATAAATTTTAAGAAATTAACTGTTTTAATTTAAATAAATAAATTTAGTCATATATACAATTTTAAATTTAAATTAAAAAACAAATTTTTCAATCATTAGACCAATATGATTTGTATTAAAGCTATACTTTTTATTTTAAAATAAATTAAATAAATTTAGGATGTTTTGTTTATTAGAACATAATCAAAATGATCTCATCTTATTTTTTATTATGCCGATTGCCAAGCACTTCTTGTTTGTTTAATTTTTACAAGACAATT
This sequence comes from Phalaenopsis aphrodite, assembly GCA_003013225.1. Taxonomy (NCBI): domain Eukaryota; kingdom Viridiplantae; phylum Streptophyta; class Magnoliopsida; order Asparagales; family Orchidaceae; genus Phalaenopsis; species Phalaenopsis aphrodite. Next base: position 203,751 of record NEWO01000028.1, read on the forward strand.
AGATAAAAGTTTCACAAATTATGTTGGCTATATGTTGATAGCCATTCATCATTCATTTTCTAATATATGGGCCTGATATTCATAACTATCTTACCCTTTTTTTTTTGTTTGATATCTTGAAGTACAAAATTTGATTGTCAATACAACAAAATATTATTAGTAGCGGTAGTTTTATGTGACCATTTTAAAATTGGCATCATAAAAGGCCTATGGTAGCGATAAGCGTCGTTGAACTTAGTGATGGTGTAAACTACCTGGTAATATGATTAAATCCTCCCATATATTGCGCTAGCGGCAAACTTATTTGTGTGTCCTGACACCCATGTACTCGTTTGATTTGTTGTATGATCCAACCGCCCTCACCTCTTTGCCGACCTATGGCTCCCTCATTGCCTCAATACATCCTCGTTGATCATAGCTAAACTGGTTGGATCGAAAAAATATTACATCAGTACTACGCACGTAGAGGAACGTGCGTACCCAATAAAATCACGCCACGTATCCCGCACGACACAGAAAAAAAAAACGCATGAATAACACGGGGGGGAATATTCCCCGTGTTACTGCGCCGTTTTTTTTTTCTGCGTCGCGCGAGATACGTGGCGTGATTTTATTGGGTACTCACGTTCCTCTACGTGCGTAGTACTGATGTAATATTTTTTCGGTTGGATCACCTTGCATCATCATCGGCCTCCGTTGTTGTACAGGTGCTCAAGTCACTTTCTCCAAGTTCTACCTCCCTCTTTCGGCCAATAATAGTTATTTATTGATTTTTTGTTTTTGCTTTTTTCTATTCTTAAGATGTAACCTGTTTACCAGCACCGCAAACTATTGTCACGGGCTATTTCGGGGTTATTGAGGAGTTTATGGTTCCACTTTAATATTTTTGTAGGTGAGCCTGATATAGCACACAATACGGTATATTATTGGGAGTCTGCAGGTAGAGCTAAGTCCGGAGTCCGGTTAGAAAATTTTTCCCAACTTCACACCACTCTTTTATTCCTTCTTTCTGTTAAGCCAAATCCAAGCCACCCGTTTATTTAAGAGGTAAGAACATACGAAAAATTTTATTTTATTGGTTTTGTTTTATCATGAGATCAATTAGTTTGCTGGTATGGGTTTCAGGTTCTGTAGGAAGTGTTGCAAATGGGAATTTTGGAATCTGCAATTTATTCAGCTACTTGGTTTCAGATCTGAAAGATTTCATGCTATCATTGATTGGCTTGTGGTGTTTAAGAAGAAAGGTTTTCATTTTACAGTTTTGTAAATGTTTTGGGATTTTACTATTTTGTAGCCATGAAGAATTAGAGTCTAAATTATTGGTGTGCTTGAAAGAGATGAAAGATGTTGAGTTTATGCAAGATTGGGAGTCGTCATTTGTACTGTTTAGTGATGATCTTTGTTAAAGAGTGCTTGAATGTCTCATTAGTGTGGCCATGTAAGTACTCGTTTTTGTCACTTCGGCGTAGAGAGAAAATCTTGTACATGGTATTCACATGTATTCCAAGACACTTGCATGTTTTTTAAGCGGGTGTTGACATGACTTGAATGATTGTATCAGTATGCCATTTTTTAAGAGTAGTAGGAAAGCTTGTTTTTCGATCAAACCATCCAAGTGGGGATGACGACGAGAGGCCGGCAGCATATTACCAAATGTTTGACTGACATGAGAATTTAAACAGAGGCTAAACATTACTCAAACCGGACTTAAATAAAATGTAAATTGGACCTTTAAGGACATAAAAAAAAATTGCGTGAATAATAAGATAATGCAAAGAAAAAGACTAAAGAGCTAAGAAATGAATATGGACTCTCCAAGGATCGGCAGATCCACTAGAAATGCAAGCAAGAACCTCTCACTCTAAGATGCACACTCAAGGAAAAAGTGAATGAGAAGGGAGTTGAATAAGGCATGACACCTCTCTCCTACTAAGGCAAAATTACTCTTTCTGGATAACGCACGTAGAATTATGTGCGGAAGCCAATTTAAAAAAAATATACTTTTTATCATCATTTTATTTTATAAAAAAAAATTTTAATCTCTAAAATGAGAAAAAAAAACGCGTTTGATGTGCTGCCCGACACCAACCCGACCCCAATCCGATCCATCCCATCCAAATAAAAGCTAGTACAACAAATATAGAGATTGATACTTTTGGCGTTTGGGGTTCATTCAACGTTTCATATCCGAGATCGACATTAAACTCTCTAGAGTTTGCTCTACGGCTTGTCGTTCGATATTTTTTACCCCCTGAGATTCCTCTGTTAACCAAGGTTAGGCTTCAACATTTTGTTCCCTTTTTTCTTTAGTTTCTTTATTTTGTTTGCCGACATTTCCTCATTATACGGCTTCACATTTTTGTTTGTCTCCCAGCATAAAGGTGAAAAAAAGACTGAGAATCTCATTGGAATCAAAATACAACATACAATAGGTGAAGAAAAGACTGAGAATCTCTGTTTTTTTTAAGTAAATTCGATGATATGCTTGCAAATATGAGACAATCATTGACTTTTCTTTTTTTTTGTTTTTTTTTTCGAACTGAAGTTTTTTTTTTTTTTTTTGGTGCATGCTCATAAAATACAACGATGTTATATTGGTTATATTTATTCACCTCAGCACAACCAATATAACATGGTTGCACTGAATTGATTTAACAATGTAAATATTGATTAAAAATCTAAATAAAAAATAACTGATTTTTTTTTTTTTGTACAACCATGTTATATTGATTGTACTGAGGGAACTCAACACAACCGATACAACACGGTTGTACTAACATAAGATAGAAATGTTGATTTTTGTTTAAAATCAAAATAAAAATAAATAGGTATATAGATGAATGAATTTTTTATTTTTTTATATTCCCAGTACATACAATTGTGTGATTATTTCTCATGTACAACCAAGTTATAATTGTTGTACTTAGGCGACTCAGTACAACTGATACAACATAGTTGTACTTAAATAAGACAGCAATGTTGAGTTTTGTTTAAAATCTGAATAAAAATAAAAAAATATAATGGTTATATAAACAAAATGAATTTTTAATTTTTGATTTTCCTCATACATGTGATTGTCTGATTATTTCTCTTGTACAACTAAGTTATATTGGTTATTCTGAGGTACCTCAATGAAACCGATACAACGGAATTGTACCGAAGTAAGACATCATTGTCTAGTTTTCAATAAAAATAAAAAAAATGATATATAGATAAAATGAATTTTTAATTTTTACTTTTCCCTATGATTGTCTGATTTTTTCCCTTCATACAACCATGTTATATGGGTAACTCAGTGCAACTGATATAACACGATTGGATTGAAGTAAGCAGCAGTTTTGAGTTTTGTTTAAAATCTAATTAAAAATAAAAAATGGGCAACGATCGCTAGAACCGCCAGTTGGAAAGTCAGCTATAGAAAAATAGAGAGTTGCGACAGCGGTCTCTTTTGGAATTTCCTTAGAAACAAATGCTCCTATGTCATCTTTCCCTGCATCATCAAGATAAGATGCATATTTTCAAGGAATGATAGCAACATTTTCAGTCACTGTGTCTTGAATGGCAATAGTAGTCTGACACATAAAGAAGATATACGTTAAGGTTGCACGCGGATCCTCATCTTCTACGGAGTTACCTGGTGTCGCGAGACGCTTCTGTTTCTAGTGCATAGCAGCTACCTTCTCCTTCGTCACCTTTGCTCAGACCACCTCATCAATGTTTGAGAGGCGCCATTGTTCCTCAGTCATCTCATCCACCGGTACACGGGTAATTGTTGCCTCAATGGTGTATTGTCGGGCTGAGGGGTAACAACTTCTCAGCATCACCTTGCCAATTTCCATACTTTCCGGAAGAAACTTTTGCTTGTACACCTCCCACTCTGACGACTCGGTCTGGATCCCTCGAGCGCCAGAACAAGAGCTGACTAATAATTTCATTTTTCAATCATTTTTTTATCCTCCACTCCCAGCAAGTGGAGTTTCTTATCCGTTGAAAACATTGCGAAGCTCTCCTTATCAACATTAAAATGAGAAAAAAACTCTTAAATAGGTCGATTGACCACATAATGCACTCTTGACGACATTACAGGACGAAGGACATTATGGCGGCCATGGAGTTTGGCAGTACTTTTGTCGAAATAACCCTGTATGTGTTGAAAACACTCTGGAGCTCATCACACATAGATAATTAGAGGATATATTTGAACAGGTCTCGGTAGGAGATCATATCCCTGCCCAGGATGTCCATCTCTCGAGCTTACCTCGATAACTTCCGAAGAGTGACACTATTAAATAGAATGTTCTTCTTCTGCAACTCCTTCACCTCGTTCTCCACCAATAATAAAAAGTTAGCACCCTTGATGAAGCCAAATAGATTATGGGAATATTTTGGAGTCATTGCAAAGAACAAAAAGGCATTCGAGAGACAAAAGTAGAAGGGAGATCAAATGCACAGAGAAAGTAACCCGAACGTGTAAAGTAAAAAGGAAGCAGTTTCTTGCCCTATTTATAAGTTGAATGCGTAAAATAATGCATCACATAATGATAAGTGTCACAAAAAAATATCTTTTCAAATTTATTTAGATGATATTTCATTTTCAAATAATATTATCACAGGTCTAGAAAAAAGTATTTTATGAAAGGGTCTTCCAAGTCCTCAATCGGGGAATACCCCTTCTAAGTTAGCCTTTGGAAGACCATCGCCCCTCCTAACCTAATCTAATCCATCTGGTCAGCTTTTTGTTGGAACTTGCCAAGATCATTTGACTCGTCAAGCTTCCCTAGCCTACACAGTGCCTTGACTAGCCCTCTTTGCAAGATGACGACCTCCACCTACAAAGCTTGATACACCCAAGCCCATGGTCTCCAGAAGGGCTAATAACTTCAGTACAAAAACTATAGCTAGAACTCCGACCACTCCCTCCGAAGAGCCAATAATCACTGTCAAGGGCCCGGTCCCCCTTGATTGCTGCTCCATGATGTCATAGCAAGATGACTACCACTTTTTTTGCTTCTATTCAAATCTGGTGGCAAACAAAGAGTTGGAAGATTGATGCCCTTCCAAATTGATTGTGGGCAGAAGCCCCACATATTTTGCTTACAGATTGGCCCAACAACAGGGACAGGCTAGGCATTATCTTTCGACTGCCCACTGTCTCAGTGATCCTCCAACTTGAACGATTCATCTGTGTTGCAATATTTAAAAAAAAAAAAAGTAAAGAACATGAACAGACAAAAAGAGCTTTGCGTACACATAAATCTATCTATTTAAGAAAGGGTGGCCAAATTTTTTTATCTCTCTTCCGTGGTAAGGTTCCTTTGGTTTCGTGCAATGGCCGCTGAGGAGAGACAGTGATCGCCATTCCCCTTAGCTCCATTCCACTTGTCTTAGCTCCTATGGCAAGCAAGACCTGCTGGTTCTTACACCCTTGCCAAACTGGAGGAATATGGCCTGCTGACGAGGCAATTTTGGCATTCACCCCTCGGGACCCCCAAAAGAGTCAACTTGATTAAGTGATGAAGGTTCAGGCCTTGACCGTTTCCCTTTCTTAGTCTTGTTCTCCTTCACATAGACTTAAAGCTCGTAACCTTCCTTGACAAAAAGTTTAAGGTCCACGGTGATCCAACTTGAACCATCAGTCATAATGCAACTCAGTTAAATGGGAAAAAATGACGGCAATAGATGCCACACCAAGCCTATGACTCTATTTATAGAGCACACTCGACACAAATTCTAAAGGGAGGTTAATTATTGAATTAAATTTCTTGATTTTAGCATAATTGATTATTAAATAGTTTTCATGTCGTCATTGTAGCTGTCATTTTTAACGAGTGGGAAAAATTGGGAGCCAATATATTTACACTAGAGCTGTCAGTACGAATCTCAAACCAATTGAGCAGCCCGGGATGGTTGCTGGACAATTATGGCATCAGGGTAAATAAGCACGATCAGAGTCGACCATTCAAACGACAAACTGTGTGATCGGAGTCAGTCGACACACCATGGTGAGATATTCAATTGGTGAACCACAGTCCTAACCACTCGAACTCCATACATGAGCGTCCGATCACAACTAGTCGACCAACTGACTTTTACTTCTACAAGTGCGGTTGACATTTGACTTGTCACCTCAGTCGGGCGCACCCAGATGAGTCCACTGGCTGGTCACCAGTATATTCAAATTTAAATTGCAATACAATTTTTTTACTAAATCAAAAAGATGTATTGCTTTAAGGATGATTTTCATAAATGCTCCATCCTTTCTATAATTGTGAAAATACATCTCTATCAATAAAAGAAAAAAATACGAATAAAAGGGCCTCCCCTCATTCATCAATGAAAATTTTCTTAATCATTCAACTCTCTCTTTCTCCCTTCAGGCGTGTGCTCACAAAGAACAATTAAGGATTCAACATAAATAACCTCAAAATCCATGTGAATCTCGAAAAGCATGCATCAATCTTAAAAATATACATCGGTCAATTTTAAATATATTTAAATTGTGTGATGCCTCAAGATTCATGTAAATATATGTTGATGCATGCATGCCACAAAAATATGTGTATTTGTTCTAATAAGTGCGCTAATTGTTTTATCATGTAGTTTTAGAATGTTGCATGGGCAACAAGTCGCTTTGTCTAAGGACAGGTCGTAAGTCCCATCTTTAGACATTTTGAACCTCCTTTCTAACAGAGACTGGAGTTGACAAGACCGAGCCTCTAGTCTAATCCTCCTCTTAATAAAGACAGGAGTTAACAGGATTGACTCATTTTTTGAACTCGAATCACTAAATTTTATTGTAAAAAAAGCATCTTATATCAACTTCCTCGATGATGGTCCTGTTGATGATAAATCTCAACTTGATATCTATTTATAAAATTTAATTATAAAACTCTACAAGTTGGAATTTTTAATGTGAAATCTATCACTCTGAAGCTTGGGCAAAATCCATCTACCCTCTATACCAGTTTGTTGAGGTAGACAAGTCTAAGATTAATCTAAGGTCACAAATAACAACTATTATATAATTTACACCACTAAATTTACACTCAAAATAATCTCATGCCAATAAGGACATAGCTTGTGTCCTCTTTCCATGAGTTTGATCTTTTGACACCATAGAGAAGTGGTTATGACCAGAGCTCTATGGCGGGATTGTTTGGCCTATAGACTTTATTAGATGATCTGAGCCTTTATGCACTATTAGGTGGTTTGGCCAATATGCTCCACTCGGTAGTTTGGTAAATTAGGCTCTACCATATTAAGGGCATGGTTATATCTCTCATGTTTCTCAATGGCTTTGCTTATTTGGGTTGTGAGCTATAGGATATACTTAATGAGGCATAAGTCAAATGTTAGCTACAGTGACTTGTATTTGTACCCTTAAATAAACATTCACCCCAAGTCTACAAAGTTCCCTTGTACGAAACAACCCATGACTCTTGACAATGATCTTTCTGTCAGCTTGAGCAAACTACCTCATCTAACTAAGTAGGCCATAGACCATAACAACTTGGGATGACAAAGGTCATGAGGTCTTGATCAGGCTTGTCGTCTTTTTCTTTACATCTGCTTTTAAGCTATGGTGATAATTCTATAATTCAAAATTTTAATTTTGTTCTACTATATGCTAAATTTGACTACTAAGTGTCTAATGACTAACCTTAATTGGAAATGCTTTCCCATTATCAAGAGGGATAATTAAACATAGTAGCTTCCGACTATGGGAAACCTTGAACCCTTGATTTTAATGTTCTCTCAGTATGAGGGTGAAATCTCTGGGTAGTATCTTATCTACCATCTCATTTGTCTTCTGAAATTTTGACCAAAAACCTCACTATAAACTAACATCATCTTCTTTTTCTTTTCTTTTTGTGGGAAGTCGAGGTATACAAATTTTCAGAGCCCACCCATATGAGTTACTGTAAATGAATCACAAATTGAATAACATCATAGGTGCTTTGCCAAGTTTATTAATCAATTCACAAAGTTATCTAAATTAATATTTAAGCAAATCTATTTTGGATTTTAAAACCAATACAATCATATGTGACCATGAACACTAACCTAATTAATAGATATTCATTCATACTATATATGATTTTACCTCAACTATATATATTGTAGATTTTTTGCCTACCAATACCATCTCAAACCCTAAACCCTAAACTTTAAACCTCAATGCATATGTAACTAAAAGTAAAAATACTTAATAAAAACTAATTGAGAAGACTACTTCTCTAGTATTACTTATTATTCATTTCAATTCTATTCTCATTTCTAATTGCATCAATGCTCTTTAACAACAAAAAACCAAAACTTCAAAAAAATAAAGAATATCAAGACTCAAATTAAATCCTAACATTTTCTCAATACTTCTAATAGTTTCTATCAACGAAATTAATTTACACCCACACGAATGTCCCCATATGGCCATATCCCATGCTCCTTCAAAATGAAAAAATATTACCTCAGGAATACTGATGCATCATTACTCCAATGAGGAGGTGTCACGTGACATTTTAGTGGGACCATTGCATACGTGGCACCTCCTCATTAAAGTACTGATGCAGTACTCGTGAGTTAATATTTTTTCCTTCAAAATTTAGCTAATACACAGCTCCGCTTAAACATTACCCTAACCGTCCCCCAAAATAAGAAACTCCGCCACCTCTCCATCCCATGCCCCNAAAACCAAAACTTCAAAAAAATAAAGAATATCAAGACTCAAATTAAATCCCAACATTTTCTCAATACTTCTAATAGTTTCTATCAACGAAATTAAAATTTACACCCACACGAATGTCCCCATATGGCCATATCCCATGCTCCTTCAAAATGAAAAAATATTACCTCAGGAATACTGATGCATCATTACTCCAATGAGGAGGTGTCACGTGACATTTTAGTGGGACCATTGCATACGTGGCACCTCCTCATTAAAGTACTGATGCAGTACTCGTGAGTTAATATTTTTTCCTTCAAAATTTAGCTAATACACAGCTCCGCTTAAACATTACCCTAACCGTCCCCCAAAATAAGAAACTCCGCCACCTCTCCATCCCATGCCCCGCGCCACGCCACCAGCTCCTCCTCTTCTTCCCCTCCCCATTCTATTAACCACCCATCTACCCCCTCCTTCTTTCCCCACCCTCCCTCTACCTCCGAAATGTCAACGAACGGCGGCGGGTACTACCCTTCCCCGCCGCCGTTCCCCTTCAACTTCCACCTCCTCGAATTCACCCTCATTTCCGCTCAAGACCTCTTCCCTTATTCCCGATCCATGCGCACCTACGCCGTCGCTTGGCTCCACCCCGACCACCGTCTCCGCACCCGCCTTGACGCTGTCGGCCACACCGATCCCACCTGGAACGACAAGTTCGTCTTCCGAATCGACGACTCCACTCTCCGCTCCGACACCTCCGCCATCCATGTCGACATCTACGCCTCCCGCCCACGCTATCTTCTCGGACCCGACACTTTGCTCGGCACCTCTCGCGCTATTCTCAGCACACTCCGCCCCTCCCCTGCCACCAGCTTCGTCGCCCTCCAAATCCGCCGTCCCGCCTCTCTCCGCCCGCAAGGCATTCTCAACATCGGCGTCGCTCTCATCGACGCTTATGTCCGAAGTCTCCCCATCTACGCCGATCTCGGCGCTTCTGCTTTTGCTTACTACGACCTTATGGCCAAGCCTGCTAAGAAAGTCAACAAAGCTTCGTTCTTGCCGCCGCCGCAGGGCGAGGTGGTGTTGGATAGAAACGGGTCGGTGGGCGGGATGGGGGAGAAGGAGAGGGTGGCGTTGGAGAAGAAGTTGAAGAAGTGGCGGTCGGAGATTCCGGCGATGGATGCTAAGGAGGCTGAGGCGACAAACGAGGAGGGGAGTTCGAGAGGAAAGCAGAAGAGAGCTCGGGGGATGTCATGCTTCGGTATCGCAGGACAGTACGCGGATGAGATCGAGGAGGAAGACGATAGCGCCTGCGCTAGTAGCCGGAGTAGCAGTAGCCGCCGCCGGTGAGATTAGAGTTTCCGTTCTGTTTCGGCAGGGGGGGAATTGAATTTATTCAAATTTTGCTTATATGGGGGGATTTTTGGATGGAAATTTATTAATTTTTAATTAATGATTGTTTTTGTGATGGTGAACAAATAGGATATCAATTTTTGGGGTGCAATTCATTATAAAACATAGTTAAAAATAATATAATAATTAAAAAAAAAGTATGTTGAAGCACATAGTAAAATATATAAAGTATGTAATGTTGTAGTGCATTTAGTAGTTGCATGAAAAGTCAAGCCCAAAGCATTATTGTGAGTTCACAAGTTGTTAACTTAGTTTTTCGATGTGCCCGAGTTGATTATTGGGGAGGCTCATATCATTAGCTAGCTTGCGAGTACGAGTATTCATGATAGATAGATTGATGGGGTCATATCTTCTTCAAGATTCATTGAGTCGATAATTTGATAATCCTAATTGATTTATGGGTCATGCATGAGCCACATGTGGTTGAACGTATAATTTTCATGCAAGAAAATAGAAGTCAAACTTTTTAAATAGAGGTTTTAATACTTAGTTTGACAATTTTAGATTTGTTGAATTAGCATTTCATTTTCGTCATTGCTATCATTATTTTTTTCCCATTATAAATAATATTTAAAAATAAATTATTCATTTGTGATTCAATTTTACAACATACATCAATTTTTATGGGCTATTAGTGGTAGACTTCTAGTAAACTTTGGCAAATTTTCATGAAGTTATAATGAAGTTCTATTAAAATGCGTTTAGTATACATTCTTGAGTTTCATAAAAAAAATTTCTCCCAAAAGTTCTTGGGAAAATTAGCCAAAACTGAAATATTTAGGAGGTCTTTTGGTCGGACTATATATGAAATACAATTTTTCTAAAAGTTTTGTTGTTTAACATAGTGAAGAGTAAATACAATGTTAAATTCACAACTCTCTACTTTTGCAGGAAGTCAAAACCCTCCAAAATCCAGCAAAAACCAACATGAGCGTAGCTGAGAATTTTGTGAAGAAGCGTAATGTTGGATTTTCGCCAAGCCTCGCATCTTGCCACTGGTTTTCTTCGAAGCAATGTTGGGGTGTGTGGAGGTAGGACTGCATAATTCTCCACACTCACTCACGTCATTGATATCCTTTTGTTGAGCTCTCCATGGCAGCAACTTTACAACTATAGCTTGACTCAATCTTCACCGAACATGCCAACTTCTTCTGTTTTAGCCAAGATCACCCTGGAAATCATTTAAACCTATCAACTATGAACACTGACTAACTTTGCCACCTCCTTTTCTCTTTTTATTTAAATTATATGGAGTTTTTGTTTCTTTTTTTTTTTTTTGAAAAGAATTGTTATCTCACGTAGTCCGTGTACAACAATGTTGTGCATCAGTGTACATCAATGTTATACATGGAATCCGTACGTAATATTCTCTCATTTTTCGAGATATTGAGGTCGCCTTCCATTTGCCTTTAGGCTTACTTCGAGGGTATTGGTTTTTTTTTATGATTCATTTTTTGTTATTTGATTTTTAAAGGATTGGGATCTTAATTATTGTTGACATAAGTGAATGTTTAAATGTATGTCGAAATCAATTGGAAAAGTAATAAGTTTTTTTCATTTGGGTCATTAATTATTCTATCAAATACTTTTACTCTAAACTTGTATTAACGTCGGCATGCTTGAGCTTCATTTCTTGATTGATCCTAAATAGTTATGCTTGTAGTAATCCCATTTCATTAGGAGGGATGAGAAAGCCATGGGAGAATGCAAGTTCAGAATAAGGGTTTTAATAAATATCATGTTGAGTTTTAATATAAATATTTATAGACATCTTAGATTCAATTGTATATGGTAATTTATTCAGGGATGAGAAAGCCATGGGAGAATGCAAGTTCAGAATAAGGGTTTTAATAAATATCATGTTGAGTTTTAATATAAATATTTATAGACATCTTAGATTCAATTGTATATGGTAATTTATTCAGATATATATATATATATATATATATATATATATATATGAACTTTTTCTTACATATGCTACCAAGATGGTGGGGTTTTTTGCCAGTAGATGAAGATCGATCATCTAATTTGGTTGAGTTTGAGGATAAAGTAGGGTCAGACCCAAAATCAATCTGTTTTTCATGGATTTATTGCTAACATTATTGTATGAGATTTGAAAAGAAAGATGAAAGTACTAGCTTGAGCGGAATTATAACATCAAACATATTTGAATAAACTCTACTTTGGCCTAGATTTTGATTGCATTAATATTAAGCAAATAAGGAGGAAGCTTTTCTTAAGGTTATGAGACCACATTCACACATGAAGATTATTTGTAAACATAGTCAATGTAAGGATTGAAGAACAAATTGTCTTGTTACTATATACACTAATGAACAATATTCGTAATCTAATCATTTGATTAAACTTTCAATGATATGAAAATATTGTCAATAAGCAATTTAATGCTAGATTAAAACCTTTAGAAGAATTATGACATGAAAAGATTTTGTCACTATTGCTACTAACTCTTTTTAGTATACAATTAGATAATAGGTTCATGCCCTTTTTTTTTGGTATAATATGATCTCAAGTTTTAAAGTGTTCTCTTACTTTAGTCCTCCTCCTAATATAATTTATGAGAAAATAATATTGTGTTGGCATTTTTTATGGAACATATGTTAAAGCTAGGTTCTAAAGGGCACGGATTTGAATTTAAAAGAAGAACAATCATACTTTATAAAAAAATGCATTGGTAGCTGTAGACTTTGATTTGAAATTCATGTATATTCTAGCTGATTGAGAAGATTCAACATAAGACATCATTTTCATTAGAATTACATTTGAATGACATAATGGCTCATGTGTAATAAAAGTAGTTATGGTACTTCAAAATAATGAAACTAACACCATTATTAAAAGTAAACATTATTTAGCACACAAAATCCTTTTTAGTTAATGGTTGTGGAGATGTGTGTCGTCTGATGCTTAAGATGATTGGTTGGTTGAAGAATCTAGCTGACCGACCGGGGATCGGTTTGCCGGAGAGATGATCGTTTGTTGTTTTGTTTGACTAAATGAGACCAACTATCTGAAACTTGTTGGTAAGGATGCTTGCCGAAGGGGACATGTCCGACTGTGGAGATGTCAGATGGCTAAAATAAGTGAGTTGGCCGGCTGAATGAGGCCGGTCACCTAATGCTTGGTGATCGAGAGACTGATGGGCAACTAAAGTGAGGCAGTCGACGATTGAGGCCGGCCGAAGAGAGTAAACTTATGGTCAGTCGACTGAAGGCCAACCAAGTATCACATGCTAGAGGAATGCCAGAGGGGGCCTGGTCTTTTGCTTGTGCGAATTAGTTTGTTCTGGCAAGACTTAGCATCATTTTTTGGCTATACATAAAGCCCCCGTGTTTTTTTTATTTCTTGGAGGCAAAGGTGCGAAAAAAGTATGAAAAACTCACAAGTACGAAAAATTTCATAAGTTTTTAGTTTATTCTTGATGAGTGGATCTTTTTAGAATTTATTGGTCGAGTGAATGATTTTAGAGAGGGTCCTTTATTTACTCATCCTGGAGGAGAGTCTTTGTTTTGCTTGTTCTAGAGAAGTTTTTGTATGCTCGTCACGAAGGGGAGTCTTTGTTTGCTCATCCCAGAGGAAATTTTTTGTTTGTTCGTCTCGAAGGAGAGTCTTAGAGTTGTACACTCTGCGGAGCTTGTCGTTGTCGGATGCTAATATTATAATTTGAATGTTGGACGATCGTTTACGCATCTCTCGCGAAGCTTGTCACTGTTGGGTGTCGATACGTCCCATAGACCTCTAACAATCGTTAGACACCCCTCGCTGAGCTTGTAGTTGTCAGATGTTAACTTTATAATTTGGGCGCAAGACGATCATTTATGTACCCCTCGCGGAGCTTTTTGCAGTCAGGTGCCAATACTACCTATTTGCCTTTGACGATCATTAGACATCCCTTGAGGAGTTTATCGTTGTCGTGTGTTAACTTTATCATTTGGGCGTGGAACGATCATTTACGCACCCCTCATGGAGCTTATCGCTTTCGAGTATTGATACATCCCATATACCCTTATCACCGATTGGATGAGCTTGGTGTCATTGTAGGTGTTTTGTTATGCCTTCAACCAATCGGACGCTCTTGGTGTCATTGTCGATTTCTTCACCTAAGTTCAAGTTCCACGAGTGTCTAGCGGTCACCTCTAAGACATGGGAGGCAGGAATCCCTATTGAAGAGAAAGGTAACTTCCTAAACAAAATAAACAATATTAAAGTGTTAAAAGAGAATCGTATGATATTAACGTATATCCCGCTAAATTTGTAAAAAATGTGGATGCTGGAATTGATAAATTGGTGAAGATAGATATACCCGATGAAGCTTCGATTTGTGATGACTTCTCATAGATCATGAAAGGATTCAACAAAAATCCTTCCAATAAGTATAAGGAAAAAGAGATGAGCATATCCTCCTTCCCATCAATGAAGACAACTACAAAATCTGTAAAATAAAAACCAATCCTTTGTGGGCTTTGCCCTATTATAGAATGGTCTAGGACAATCTTCTAGAAATAAAACAGAAAAGTTATAAATTTATAAATTAATCGTTGCATTCGTTTAAAAGACTAAATCTAAAAAAGTTTCACTTGTGATCTTTTACCGCCTGTTCATTTATCTATTTCGCCGTAAAAAAATTTCATATATACATATATATACATATATACATATATATACATATATACATATATACATATAGATATATACATATACATATATATATATATACACACACATGAGAAGTTAGTGGTGTGTGTGGGATTCTGCATAAACTGATTGGTGTTTCACTTAGCAATAGCATCATGGTCGGTTTGGATGGGATAAAGCTGCAGGTTTGACAACTTTGGATTTTGATCTCCTAGGTTCCATATTTGAGCAGGGTAACGCATGTCTTGGATGTCTTGGACCTTCGGTCGCGCAGCTCGTCGGCAATTGATCGGCAAGTGGCCGGTAAGAAGGCGGCGTCTAGCGTGTTTGTACCTTGCGCTCAGCAGAAGGAAAAGAGCAGCTAGGAAAAAACTAAAATTGGAACGGTAATAAGCAGTGTAATGAGGGGGATCATTTTTATCAAAATGTTTCTAGAAGTGGGGAAGGAAAAAAATGGCTGGAGGAGATTTGGATGTTAGGAGCAATCTACGGAAGAATATATGTAGTTTTTTGGGGATCGCCGGAGATGAGAAATAAATGGAGAGAATATGTTAATGTGCTAGTTTCCTTTGTACTTTTTGCTAGGAGTCTGGGAGATGCGTAGACAGTGTCCAAGAAATAGAGCACTTGAAGGAGAAAATAAAAGTGAAGAGAAAGAGAGGGAGAGGAAAAGAAGAAGAAGACTTCCCTCGGCAGGGGGAAATTGGCTTTTCTCGGGTTTCTTGGCTTCTTTTATTCCACACAACTAGTTTGCTAGGGAAAAATGGTGGGGGAGAGAGGTCTCTCTACGTGAGCATTGAGAGAATGCCTCAAAATCAACCTGGGGGGAGAGCCTCATTTTATATGTTACAGCTTCTCATATTTATAGAAAAAGGAGAGGGAAATATTACAAAAGTGCCCTTACTTCAAGGAGGCAATACATACTTATTTAAGCGTGCTGATCTTGATTCATCGAGTCGCCCCGAGAATTGCGATCACTAGGCATCTTTGTTTTTTATATAGAGTTATTTAAGTGTTGAGAAAATTAGGGCGAAGAAAATCAAGAACGACACAATTTCAGAAGAACATGGAGATTTAACAAGGTTCGAGCAGAGCAGCGAGTTCCTTTCAATATTCAGAAAAGATGTTACAGAATAGATGATACCACCTGGGGTTACTAACAAATTTATTTATAACCTCATGAGTAAACCCTATGCACAATATGTCATTACAACATTAGTCCTGCACCATACCGTTGGGCTTTGCCCCCGCACCCCAACTCACGTAACTTCCCAATTTGGACAGATTCTTCCGCTCCGCTCCGCTTCGATCCAGCATTTGTCCCTATATGGTATATGAGTCATACCATAACATTAAGTATTTGTTTATACTTTTTTTATATTATTTTACGTAAAAATGATGAATACTTTATCTTTCATACACATTTTCCCATGAGGTCTGCTAGCAATGAAGGAGTGAGAGGTTTGGGTGGCGTGCACATAAAATCTTTTTTAGTTAATGGTTGTTCAAATGGGGGTCGTCTGATGCTTGAGATGATCGTGGTTGAGGAATCTAGCCGACCTTATTGGGATCAGTTTTCCGAAGAGATGACTCGTTGTTATTTTGTCAGACTAAATGAGACCTCTTGTCTAAAACTTATCGGTAAAGATGCTTGCCGGAGGGGAGACGTCCGACTCGTATGACTGAAATAAAGTGAGTTAGCCAGTCGATGCTTGAGTGGTCGAGCGACTGATGTGCGACTGCAGTGAGGTGGCCATCCGAATGACGTCGGCCGAAGAGAGTAAACATATGGTCGGGCGACTAAAGGCCAACCAAGTGTCGCATGTCGGGGGAATGACAAAGGGGGTATGGTCTTTTGCTTATGTGAATCAGTTTGTTATGACATGACTTAACTTCATTTTTCAACATAATTTTTCGGCTATACAAATATGAATGTCAAACGATTCATAAATAGACGTGGATCTATGTATCCTCTTTATTGATGATCGACATTTCGGCGGTTGGTTGTTTGTGTAGAATACTGGTTGAATGAGCTTGGGAGATTAACCTAATGCCAAGAATATGACATTTAGGACCTTGATCGATCAAATCGGCAAGCCCTGAAAGTCAAACCAACAGTTGGGTGGTTGAATGAGCTCAACGGATCAACCCTATAACTGGCATCTTGTCAGATACGTTCGACGGTCAGAACTTGGGCCGCTAAATTTTTGAAAGTCAAATAGGTATGCCAGCCTCGGAAAGGCCTGCTAAATTTTGTACTGCCACAAAGGTTATTTACGAATGCACAAAAATAACACTCATTTGTGTTATGAATTTATAATCCTCACAATTAAAATATTTCAAAATATATACAAAAGCAAAGATATTTTAATAACTAAGGCTGCTAAAATGGCTTGGTATTCACGAAAAGCTCGTGTGCGGCTCATTAATTAGCTTGTATTCAATTTTTTGCTAAGCAAACAAGCCAACACGAACTATTTTTTCGAGCCGAACACGAATAAATATTTATTCATTCTTATTAGACTTTTTTAATTGATGAGCATTATTTTTAAATAATTTAATTGACTAAAATGCTATAAAAATTTCCACTTGATTAAAGTTATTAATTAAAAAAATAGAATAACAAAATATTAAATTCTATTTAAATGAATATTTTAATAAAATAATAAGATTTAAATCATGCTCCCCCACTCTTAACATCCTATGACTACTTGACTAGGGATGTCAAAAGACTCATTGTTCATGAACAGCTCATGTTCGGCTCGCCAAACAAATAAACACAACAAGAATAAATTTTTTAAGCTCGATACAATAATGACTCTGAACATGAACGGCGCTATTTTTAATGAGCCAAATAAGAGCCGAGCTTAGCTAATTCACCCCTATTAATAGCAAATTAAAATAAAAGTGTTGAGCTCAAATAAGGGCGGTTCAGTCCCCTTAACCAGAAGCATACAATCTGAAAATTCACAGGAATGAGCGCGGACCTGAACCGACAAGTCCTTGGAGTGCTAGAGAAATGCGCTCGGCTCTCTCAACTCAAGCAGCTCCAGGCCTTCCTCACAACCCTCGGCCATAGCCAGACCCAGTTCTTCGCCTTCAAGCTCCTCCGTTTCTGCTCCATGGAACTCGCCGACTTCTCCTACTCTCGCCTCATCTTCGACAGCTTTCTCACCCCTAATGTCTACCTCTACACCGCCATGCTCACCGCCTACTCTTCTCTCCCCGACCCAACTCCAGCCTTCCATCTATTCTCTCTCATGCTTCGCCGCGGATGCCCCAAGCCCAACGAGTTTATCTATCCCCATGCCCTCAAAGCCTGCTCGGATCAGTCTGCTTTTCATTTCGCAAAATCCGTTCATGGCCATGCGTCAAAAACGGGTTTTGATCGGCTTGCCGTGGTGCAGACCTCTGTACTCGATGCCTACGCGCGGTTCTCGGATCTTGATACTGCCCGCAAGATATTCAATGAATTGTCCGACCGAAATGTTGTTTCTTGGACTGCTCTGATTTCTGGTTATGCTCGAGTGGGGAGGGTAGGAAACGCCATTGCGCTCTTTGAGGAAATGCCTGAGCGGGATGTCCCTTCCTGGAATGCCATGATTGCTGGTTGCACCCAGAATGGGATGTTCTCAGAGGCGGTGACTCTATTTCGGAGGATGCAGAAGGAGAATGTCTTCCCCAATGATACCACCGTAACCTGCATGCTTTCAGCTTGTGGACATCTTGGTGTTCTCCAGCTCGGGAAATGGATCCATGGCTATGTGATGAAGAACCAGATCAAAATCAGTTCTTTTATTATGAATGCTCTCATTGATATGTATGGAAAATGTGGAAGCATGAAAGAAGCAGGATTTGTTTTTCAAACATTGTTTGAGCCAAGCTTGACATCATGGAACTCCATGATCAACTGTCTTGCACTTCACGGGCATAATGAGCGTGCAATTGCAATATTCAAAGATATGGAGCGCCGAGGAGCCAAACCTGATGAAATTACCTTTGTTGGGCTTCTGAATGCTTGCACTCACGCAGGATTGGTTGATGAAGGGATGCGTTATTTCAACTCCATGAGAAGTGATCATGGTATTGAGCCCAAGATTGAGCATTTTGGATGTGTGGTGGATCTTCTTTGTAGAGCTGGGAGATTTGAAGACGCAATGGGGGTAGTGAGGGATATGAAGCTTGAGCCTGATGAGGTGATTTGGGGTTCGTTTCTGAATGGTTGCAAGGTTCATGGTAATTTCAGCTTGGCAGAGTTTTCAGTTAAAAAGCTTATTGAGATTGATCCGAAGAATGTTGGTTACGGGGTGATGTTAGCTAACTTATACAGCAAATATGGGAAGTGGGAGGAGGTGGGAGAGGTTAGGAAGGTGTTGAAAGATTGTGGAGGGAAGAAGTTACCCGGGTGTAGTTGGATTGAGGTGGATAGCTGGGTTCACCAGTTTTATTCAGGTGATAAGCTTCATCCAGAAGCTGATGAGATTTGTGTATTATTAGAAGAGTTAGCTGGGCTGTTAGAAACTTCACATGAACTATTTTAGTGGGATTTCAGAATTCTGAGTTGAGTCTGGCCCTGCAAGCTCAGTTTTACCTGATTGGTTATCTCAGTAAAAGATTAACTTCTTTTAAAATATGACTGTTAGAAGAATTGGAAGCCATCTTCTGCACAACAAAAAGGCATTACCAGAAGTTTGTTTTCCCTTATGAGATTTACAAGGCGCGGTTTGTGGTGTAAAATCTTGTAATTATCTTCAGTATCTCATACTCAGTAAATCAAATTTGAATTTTGACCCATGATTCATACATTGAGAGCGCTCCTTCACTGCAAGCTGAGCATTTATTTTATTCAATATGACAAATAATTTGATGATCAAGATGAAACTCAGAAAATCTGAGGAAAAAGTGCATTTAATTCGATTTCTATTTGTTGAATCTCATGTTGTTTCTTTGTGAACACGCCTCGAGGGTTAGAGTTGAGTAAAAGAGAGAAAAAAATGGTAGAGTCGGTCAATACTCTACTGAGGAGTCCAAAAAGCTTGCCCTCTCTTTGGTCGTTTTTTTTTCTCTATTTTGTAAGAACGTATTTTGTACAATTACAGAAAGGATAAAATAATTTTGGATATTATTCTTAATGCAATTAATGCTTCGATTAATTATATAGAATTTATTCTATATCTATTTATAGTTTGAATTCTAGCATGGCCGGAATTGGCCGATCGACTTACTTGACTTCGGGTTGAGACTATCGGCTGAGTAGCGACCTTGTCTTGTGTTGCTCGGCCTAGACATCCGGTTTAGTGTTGATCTCGTCCCTCATGACGAAAGGTGGGTCTGTCGATTAGCCGTAGTCGAAGATTCTTGGTTACGCCCGGTCGGTCGGTCGATCAACTAATGGTTGATTTGTTTTATAGGGTGAGTCTTGACTTGTTTATTATTTGACTCAAGTCTTACAGTGTCTGCTTCTTTGTCTGTCTGGTCGATTGATTACATCGGCCGAATATTCCCTTTTGCAAAATCTTGGGCGGATCTTGTCTTGCTTATATGGGATATCCAACGAGACTCGCTGTCGGGATGAATTGCACCTCACTATTGACGGATCTTGTCGCTATCGAGCAGTAAAACATCTCCAGAGTTTTGACCTAATCTGGGTTTAGAGAAGCAGTTTCTCATGCTTGACGTTTAATTGTCAGTTCATGGCTTTCCTCAAAAGGATGTTTTTTACAACCCGGTCGTTTGTTTTCTTTGAGATTCATGCCAGTAGTTATGGTGTATACATATTAGTTCTCCGACTTTTCCTACTCCTTGATGGTGAAAGTTGCGATAAAGACAGAGAAATTATTATTTCAATCGTGTCACATAAATAAAAAAAATTTAATGATTAGTTCTCCCTTTATTTTCATACCCGACGTGTCTTATAAATAATCCAGGAGTTGTGTTGTTCATCTTTTGCCAATTTTTCCAGGGTTGTTGAGTAGGCGTTATGGTGGGCATCACAAACAATAAGATGGTCGACTTGAGCCTACGACATTGGCGGTGTATCACCTGCTCTGATATCTGTCCTTAAAAAGAAAAATGTGGTAAAAAAAAAGAGATGACAAGGGATGATTGATCCTGAGTCGGCAGACCAGGTTGCTTCTTCCAGGGGCCCATAGGACGATCGCCAAAGAGGTTCTAGAAACCCGTGGGTTCTGGTCTGAGCGAGGTCAGGGCTGTGGTTGAACCGTCAACGTCGTCAGGGGAAAAGGCTGCTGACGATTGTCACAACATGAGGGTAGTGGTGGTTGACCAGGTTGCGTCGTCCGGGCATTTTCCACACCAGCTTGTAACGTAGCCAATGTATTAAATGTTGAAGAGATCAGCTTTCTGATATTGTAGGGGCACTTACAAAGTGTTATTCGTGAAGTTGCCCCCAGTCTGAATACAATTCTCGAAGACTTGTTTTGAATAAAATGTGGGATGACTACCTTATCACAGTCATGCCTGGGACGTTAACGTGAAATACCTTTTGGGACTGCAATAAAGGTTGTCCCCTCGACATGAAAGCAGTAGTGAAAAATTTGTGTCTGAATAGGATGTGAGAAGTCTGTCCCACTATAATAATTTCCGGGACATTACGTGAATGACCTTTCTCGTCAAATCAATTACTTTGAGTATATGGTTGTTGAAATCGGACTTCATGATGACTCAAATTTTGAATGTTTCATCTTCAAAAGATTTATCAATATCGCATTTTGAGATTTGTGTCCATTGATGAGATTTTGTTAGTGGCATATCAATAATTGCTTTTGTCTCACTCTGAAATCAAAATCCAAAGTCAGCTTCATCGAAGAAATATAAAATTATACATGCGACGAAAAACAAAAAAGGCCAACAATGCATCTTCTTCATGATTATGAGGTGAGAAAATGACATGGCCTTTTCCTATTTGTTCGTATGCTCGACTTTATAGCAGAATTCAACCTCAACACTGGCGTTAGGTTTGGCCAATAGTTATTTTCTTGTCAGTTATTTTGATATATCTTATTTAATTAAGTTTATTATATCTAAAATAAACAAATTTATAATAATTGTTAATTAAACAAATTTAGGTTGTTGGTATATTGTAATTAGAGACTAAATAAAGTCTAATTAAATTTTGAGCCTCGTATAACAAGTGTATTTTCCATTAATGAAGTCAACCATCATGCTTCATATCTACTTCAACATTGCCATTGTCTTGGCCGATTGAGTTGGGAGAGGAATATCATCTATAACCTATGATATTTACTAGTAAAAAATAATATCTTATTTGAGCTTATGTTGATTTATTCTATCGATAGATATATGAGAATGTTGCAAGATACTAAGATGATAAGTTGTCTATATTTTAATAAATAATAAAACAGGCAATGTAAAGCATAAGTATTTACATATCTCAGCACCTAGAACATGCTATTTATGAATGCCACCTTGCTGCGAGCTCCGACGAGCTCTATGCCTCTGACGGAAGGAGAAGAAAGATGGGCGTTAAGGTGGTATCTGCATGCCTTAACTGATCTCGTCGCAGACTAGAGACATGGGAGCTTCGGTTATCTTTGCATGTCCCAATCCCGTCCCTGAGGAAAAAAAAATGGGAGTTTGAGACATGCTTGTATTGTGCAATGCCAACTCACCTGGAGAAATTAAAAATGGGAGTTTCAGGGTTCTTTGTACGCTGCAATCTCATTGCGTGGAAGTTTCAAAGGTTTTTGTAAGTCACGATCCTGTCGACGCCAAAATAGGAGATGTAGTTTCGGAGGTCTTTGAATGCCACAATTCAATCTCATGGGAGTTTCGGAGGTCTTTGCATGTTGTGATGCTTTCCCTTCAAACAAGATCACCTAAAAACATAACAGAAGGTGCTTGATGCGTGCTAGAAAATTCGCACCAGTAGGGTAATAGATTACCGTCTTAGCGTTGTAAGAGAATTCAACACGCACTCATATGAAAGAAAAAAATCAGTAGAGACACTATAAGTTTTTACATGGAAAATTCGTAAGAGAAAGTTGGTACACGTAAGAGAAAAAACCACGAGGTATGACCCAGCTGAAGAGATTCACTATAAACTGGAGATTATATGCATAGTCCACTGTCTCACATGCGGGAAAGAGTTGCACAATCTTCCAAGCTACCAAGTTGGTACACAGATGAACTTCTCATAAGAAGTGAGCAGCAGTCGATGCTGATCAGCGATGACCAACGAGTGATAGTCTCTCGTCGATCGTAGACTAATGGTCAGCGGTGCTGCGAAATATATCAACCAATTTACAACTTTACCAGAGCTTAGCATCAAGTAGAAACTATATCATACCGCACAATAATGAGATCGTACAAATTTGAGAAAACCATAACAAAAATTGAACATAAAGCACAATCAAAGCAAAAAAAAAATGTCCAAGGATTTTATGTGGAAAAACTCGAGAACGGGAAAAAAAACATGGAATCACACCATCAGAAGTTTCCACTATGAAATTCAGATGGTTGAATAAAAAACTTATACAAGTTTTCTCTCAAAACAAGAAAACTTACATGACTCGCTCCATAATCTTCCCTCTCTGATCCGACACAAGAATGACACTAAAACTGAAATCCACTTTTTTTGACACTTCTTACCTTCATCTGAATGCTCATTGAAGAAAATAGAATGAAGAAATAACAAAACTTACGAAACCTGCTTGAAATCATGATTAAAAAATTGAAATCCTGAGACAAACTTCTCCTGACACTTAGGCACCTATATGCTAAACTCTCGGGAAGCAAAACCCACAACTAGCTTAGGTGAGCACCCAAGGCCGGCGAAAAAGCCAACAATGGCTTAGGTGCCAGATTCTTGGGTGCTTTTGGATCCACAATCACAGCAGGTAGCAGCCAACAACTGTTGATCCGCAATGATAAACGATTGGTGGTCAGCGACGAAGTAATGCTAAACTTTGGTTCCTAGCCTCCCCCCCCAGAATTTATGAAGGAATGTGAATCTGTCTGTAGGGCGGCCCAACGAGATATCCTCAATCAGATAACATTTGATGGACATTTAACGACCTTAATGATGTCTAGAATTGAGCAATATTAAGCGCATTAGATTTGTCTCACTGATACACTTGATTTAGATACAAGCTCGACAGATTCAACATCCTTTTGAGCTTCCAAAAAATGTTTAATGCTTCGATCCGAGCTTAATTTGACTTGGATTTGACCCTTTTTAATATCATTGAATTTGTCTCATCAAGCCAGTTCAAATTGGAGCTCTATATGACACTTGATCAAAGTTTGAACATTCTTTTCTTAAAAAGTTATCTCAAATTTATTTTATGTCTCGAAATTCAAGTTGGAAGTTGATTTATTGATGACCTATCAGTGCTTGATGATATAAATCTTA
>NEWO01000028.1:229065-264871 GCA_003013225.1 Phalaenopsis aphrodite
GACCAAGCTTTATTTAATGTAAGCACTACTCGAATCGAAAATTTTTTTCTTTTGTTAGATAAAGCAAGTTGTCACAGCTGACGTTGACCTGAAAGCTACCTCCAAATTTGATTCAAAATTTTTTTCATGACAGAAAAAGCCGGCCGGTCTTTTTCAAATCAGCATCGAATCTCCGTGGCCGCGCTGGCTAATTAGACCGAAAAGTTAATCAATTCAAATTGGTTTGATAATCCCATGCGAACAGCTTTTCTGACAAAACAATTTTTTATGAGATTTTGCAAAATTTTTCAAAAGGAATTTGTAATAAAGTTTTGTTCATATATGATTATAAAAGATGAATAATCAATAAGAATTTAATTTGTCACTAATTATAAAATAAATTCAATTGCTTTAATAGAGTATTCAAAGTTCATTTTTTTTTCTTATGTTATATTTCATACATAATGAGATAATTCATCTTGTGAAAAACACAGTTTAAGATATTTTGGATAATAAAATTTTAGGAGTTAAATCAGAGATAGATTCGAGCTCCAATTTCGAGAATTGTATAGGCTAAACTGAGTATCTCGATAATACAAATTCAACGATAGAAGTGATTTGGTTCGAGCTTTGAAAAGGCCAAATCAAGAACTGTAAGAGTGCTTGGAAGCTAAAGTGATTTCTCTCCCTTTATCTCTTTCTCGAGTTTCATATTTTATTTTTTGGGTGTGATTCACAGACAAATCAAGATTCAACACCTAAACTTCAATTTTTACATAAATAAATGGATGAAAAGATATATTTTATTTTTTTGAAGGTAAAATTGTGCTATGTTTTAGGTGAAATAAAATATGTGAGTTTTATAATAGTAGTTTGCTCCGGAAATAACATAATAGTAATTTATGATGAACGTTTATTTTTCTTAATAACAAGTGCATTTCAACATTTATTTTAATATTATAAGGCTAAAGAAATGCTTCTTTATAAAGAACAAAAAAAGAGCACTTATGGTTGGGACACTCAGCAATGCAAAGAAAGTCTAGGAATATAAAAACTTGGCCCGAGATCTTAAATAGACTCAAAAAATTTAGGTTTAGGTCTACCTGAATAATTTTTAGGACATGTTTGAGTTAAAAGTCTAAAATTGTTTAATTTTTTGGGTTGGGTTTGGGCCAACCCAACAACGCGAAAATGATAAGCCAACTTAAAATTTAATCGAACTCAACTAGTCTCTTTAAAATTGACCCTAGATGACTCGAAATCTGTCTGGCTTTGAGTTGTTGTGATCCCTTATATTAAATAGGATATATGGGTCCGGTTTGGGTTAGCGGCTTGAGGGCGCATTGGATTTGTGTTGGACTTTTTGACAATTTAATATTGGGCCAAATAATTTTAGATTAGACCTAATTTAGATGAGAAACAAACACGAGAACTCGCATGAACACCCTAAAAGAAACTCATGTCGCCTACTTTTAAATACAAATTAATATATTTACGGGAATTTAAGATTATTTTAATTTAAAATAAAAGAAATTTGATATTTTAAATAAATTTCATTTTACTGAATACTGAATAAATTAATTTTTATATTAATTGGTGGCATACGCCCGCATTTAACCTTGGAGAAGATGATGGTGGCAAGTGAGCCAAGTGGCAACGATTGGTGGACGGTGGCTAATAACGAAATTTAAAAAAAATATATTTCAAATCTTTTTAGAAGTAAAGCTGAATTAAAATATATGGTTGGTAAGTTTTTATTATAATTTATATATGTTTATAATTGAAATATAACATATTTAATATGCTAAAATAAAATATATTCATTTATTAAAATAATCACAATACTTGAAATTTATTTTTAAAGTATTTTTAATAAATCGATTTAATTTTAAAATACCAAAGAAACAAAAATTAAACAAATACTTTTTTATAAATTCGATAATGTAATTGTTTTATATTTTTAATCCATTAAAAAAGTTTAAATAATTGTTTTGACCTTTTTTGTAGCGGGGTTTACATACAAACCACACAATTCTTATCTATTAGCATATCAAACACCTAGGCTTTAATATTTAATTCCACACCACTCAAATATTTTACATCTCATTAAAAATACTATTTTTTTTAAATGAAATACACATGCATAATTTTTTAACACTAAAGTGTACTATTTGTATAAAAATTAAATCTTAGGAGTTAGATACGTAAATATATAGAAAAATCATTCCATGCATGCGGTGTCTTGATCTCCATCAGTCTGATAAAAAAAAAAAAAAACTTTTTTTTGAAAGTTAAAAATAAGGTCCACCGAAATACATTTTTGTGGTGATCGACGATGTAGATCAGACACCTCATTTATGTCTATATGAATTAATTTTTCAAATATATAAGAATTGTGTTTTATATATATATATATATGTAAATTTCCATTTTATTTATTATATATTAGGGAGATTCACATACATATCACTCAATTCCTATTTATTTACATATCTAATTCCTAAACTTTAATTTTTACATACATATGCCAAATAAGGTGTATTTCTTTTTTTTAAAGTTAAAATAGTATATTTTTATGTAATACTAAAAATTCGAGTGATATAAACATAAATGAGTCAAACTGACTTGAGCTCAGTTCATTAGCTCAGCTACTCTCATGAAACAGGGGTCCGAACGCCCGGCATAATACTCACAACTCACAAGCCACTTGTGGAGCCAAGTTCGGGTCCGAGTCGTCTGGCTCCACCTCTATCGCCCGGCCCAATCAACACATAAATTTATAATATCAGCGCAATAAAATAAGAGAAATTAAAAATATTATTATCCCTCGCTACACATCATGATTCATTGCTTTGGGCCCCTTCATCATAAACCCAGCGTCCTTCTCGCCGTCGCCGCCGGGATTCTCGTCGTACACGTAGGCGGAGCCGCCGTGGCGCGTGATATCAAGGCCGGCCAACTCATCATCCGCCGATATCCTTAGCAGATCCATCTTCCGCAGCCCGTAAAACAGCAGCCCCATTGTCGCGCTCACCCACCCGCAAATCACCACTATCTGCACCACATGGGCCGCCAACAGCCTCCCTCCGCCCCCCATAAAAAGCCCATACGGCCTCCCCGGCCTCCCCGGGTACGCCTCATTCACGAACTCCTCCTTCGCGAACAACGCCGCGAATAGCACGCCCCATGCTCCGCAACCGCCGTGAAGCTGCGCCGCTTCCAATGGATCGTCGTAGTGGAATCTCTCAGCCAGTAAATTGAATCCGAGGAGCACCCAAGCTGCCACGAAGCCGCAGATTATCGCCGCCCATGGTTCAACCACCGCGCAGCCGGCGGTTATTGCGGCGAAACCGCCGAGCAACCCGTTGCAGACATCGAACACGTTCCAGTGCCCTGTATGGAACCGTTTTGCGAACAGGGTTGTGAGAGCGGCGGAGCAGCCGGCTAGAGTTGTGGAGACGGCTGCGCGGCCGACGGCGGACCATTGTCCGTCGATCGGGGAACCGATTGGACCGTAAGATTTGACGATCGTGATGAAGGAGCCTGGGTTGAAACCGTACCAACCGAACCAGAGCATGAAAGAGCCGAGGACGACGAGAGTGGCGCTGTGACCGCGAATGGCGACGGGGCGATGGTTGTGATCGAATCGACCAATGCGAGGGCCTTCGATGAAAGCGCCCCAGAAGCCGGCAATGCCGCCGACCATGTGGACGACGCCGGAGCCGGCGAAATCCATTACGCCGGAGCCGAAGAGGAGGGAATCTCCTGGATTTCGATTGGCTGATCCCCAGCCGTCGGATGACCAGAACCAGTGGGAGACTACAGGGTAGACGAATCCGGTGAGGAAAGAAGAGTAGACTAGATAGGCGACGAATTGGGTGCGCTCTGCAATGGAGCCAGACGTGATTCCGGCGGCGGCGATCGCGAATGCCCACTGGAAGAGGAAGTAGGAGTAATCGAAACCGGGAGATGGGATGGACTTTAAGGAGAAGAAGTGTTTGCCGATGAAGCCGTTGGAAGGAGATCCGAAGGCGAAGGCGAAGCCGAAGAGGTAGTAGAAGAGGCCGCCGGCTGCGGCGTCGAGGACGTTGGTGAGCATGATGTTCATGGTGTTTTTAGCGCGGACGGAGCCGGCGCAGAGCATCGCAAAGCCGAGTTGCATGGCGAAGACCATGTAGGCGGAGAAGAGGAGGTAGGTGGTATCCACCGCCGTTGTGATGTCGGCGCTCGTAAGGGCTGCCGTCTGCAGCTGCGAGCAGATGTACTCAGCTGCGGCAGATGCGTTCCCCGTTACAGCTCCGCCGGCGAGAAGTGCGGCTAACGCCGGCGACGAACACGTCTGTCCGGCCATCCCCGCCGGAGTAGTTTTAAAGGGAAGTGGAAATTGTGAAGAGCAATGGTAAAGCGTGTAAAACAAATGGGAGATAACGATAAGTAGTACGTTTTTAGGGTGATGTGGTGCTTCGCGGTTTATTTAAGTGACAAAGCTGCAGTGTTTATTTGTTTCTGCATCAGGACGTCTGTTTGTGAATGAACGGTTAAGATGATATGAAGATTTTGCGTTGTAGAAGAGCGTGAGGTGCAGTGGAATGGGGATAGCTGGCTTTATTGGAATCTGAATGCTTAATTAGTTGATTCGAATCTGATAACCACGAAAACGTAACGTAAAATCTTCGGTTAGTTGACGGAAAATATGTGGCCCAGCGTAGAGTTTGGGATAGTTCTGGAAAAAAAAGTTTGCCAGAATATTTTGACTTCTTAATTGAGATTAGTAATTGATTTCAAACCATGGTTAGCAGATATTGCTTTGCTTGTGGAATTTTGATGATGAGTCCTAAATTATGTATGGCCATTAGATTGCTTCATTAATTGATAAGTTTTGTGTTTGCAGAGGCTAGAGGAAGAAGTAGTTGAAGTAATGTAACAAATTTCCTTCTAACATTCTCAATTAGAAAGGAAACCGTGGTCATACTGAGTTGAGGGGCTAGATTTTGAACTAGCATTGATGGTCGTTCATCAGAACCTCCAAACGTGACAGAAATAAAAGCTGCCCAGCAGTCATTTATAACGTGCGGTAGTCAAAAGAAGCATTCATGGCACTCTTTGTCAAAGTTTTTTTTTGGGGGGGGGGGGGTGCACTGTTTGGGAGTTGGGTACATTTAACTGTGAGAGAATCTTATTAATAAATTATCTAAAGAACACAGTAAAATCATAAAAGAATCCTAAAAATAGCAGCATATCACAAATGTCATTTGTTAAGGGAGAAAAGTGTAAAAAAAACTATTTTAAAAGAACTATTTCAACAATTTTAGAACTATTTTGACACTTTTAACGATCTCATATAACTATTTTGACACTTTAGTCTTAAGTAAATCAATGCTGCCTCCCACAGAGCCCACAAAAATCATTTGACATACTAGCATATTAAGTTTATATTAAAAAAGATTTGCATAACAAAAATATATCATACTTAATCTCTCAGAGGGATGACTCGAAGTCGGGACAACCAGCGGCTTGAACGACCCAAAGCCCGGACAACCAGCATTCTAGATGACCGACCCGTTCAACTGACCGAGCTAACCCTATAAACTTGAGGCCAATAAAGTTTAGTCGGATGAGCCAAAAAACAACCAGACAACAATCTCATATATGTAAAATATCAGAAATACCCATGTAATGCCCCCACTAAAACAGAAGCAAATTATTTTAAGAGTAAAACAAACCGCCAGTTATCCCATATTAATGTTCATTTTACAGTATATTATTCTCTATTTTTCTTTTTTTCTTTTCTTATGCATTCTTTCCTTGAGGTGTTATTCATTGATGAATTCAGATTCAACATACTAAAATGTGTGATAAGTGTAGATCAGGTAACAAACAAGAAGAGAAACAACACAACAAAAATTACTGAGAATCCAACTCGGTCTGACTAGGTCCTAATTAACCCAGCCTCAATGACCTGTAGCACGGGCGACCAACTCGACTTAGATGACGACCCAGTTTAGTTGACTGAGTTGACCCTGCCGAAGCTCGATCTCCCGCATTCGACCACATCTACTCTGCCACATACGCTATGCCACCTCCAATCACTCATTTGCATGCCGCTAGAAAAATAACTACCAAACCAAAAAAAAAAAAAAATCAACCGATGACACTTCAGAGATAATCTCTCACAACTCATTATTTTTTATTAGTTTATTTCATTATTGTACATATAAAGAGTTTGCCACAAATACTTGAGGAACTTGTTCATCACAATCAAGTTTCCAAAAAGTACGGGGAAATGGTCTATATTTTTTGGACTCTACTCGAATGTCTGACTTATAACACTCAAGCATCGATAGAAACATGTCTCCTAACTAGGCATATATCAAGCTCTCAAGGTGATTCTTCACTCATTAGTGACAAAATCCACAGTAAGTAGCGTGTAAATCACTTCAACAGTAAGTCTAGACTATTAGAGCTCGAGAGGCTGAAGTAATCACCATGCTCACCGCAAAGACTGCGACAATATCTATTTAATATGTCTGGCATAAGATGTGGCCCGTCCAAAGCAATGACCTAATCGAGCGACAAGACATAGGCGGTGTAAGATTTACATTAAGTGACAGCATCTCAAAATCAACACATCAGCTTTTTCAACCCCATTTAATCACTTGATTTTAGAACATCTTCCAAAATCACCACTCATTCTTGCTTAACATAAAATTTTGACATGCATTTGAAGAGATGAGCAATGTTAGTTTCATTTTTATAATTCTTTTATTCTTTTCATAGTTACTTTTTAACGAGATACGAGAATTAGTTAACTAAAATATATATAACAAAAATTTGTCAAATTAAATCTGTCAGAGGGACAACCCTCAGTTTGAACGAGCCTCAACCTGAACGACCCAAGAAGTCCCCAATTACCCCAGATTAACCCCCAAATTGCACTATTTCGAGATCTATTTTAAGTTTATAAGTGCCAAAACTGTCAAAATTCAATTCAGAAATGATTTTATGTATTAGTGAGTTTGAAGACAAATTCAATATACTCGGAATTCAATTCAGCATGTTGATAATATTTACTGACATTTACCAAATAAAATTAACTAAAATGTATGGGAAACCCCTGCAAATTTGTTGAACTTAACCGTTAGTCTGACGCAAGAATGATGCTAAGCGCGGATCTGCCCTATAAGGCAGCCCAGCACGAGCACCCAATGCCCGGCAAGCTATTGCCGCCTGCAAGAAACCAAAATTAAGTCAACCAATTAAGCTTTTATATATATATAATCACAAAACTGCTAATGAATTGACTAATAACTAAATTATTATCTTGGGATAAATTTTTAACAATTTTATTATTTAGATAATCAAACTCTACATTGACATTAAGGATATAATACTATTTAGTAGTCCACAAAATACTATATTAATAATAGTTTTCATTATCTGATTTCATGCTTATGTAAATTACCTGTTATTAAATAATATATCACAACATTGAGAATAATACTAACTTTATTAATAATATAGTTAGTATTATTAATAAATCGCGTCTCCAAATCAGGGATAGGTTTAAGTGCTTGAGATGGTTCCCTGCTCGGTAGCGGCAAAACTTTCGAAAGTGAAACGTGAATCATCCCGACAACGAGTTTTATCGGATATTCAGCCGAGACAACAAAAGAATTAGGTAGACGAGACACGAGCTCTGTGTGACTCAAGCAGAATGGAAAATGAGTCACAATTTACTATGAAAAAACCGACCGACCACGTTCGACCGACGAAACTTGTGTTCAGACTGAACGACTACCTCACAATCGACTGCTTTGGTCAACCATGTCAAAAGACACCAAACAAGATCGTCATACTGTTTAACACCTCGACCGATCAACACGCACTCCAAAGGGTGCAAATGTCACTCTGTTGGTCACCTCAATTAGTTGACTTCAAGTCAGTCAACCAACCAATTAACGTCAATGCTGAAATTCAAATTGTAATACAAATAAAGAGCAAAGATGTCACTCGACTGTCGTAGGAGTTTCACAGGAGTGCAATTGGGAGGGGGGGTCTAGACTGCAAATGACGTACAATCGTTTATCGATAGAGCTGTATTGAGTGGGGATGCACATATACGTACAAGACATGGTGGCACAGGGTGATGCGTGCGAGTGATACCAAATACTTGACCATGGCACCAGAAGGGTTGGTATAGCTCTTGGCATTACCAAAGAAGGTTTGAGAAGAAGTGACCATGGATTTCATAGAAAGATTACCACGATCAGAAAGGTTCATGGTGATCTTGGTGGTAGTGAAACCCTTAAACAAGTATGCAAATTTCATTCCATTACAACACCCCTACATAGCGGACTTAATCGCCACAATGTTCATACGAGAGGTGGTCCTATGCACGGAGTGCCATAATCAATTGTATCAGATAGGGACAAGGTGTTCATTGACCGATTATAGAAGGACTTGTTTAGGTGAAAAGAAACAGTCCTCAAGAGAAACACAATATATAATCCTTAGATCGATGACCAAGCAGAGGTGACCAATAGGCCATACCTGCATTGTTTTGTTTCAGATAGGTTGAAGCTTTGGGTAAAGTAACTTGCATGGGTCGAATACTGGTATAATACTTTGTACCATACGACAACACAAACCAATCCTTTCAAGATTTTGTATGGGCGGGACCCACCTCATCTGATATACTAAGGGCATAGTGCTACACCAGTATCTAGTGTCGAGTAGTACTTGGAGGAGAGGGACAGTATATTGGCGGAGCTCAAGGGGCATTTACTGAGAGCTCAACAGATCATGAAGAGTAACACAAATAGACATAGGAGAGAGGTGCAGTTTGAACCAGAAGACATGATTTACTTAAAGCTGAGACCCTTATAAGATGTTGGTTAGATGGAGAAGCGAGAAACTTTCACCATGCTATTTTGGACCTTACGAAGTGATGACACACATAGGGGAAAGGCCTACTGTTTGAGGTTACCGTTGTCATCAACACTACATCCAGTCTTCCATGTTTCACAACAAAGATGAGCGATCAGAGATCATACAGTCTCATCGTCACTACCCCCAAGTATGATAGAGGGCTTCGAGGTGATTATAGAGCCTTTAAAGGTTGAAGGAGTGCACCAAGGAGGGGCGGGAGCACTAGAGGTACTTATTAAGTGGAAGGGTCTACCAGAGTACCAAGCAACGCGGGAAATGTAAGAGGCGATTCGAAAACAATTACCATCATTTCACTTTGAGGATAAGGTGCTTCTCTGGGCGGGGAGAATTGTTGCGATCGGTCAGTAATCGGTTGAGGCAGTGGTAAGGAATCAACCAACCAACTGATCCTAACCCTCTAAGGGTTGAGCGACAAAGCAAGGCGGGTAGAACATAGCAGTAATGATCGACTCAGTGAGGAGCAAGTCAGCGAATCGAATCAGGCGAGTAGAAAGCAGTAGGGAGTTGTTCGTCGGGGAGCGGGACAACGAGGTCGAGCAAACCAGGCAGGTCGACATCAGAGAGGTGCGATTTGGCAAGGAAAAACTTTTTATCCGGACTCCGGACGTAGCTCTATGTGCGGACTCCCACTGATATACTGTCATGGGTGCTATATCAGGCCCCTCTAAGAAAATAAACTGCATACTTCAATAACCCCCACAATAACCCCGTAATAACTTCGAAATAACCCCAGAATAACCTTTATGGTGTTATTTTGGGTTATTGAAGGGGAATATATGTGTTTCTCTTCAATAGCCCAAAAATAAACTCTGTGATGTTATTTTGGGGTTATTGAAGTGGAATATATGAACTTCTCTTCAATAACACCGAAATAACCTCCGCGGTTCTACTTCAATAACCCCAAAATAACCTCCGCGATGTAGCACATGTGACGACATATTATTGGAGTCCGCACGTAGGCTACGTTAGGAGATCGAACAAAAAAAATTTTCGTTTGGCAGAGAGCGAGGCAGCGAGGTCCAGTAAACAAGCGGTGTCCACAAGGGCTCTAATCACGTATGCAAGGAAGAGAGATTAGATGAGTTTTGGGGGGTGGAGAACTTTGGGTGGAATGCTTGAAGTGTTGTGAAAGGATTATATAAATGTTAATAACCTAGGACTTGTTTTTTTAATGCATGTTTTGTTAGCTGCAGTTTTTTTTCTTCCTGCGGTATTCCTAACAACAACTAGGGTTATGGGAGAGACGATCTACCTCTAAAACAGTATATCATCATTATATCTTGTTGTTTTCCATTGATTTTCATAAGAGCGACCATCGTTTGAGTTTTTCCACCTATCAGTTGCAATTTTGTTTGCTTGCTATTTTTGGTTTCGGATGTATCAATATCCTTCTTGTGGATAAGATTATAGAAAGAGTTTAGGAAAAACATGAACCACGAAGGACAATTTTAGAGTCTAAAGGCTTTCGATTGAGTAGATCTAAAACTGACTACATTGAATGTAATTTTTGTAATAGTAGATATAGTGGCAAAATTGTAATAATGGGTGATCAAATCATCAAAAAGAGCAAACATTTTACATATCTTGGGTCTAGGGTTTAAATATAGATGGAGATGTTATTAGTAGAATTCAAGTTAGATGGATGAAGTGGATGACTGCACCGAGTCTATTGTGTGACAGAAAAGTATCACTTAAACGTAAAAGGAAAATTTATAAGATAGCAGTGAGACCACCAATGCTTTATGCAGTAGAATGTTGACCTACAAAAGAGTAGCATAAAATTAAGTTGTGTTGCCGAGATGAGAATGCTTAGATGGATTAGTGGTTTTACACTTACAGACAAAATGCAAAACGAATATAATTGTGAAAGGGTTGGTAAAGCTTCGATGACAGACAATATTAAAGAGAGCCGCATTAAATGGTTTGGTAACATTAAAAGTCGACCATCTAATGATCATGTTAGGAGAATAGATTTTTTCGATTTGACTTATGCTACGAAAGGTTGAGGTAGACTTAATCTTAATTTATTAGAATTAAATGAAAATATGACACCCAATAAGACACAATGGAAAAAAGAATTCATGTAGCCGACCCCAATTAGTGGGATAAAGGCTTGTTGTTGTTCTGTAGTTGGCCACATTCCATCGCTTTCTCGCCTAGGGATAAACCAATTTCTAAAGGGTCATTTTGTAGCTTAAAGTTTGAAAACATGTTTTAAAAATCAATAAGGTTTGTCTGATTCACTACTTGGTTGAATGTAGTTAGAGGCCAGTATTGATTTCAAACATCATCAACTGACTCAAGTTTTTTCAAATGCGATGATTTAAAGTTCACACTTAAATTGAAAAAAAATAAAAAATAAAAAAACTCCATTTTTTAAAATTGCTACATAAATACATGCAATAAAATGAGCCCTGTCCATGTTTTATCTAGGAAAGAGTTAATTTATTATCAGGTTAAAGAACTTTCAGACTATAAGATAGTAAACATTACCACTTGACAAGCGAACGGTAGCATTTTCTCAGGAGGCATTCCTGCACATAAAGCTGGAAGGAGAGATAAAGTAAGTTCAAATTACATCAAAATCTTTTAATTATGTGTATTTTTTAAGTAAAAAAAACAGAAAAAAATGGAACAGAAAGTAAAACAGCAGTCTAAGAGATGATTAACATATCTTCTATTATTTATATTTTGTTGATTATGTGAACTCAAGGCATAATAATCAGTGATAGCAAAGATAGAACGCCCAACAAAGAAATTCTTAGAATAAATGCAATTTCTGATGCGTTTGAATGAGCTCATTGCCACTATCAATAAAGAGGAAAGAAAAACAAATAAAGCAGAAACTGCCCAAAAAGCAAATATTTAATAAATGACCAACCATTAAAATGCCTTGTTAAATGAAATGAAATGGTTAAACAAACAAGAATGAGAAGGCTATCATTTTAAGATAACTTACCAGTAAAATCTATAACCAATTTACTATTTTCGGTTGACATATCTTCTAGAATAATCTTCTACTAGCTATATATAGAGGTTGCAAGTCTTGTAAGCTTATGTTGGAAAAACTGTATGCTTTATCATATATGCGATTCCTGTTTTCCTTCCCCTGCTTCCGCTTACGATTTTCTCTACTCTTCTGTATTCTAGTTACTTTAAAAACCAGCTGATGGCAATACAATTTTATTAATGGAAATGAACGACAACCACAACATATAGGTCTATCTCATTTGAAGAACCAAAGGTTCCCTCGATATTGTTTTAGTTAGGGGTGTAAACGAGCCGAACACGAGCTCGTGTGGGCTCATTTATATTTCGAGCTCAAAATGTGTGTTCGTGTTCGGCTCGTTTGCTTAGCGAGCCGAACACGAGCCGTTCACGAACAAGAGTCATTTTGACAACCCTAATCATGTAGCCATAAGATTTTAAGATTGGGGTAAGATTTAAAACATCATTTGAATCTAATATTATAATTTTTATTCTATTTTCTTAATTAATAATTTTAGTTGATTATAAATCTTTGAATTAATACTTTTAGTAGTTAAATATAATTGATTAGTAATATTTCGAGCCAAAACGAGCCGAACACGAACGAACAAATATTTGTTCGTGTTATTTGTGTTCGGCTCGTCAACTTAGCGAACGAACTGAACACGAGCATCTTAACGGGCAGAACACGAGCTGTTCGCGAACAACGAGCCGTTTTGACAGTCCTAGTTGTATTAGAGGTAGGGATAGTTTCCATTAAATAGCCACACAGAGATCACCACAAATTATTTCAAAAAATTAAACATTATTGCGATTATATAATACATACAAATCTGCACCACACTTGCAATCAAAATAAATTTTAAATGGGGGCATTTACATACACAGCACACAATTCTTATATATTTATTTTTCTCACACCTAAAATTTTATATTTACACACACAGCAGTCAAATTTTTAATATCACATCCAAAAAAGAATTTTTACCCCTTTTTAATCGTGAAATACACCTTCTCATGCATAGGTTTAAAGCACCAAAGTGCTCTGTATGTAAATATGAAGGTTTAAATGTTAGATATATAAATACAGAAGAATTGTGTGCTATGCAAGTAAATTCCTTTTTAAACAATATGAGAATGCGACACGAACCAATAAAAGAAAAGGGACAACGTACCATATAGAACTGCTCCAATAAATGCATCACCAGCACCAGTAGTATCCAGAATTTCTGAGGGAGGAATCTTCTCAGCAGTCCCTAAGAGCAATTTTCCATCTAATGTGCCTATTCCATTTGCCTTTAGTCTTACGCTTGACTAAGAAATAAGAAAGAATTTGGGACTTCGTGAACTTTCAATTGCTCAATCCTCCAAAGCAATGAGTGGGATTAATGACCAGCTTCTTCTTTAGAAATGCATAAATGATTTATAAACTTTAAAGCAAAAGATATAAGAACAACAAACCTAAACGTTTTGGAGGAAGAAATAATATAAATTAAGCAAACAAAAATGAAACTTTTGATTTTGATGCCACCAATATAAGCATAAAGAACTGAGACAGGCCTTGTCTTCTCTGGTTTTGAAGCAATATAGAGAATTAAGAGATGCTGAGAAATAAATGAAATGCACAATGTCTAATTAGATTAGTTTTAGAGAAATATACATACGAGGCTCACAATGCTTGTGTATTTACATATCTCACACCTAACTTTCAAATTTACAGACATAGTAGTTTGGAGCTTGTTTTTCATTTTTAAAATGGGATAGTGCTATTTTTTATGTGATATTAAAGATTTGAGTGATGTGTGCAAATATGAAAATTAAGTGTGATATATGTAAATACATAGAATTATATACTATGTATATAAATGTCCCTTTGTTTAACGAATATGCTGTTACACATAGGAATAGCAGTTTCCAGATTCCATGCTAAAAAACAATGGCTTCGAACAATAAGCTCAAACCTACCACCGAAGAAACATATGTTGGAGTTGTAACATTTTCATCAATTTTCAGCTTTAGTGACTCAGTCAGGCTGTCTGCGTCTATGGCATCTAGATGAGGGTCTTCACCTATTAAATAATAAGGTTTTAATTAGAACAAGAATGATTATTAATTTGACCAAAACTGGTTTAGGCATTTACAGATATACCACCCAATTCCTATGTATTTACATATCTAACAACCAAAATTTACATTTTTACATTTAGACCAACCAAATCTTTCATATCACATTAAAAATAACACTATTTCATGTACAGGTAAAGTAGCACATATGTAAAAGTTGACGTTTAGGAGTTAGATGTAAATACATAGGAATTAAGTAGTATATATGTAAATCTGCCTTCAAGAAAATACCACATGCTCTTCTTTCAATCATTAAGCAACCCTTTTCACCAAGGGTCACAATTACAAATTTGACGGTTGGGTATTTTAGAAGAATAGATACGAGTGCTTTTGGCATAGAAGAGACTGATGTCCAAGCCTGCCATTTCCAATGAAACGCCAAATTAAAGAAAATCATATGCTTAATTATGAAGGAATGCTGATCTATAAGAAATAAGATCACCCATAAGAATGCCACAATTGGTTGTTATGTACTTAATCCATAAATAAATAAATATTCTTCATTATCACCATATTCCCTTTTTTATTTATAAAAAGCAAACATTAATAAATCAATAAATACCGCATGGTTATCCCTAATTTAGGTGAGGAAATGCAACGTACATTGACAAGTCAAGATCTATGTAAACACATCAAAGGACAAAAAACACTTGCAAACTTGAGCTCAAAATATATCACACCAAAGTTCAACATTCAAAGTTAGAAAATGAGGTTTCTTTGAAATGTAAGAATTTCAATGCAACCTGAGGAAATTTTTCCGAACATATGATGTAAGTTGCCAAATCAAGGAGACCACCAAGCCCTGCTTTTTTGCGTTCTGCTTCAACTAGGATTGGAATGCCCATACGAGCTGCCTGCATGTGAAGAAGCTTGTTATTGCTTATGTGAATAATGATTGATTCAGTTATTTCCCCACTCAAGACATGAGAAATAAATCAAAAATGAATATGATAACAATTTGCAGCAGGTTAAGGATATCCTAGCATTAATTGATTATTTCATACATGAAAAGCTTAGAATCATTGAAAAGCCTTAAAGCAAGCATATTTGTTAATGTCAAACTTCATGACCATATCTAAAGTGTTGGTGAAGGTAATAATTTCTTAAGGAACAAATTTCTGAGAAGGTACATTTTCCATTAAGACATTCAATTAGAAATATTTGGAAAGAGCAATATAAAATAGATATTTTTACTGGGTATAACCAACGATTTAGTAAAAGACCTATTATATCCAAAGATTTAAGTAAGAGTAAATAATTTCATTGAAGGAAAACTTAAAATACTAAACATTATTTATGAGTAAATACAATAAGAAAAACAAATAGGAAACCCAATAACATCTTGTAGAAACAAACAAAACCAAACACGAGATGATAAACAAAAGGATCTAACTCAAACCAAAAGGCCTCAACTGGATCGTTCTCAAAGAAGCCTTTTCTTTCTCTAATTCTCTCATTATTTCTATTTTTTCAACAGCAATTGTCAATAGGCACCCCCAACTCCAATTTTACTTCCTCTATGTATACGAGTTTAAGTAGGTGAAAATTTTAATCTAAATTTTGTTAAAATTTTCCTTTGGAGATAACAAAAAATAATTAAATTTGGACAAAAACATAGAGCCGACTATTATCTAAGAATAATGGATAATTTGTATTTATCCTAAAATGATGTTTTAACACTGTCATTGCCGGTCCCAAGCCTGAATGTTTTAACACTGTCATTGCGGTCCCAAAACTGGACATGAAAAGCGAAGGGTTGCGTTAGGTAGTGGACAACCAGCGTAAAACTTGTCAAAAAAAATCATGATATGGATCATTTCGATCATTGTGTAAGTGTTAGGGCATCCCCTGAAAGCGACGCGCTGTATAGCCTGAATACAGTGAAAAGTGTGCAAGAGTCGTTACACCCGGCCCTGGTGTAGCGTCAAATAAGCAAGGGTTCCCACATTACGAACGAATGTGGGTAAAGAAGTTAGTTCATGAAACTAATGCAACTAATATCATGATAAGATCTTAGAATATAGGCACTCTCCATGGTAAATTAATAGAATTAGTTGATATTATGATTCATAGAAAAATTAAATCTTATGTATTCAAGAAACTAAATGGGTTGGAGAAAAGGCTAAGAAGATTGATATTTTAGGTTTTAAACTTTGGTATTCTAGTAAGAGTCGCACTAGAAATGGTGTAGGTGTAATTATAGATAAGAGTTTGAGGTTCCCCTTCGGATCTATCGTGTAGTTTCCCCTCCGGATCT
Source organism: Phalaenopsis aphrodite (assembly GCA_003013225.1). Taxonomy (NCBI): domain Eukaryota; kingdom Viridiplantae; phylum Streptophyta; class Magnoliopsida; order Asparagales; family Orchidaceae; genus Phalaenopsis; species Phalaenopsis aphrodite. The sequence continues at coordinate 245,363 of NEWO01000028.1, forward strand.
ATGACATCCCCTAGTTCTTCCTCCTTTGGATTCTACGATAAATGTTCCAAATTTGAGTCATTCCCCTTTCGCACATCTTTGTCCGATTTCGTTAAAAAGTCATATCCTTTTGATCTCTTTGAAGATAATATTCCCTGATTTTTATTGAGAGTTTTCTTAGGTGACTGCGGCTATCTAAGATGTAATTAACCATAGAGGTTTGCCCTTATAGGAAGTTTTTCTGAACCCAGCTTAATATAAACCCTATTTAATTCTTCGTATTAAATAGGAGAACTTGTCTGCAGATAAAATGATTTTGTAGACCAAATGAATGTCATATATTTCTTAGTTTATTTGATCGAGTCTCACCCTCAAGTCTTGTGTTTATTTTTTGGGATAGATACATGGTTTGAGGCATAATGCTCTTTCATTTAAACAATGAAAAATATGAGGAGGTTTGATTTCATATTATATATATATATATATATATATATACATATATATAAATTAAATGTCTTTTCGAAGCGGGCGACGATATTTCAATTCCGGTGGCCGACAGATTTGAAAGTATAACTCTCCAACCAAAAATAGTGTTGACAATGTGTCATACTTTAAAGTTATGGGAGAGGGTAATTAAACAGAGGTTAAGATGCATTACAAAGATTTCTCATAATCAATTTGGATTTATGCGGAGCAAGTCTACTATGGAAGCTATACATTATTTAGAGGTTTGATGGAGAAGTTCAGAGATAATAAGGAGAATCTACATTTGATTTTTATTGATTTAGAAAAAGCTTACGATAAGGTTCCAAGAGATGTCCTTTGGAGAGTTCTTGAGAAGAAAGGTGTTGATGTGACTTGTATTCAAATAATTAAAGATATGTATACAAAAGATGTTACTTGTGTTCAAACTGAAGGAGGATTGACCAAATATTTTCCTATTTCTGTTGGATTACATCAAGGATTAGCTTTAAGCCCATATCTTTTTGCTTTAGTTATGGATGGTCTTACTGAACATCTACAGGAGGATGTACCTTGGTGTATCCTTCTTGTGGATAAAACGAGAGAAAATCTCAGGAAAAACTTGAATTATGGAGGTCTGCATTGGAGTCTAAAGGCCTTCATTTAGGTAGAACTAAAACTGAATACATGGAATGTAATTTTAGTAGTAGTAGCTCTAGTGACAGAAGTGTGACTTTGGGTGATCAAATTATTAAAAGGTGTGAAAGATTTAGATATCTTGGGTCCGTTGTTCAAAGCGATGGTGATATAGATGGGGTGCTAACAATAGAATTCAAGTTGGTTGGTTGAAGTGGAGGAATGCTTTGGGCCTTTTGTGTGATAAAAAAGTATTGCTTATACTGAAAGAAAAATTTTATAAGACGGTGGTGAGACCTGCAATGCTCTATGGCGCTAAATGTTGGTCTTTAAATAAGAAACAAAATAATAAGTTAAGTGTTGCCGAGATGAGAAAGATTAGGTGGATGAGTGGCTTTGCACTTAGAGACAAAATGCGAAATCAATATATCCGTGATAGGGTTGGTGTAGCTCCTGTGACGGACAAAATTAGAGAAAGTCGTCTTAGATGGTTTGGTCACATTAAACGTCGACCATCTGATGATCTGATTAGGAGAGTAGATGTTTTAGATTCGACTTGTGTTAAGAGAGGCAGCGGTAGACCTAGGAAGACTTGGGCTTATTGTACAAAAAATGATCTTAATTTACCAGAACTAAATGAAAATATGACACTAAATAGGACGCAATTGAGAAAAAGGATTCATGTAGCCGACCCCACGTAGTGAGATTAAAGCTTTGTTATTGTTGTTGTTGTTGTTGTTCTATCCTAAAATGATGTTTTAAAATTTGTGCATACCATGAAAATATACTAAGAGCTAATATCAAACAAGAAGCCTACTTTTGAACTTAATATTAAAGGAGTGTCATAACCATTGGGTCATTGGTTATGTATTGTCAAGAATCAAATTATATAGAACCATTTTAAAGGCATCAGGCACCCTCAAGGTGATATGTTGCTCAATACTGAATATGCTAGGCATAAGAATAAAAGCTGTCCCAAGTGGGCACTAAAATGAAAATAGCTATGTCACTTAAAAATATACTTAAATATTAATAGCAACATTAAAAATTATATAGAGTTATAATCGTCACACTGTGTTCTGTTGGGCCACATAATCAATTTTCAAGCTTCGTTGCATATCAAATTTAAAAGCTTTGCTAAATAATTTTTTTAAAATAAATAAAGTAAAACCATTCAAGCTAAAAGCATGTATAAACTAAAGAATCTATCTTTGCCATCATCTAATTGATTTTTGTCAATGTCCATAATCTATACCGTTGTACTTATAGCCCTCTTATTCTCGCTCTAGTTTCTCGAACCCATCCTCTCCATCTTCAAGAAGTTACAACTCTAGCACCTGAAGTTCTTGTACCAATACTCGATCAACAAATTTACAAAGGCACATTCTTGTTTCTTCCACTCTTAATGCTCTTTTCACATCATTCCATGTCAACTTTTTTATGTTTTTTAATATTATTTTTTTTTATTACATGTCAATTCAATATCATAAAAACATGAAGCTTACCTCTTGTGCAACGACCATAGCAGGTTTGGTTGATCGTCCATCAAAATATGCAAGTTTTGCGTCAGCCAATGCAGATATTAACTTGGCTTTTGGCAGATCATCAGGTACCATTGCAGGGACGCCCAGTGTGTAGATACATGTACGAGTTTTCCTAAAAGGATGTCATTTTAATTGACCAATAGAGCAATACGCAAGAGTTTATTACAATGTCCTGAAAGTAGTAAATTAAATTTAGCTCAAACGTCCTCAAAAACTAAAAGAACATAGAAGGATTCAAATATTTTAGAGATATTTTAGGTTTGTAGGGAAAAAGCACCGACCTCTAGATCATATAGAAGTTGTAAGCCACTGAAAAAGTCTTTGTTTATCACACACATCATTACTTGTTACCCCATAAGATATGCTATTTCTATTTAAATATTTTCTTCTTATGATCAAACATATGATGTAGGGCACGCTTAATTAAGGAGTCATACACTGTCGAAGGTCAGACACTGACACGGCTCTAACACGTGTCGAACGTGACATAAAAGTGCCCAATGTAAATAATAATTAAAAAAGAGGACACTCGTGTCCTAAACTAATGAGCTTTATAAAAGTATTTTTAAGATTAAAATAAAAAAAAATATGTATTTATGTAAAACTTAAGATTTACATACATACCAGTATACTTTTATGTTTTTACATATCTAACACAAAAATTTCAATTTTTACATAGATGCAACTTTAAATGTATATGAAAATGAGTATTTCACTTCTTAAAACTGAAAATATTGGTAGGTTAGATGTGATATGAAACATATGGGTGGCATAAGGGTAAAAAGAAAAAAATTTAGGTGTTAGATATGTAGATACATAAGAATTCAGTGCCAAAGAAGTTGGTGATTTTTTTATTTCTTTTAATGAATAATGATTAATAGGAATTAAATCTTGATATAATATAAGATAATATATGATTTCATTTTGTATGCCATAAATTAAACAACTATTTACGGATATCTTAGTTTTTGAAAACTAATGTTATAAATTTCTTATTTTCCTTTTGTATTATTTTTTTGTTTATTTAATTTTTTTTTTATTTTTTTAACATTTTTTATTATAAAGGTGTGTCCGACATGTGTCCTTCTCTAATATTTTTAATAAAAGTCATGTCTCGTGTCCCATGGTTGTGTTGTTTCCATGTCTCCATGTCCATATTCGTCCAACGTAAGATCAAACAAACTGCAGAAGCACCACTATGTATCCATAATCACCAAATGATGAGGTTATAGATAAACAAAGTCCTAGCCTTAATCATACAGAGAAATAAAGCACATCTTTTATCACTCAAACAACATGCAAAATTACTTATGTTGAGAAATAGGTGATTTATTGTGTTGCTTACTATACAAACCAATACAAAAATGAATGCACAAGTCAACCTTTTGTATACATAAACCTTAAGGTCTATAGTGAAAATCACACATAACTCAATAAAACAAGAAGTAAGAACAAAAAAATAAAACAATATAACATGGTTAGAGTTCTTATAACTCAACGTTCATAGGGCAACATCAATTAAATCTTTTTATTGAGAAATATAATGAATATAAACAAAAGATTTATCAATTGATTTTTGGTCTCGTAAAGAGCGCATAAATCAATCAACCCCTAAACAAAAAAAGAAAAAAAATGAAGGACTTGCATATTTAAGCCATATAAAATCCACAAGAACCACATTCTCATGCATCTTTATCTCTTACAGTTATTAAATCCAAACATCATAAATTTGATTCAGGCAAAACAACCAAGAAGAAAGAAGATCAAGTGTACGAAGGAATCAAGCAAATCTTTACAAGTGATTTACACCAATGGAAGCTAATACTTCTGATGAAACACTGTGGAAACCCTAAGGTTTCTTCCGATTTCCCCAAAGGACAAACCCTTGACTCCTTGCCTCCTCACTCTTGTGATTTTCTTTTCGATTTTTAATTCATGGGTTAGGATTCAAAGAAAAATATCTATACAAGCATTGCTTATATGAAGGTAAACTATAACCATATAATCCAAAGAGAAAATAAGAAGCAAAATTGATCTCAATTCAAGAACATATCTTAAGAATTCACCTATTCCTATAGAGTCAATAGAGATCAAACCAATACATTGCTACTACTAAACTATGAAGGAAGAAGAAGAGCATTACCAATATACTTTTAGGCATTTGCTACATATGATTTATAATTTTATTTAATAGATGTATAATAGTTGAGTTTCACAATTTTCAAGAATTAATCAATGTAATTAATTACATTTAAAGATATAATGCAAGTATAAGCTTTAATTATTCTTTCCTTATATATATATATATATATTTCTTGTTGCTTTTATAAATAAGAGCTGTAGTGTGCTTTTATCTTAATATGATCTCATGGTTTTTCCATCCCGTAAGAAGCAAAAGAGGAGAAAGGGGTACGTGAGTTGTTGGAAAGCTTTTTAGATCTCCTTGTTTTAGGAAGTTTTTGAAAGTGATTTTATTGTATAACTCTTAAGTTGTACAACTCTGTAGAAGTATGAAGAGTTTTCAAGTAAATAAAGACTTAAATTGATATGCGTTGACCTCACTTTTGGCGGAAGTGTAGTTTTTCTCCTCTTTAATAGCCTAGGGTCTAGCCGTAGGACTCCACTGTCAACTACTCCTAGAAAACTAGCAAAGGAGCACTCCCCGTTAGAATTCTGAGCATTTCTTCGTTCGACTTAACGTTCTGCATGGTAGTTTTGACCGTTATTACTTAGTAGGTAATGCTGCTGTGGAGAAACTCAAGGGGCATCGCTATAGGACTGTTGACCTTAGGATTGACCGTACGCGTTGATTTGGCACCGTCGTGCTCTTCGCCGTCCATTTTGATTGAGCTCTAGCAGAGTTTTTGACGTTTTCGGGTCGCGACGCGTTTTTGTCTTGATCATCGACGAGGTTGTCCAAACGACTCCGGATGACAAAAAGGACTACACTGACGCGTCTGGAACGTCGATTTTGCCTAAAGGGAATGTTCGTTTCACCGTGACGACACATCTGGGAAAAAATACACATTTGTGTTAATTATAATAATAAACAATATTTTTTTATTATTATTATTATTATTATTATTATTATATTTATTATTATTATTATTATTAATACCTTATTTTTAAATCCTAACCTAATTTCATTATGTCCCCCTCCCCTCTGCTGAGTCTCGACCCTGTGGACCTCTGTCCTAGCTTTGGCTCACTCGGTTCCACCCGGCCCGCTCCTTCGTGCTGTTGGAGTCTTGTTCTCGCGCTCGCCTCACGCACGCGGGACGATCCCGCGACCCATCCCTTATCGTATCTCACCCTCTGCCTCTCGCACGCCCGTATGGGAGCGTCTGCTCCTCTCGATTCTTCGATCCGTATGCGATCCCTAATCATTCATTCTCCTTCTCTTTAGTTTATATGAGACTGTTTGGTGCGTTTCAAAGGGCCGAAAATTTCTGAGGGAAAACTCTGCCAAATTTATTTCTCATATTTTTCTTTAGTTCTTGGTGCTTGGGTTCGCTTCCTCTTGCTGTTGGAGAGGAGTTTATGCTGTGAAGTATTTTTCTGAACTTTTTTACTTTAGTTCTGCGTTAAAGAAGTACTTGTCCCCCTCTTTTGTGCCTTGCTTCTTTTCGATTTCTCTCGGCCAAGCTGCTGGGAATAGTTTTTTTCTTTGGATGGTACAACATGCTAGTCTAATATACTTCATGTATTTTGTGATATTCACCATTGAAGCATATGAAAGTTGGTTTTTGAGCATGTTCTAGGAGTCCTGATTATTTGCTATAATCAATGAAAATATAGCATGTTATTGGATGCCTTCTTTTTGCTTGAAGTATTGGAAGTTTTATGGATGTAGCTTTGAAACGAGATTTGCTCCTCCGAAATACATGTCAGAATGCATCATAAAGCTTTTTATTTCTATCACTCCTGCTTAAAATGAATACTAGAGAGCCCGCTTTGCTTTTCATATATATGTGGGGCTCGGTTTTAGCTCTTGTGGTTGCCTCATTTGTTTGAAACTTATATGGAGTATGAAAAGATTTATTTTGGAAATCCCTCGGAACTTATTTTGAAGGCTTGGTGTTTGATTTATCACTGCTATTTCTTGTTCAAGTATTGGTTGAGAAAAAAGAATTTTTGGAGGCCTTGAAATATTAACTTTGAGGTTTATGCATGCTTTTCTATTTCACGTTATACTTCTCATATGAAACACATGTTGAGGTGGATTTGTTTTAGCCACCGGATGGCACGGTTTTGGGCCTTTGCTAGGCTCGGTTTTTAGCCTTTATTGGGGCTCGGTTTTAGCTCCTGTGGCTTTTCCTTGCTCGAAATACATGTTATGAGAAAATTTATTTAATTTGGAAAGCCCTGCAACTTGTTTTGATGGCTTGATTTAGCTCCTCATGAGGCATCCTTTTGCTCAAATATCTGTTGGAAACTGTTTCATGCTTGTAATAGTTAGGTTGGTGGCCCGAATGTGTTCTCTATGTTGTTGTTCTTGTTTAAGATGTATATTGGCTCCATAAATTGATGGTTCAAAGGCATGTGGGTTATTCTTTGGTTTTGAATGGCTCGGTTTTACCTTGAGGTTGCTGGAATTTTAATCTCCGTTAAAGCTTGGGTTTTAATTTATGCTCGGGCCCTGTTTTGGCCTTGAATGGCTCGATTTTCCTTGCTTTGGGCCTTACCCGAGAGCTTGTTGAGTGGTTGTTCTGTGCTTCTCTGGCTCCTACCTGAGAGCTTGTGATGGGGTTTGTTCAGACCTTTTCTTGGTCTTACTCGTGAGCCTGTTGGTGGGTCATTCGGGATTGTTTGGCTCTTCTTGTTGGGCTTGATTAGCTTGAATTTTGTTGATGAATCAAGTTTGTCATTAAAAAAAAAATTTATAATCATTTTATTTATTCTCTTATGTATGTCGAGGGAACATAGTAGCCACTGGTGGTTCTTTTGGTTGCCTCGGTCGTGAGCCTTAACAGCTCCCCCTTTCCTTTTTGGTTGCCTTAAACGTGAGCCTTACTTGTTGTTCCTTAGGTTGCCTTTGGTCGTGGGCCTTAGCAGCTGTTCCTTGCTGCCCTGAACCGTGAGCCTTAGTAGTTGCCTCCCTTGCGGGTTGCCTTGGCCGAGAGCCTTAGCTGTTGTTCATCTCTTTGTATTGAGCTTGGCTGTGAGCATTTATGTGGTTTTAGCCAGATGTTTTTATGCGTATTTAACATATGAAGCTTTTGATTACATTTGGAATTGGATGACTTTGATGTTGGCATGATTTTGGAAGTATAAATGACTGTCGTCCCTGGGATACTTTCTTTTTGTTCGAGTTGTGGAATTTAAAAATTCATTTTCAGGGGAGCATATGGTTGATTTAAATTGAATTCATAAAGGATGTTTCAGGAGTTTGACATTAAAGTTGTGATATCGTTCGAGTGCAGGCTCGGGTATATGTGGACATGTAGTTAGTGGTAGAGCCATGTGTGCAATCGTCACATTGACTTGAGTTGATCCACTTATAAAATGTGAGAAAATGATATCCTTTTGGATTGATTCAAGGATCTTAGGGCCTTCTTTTTCAAGTCTTTTCATCATGAGTTTTGAGGGTTGTTTCATCCTCCTTTCTGATGTTTTAGGTGGATTAGTGTCTCCTCTCTCTCACCTCATTTTTATTTTTTTTTCTTGCTTCTTGGTTTGGTTTTCGATGATTATGTCCGATGCATAAACGTCCACGTATAGCATTTTGCTATATGTGAAATCATCAAGCAATGTCGCAAGTAGTTCGGTTTTGTTTTGGGGCTTAGGGCGGTGATGACAAATGCACACCGGAGATAAAGCAGAATGATATGTCATTCTACGACATCGGGATCCGATTTAGGAACCTATCAAAATCCGATTCAGGAACTGGGTGAGCTGTAGGATGACAACATTATTCACCAACAAAAGACTAGCGGGAGTTGACCCGAACCTTCTTAGGTTGTTGGTGACTCTACGCCCGATAGCGCGATCAACTCGTGGATAACTACTTTTCAAAATTGATAAAAAAACAAATTTGATAATAATAGATACACCTTTTTCTAAAATAAAAATATATTTTTCCCTACAAATAAAATTGATATAACCCCTTTTGTATGCTTAAAACTTATGTGCATGCTAAAAATATAAATTTTAAATACATTTTAAGCATTAGTTATCCACCTGTTGATTACCTGTTTGGACTAAGGAGCACCCTCCTGAGTTAGGTTCGATAGGACACCATTCTAGTTGACTAGCGGGCTTTATACATCCGGGTGACCGAATAGCCTTCGACGACCCTCGAAATCTAATATATAGTTGAGCCTAGCCCCGACCCGAGTGCTTGCGGTCCCCCTTTTTCAGACTTTTACATATGTTTTCTTGGGATTTTTGGGCAAAACACTCGTGGTCTTTTTTCGGGATTTTCCCCGTGTTTTCTACGATTTTCATTGATTCGTCGATTTCCTCGCATTTTTCTTGTCGCGAGTCTTGTGACGATTTTTCTGAAGATTTCTGGGTGATGTTTCTTTACTTCATTTATATAAAGCGTTTCAGCTTGCTTTCTCAAATTTTGTTGTTTGTACCTGATTGCATCAATTACACCTAAGGAACTGCGGATCTCCCAGGTATGCAAGTTTGCTTTATGTTTACAGCATGTTACTTTCTTGTAATCACTTACTTTCTGTACTTCTTACTTTTCCTTTACACCGCATGTTGTACTGTTTTCTTTACTGCATACTCTACTACTTGTCATGTGTTATATACTCTACTGTTATGCTATACACTGTACAACTTCAACATGTTTCCTATAAAATGTTTAAAGAACTACAACCATAGAGTCGCTGGATTTAACATCACAATCTGACACCTTAGAAAACTTAAACTCGTCACGACAAGGAACCTAGAGCTAGCGTGGTGGGCAGCAAGGTTATCTTCAATAGCAGAACATGTATTTCTCAGCTAAATCATTCCTTCCATAGAATTAAACAACAATCCATAAGATTTCAACGTCCTTCGCGTGGTGCGACATAAATCCTCAACTTTTCTTTTAGGCATTTGTACAGCTCTATTGTGCAATCCAAACCCTAACTCGTTTAGGATTCTGAGGTTGTCGTCCGTCACGACATAAATCCTCACATCTTTCAGGCTATTTGTGTGATCGTTTCATACAAGTGTAAGCACTAAATAAATAAAATTGGTAGGATAAAACACTTGAATAATTTCTTCTCTAAACTGAAGTCAAATCATATGATAGACTGGGAAGTCACTGAGGTTCTCCTTCAGATCTGTGACATCCCTTAGTTCTTTTTCCTTTGGATTCTATAATAAATGTTCCAAACTTGAATCATTCATTTTTCACACCTCCTTGTCCGATTTCGTTGAAAAGTCCTATCCTTTTGACCTCTTTGAAGATAATATTTCTTGATTTTTATCGAGAGTATTCTTAGGTGACTACGGTTGTCTAAGATGTAATTAACTATAGCTTATAGGAAGTTTTTCCAAACACAGCTTAAAATAAACCCTATTTAATTTTTCATATTAATTAGGGAAATTTGTCGGCAAATAAAATGGTTTCGCAGACCAAACAGACGTCGTATATTTCTTAGTTTATTTGATCGAGTCTTATCCTCAAGTCTTGTGTTTATCCCTCGGGATAGATACAGGATTTGATATAGAACGCTCTTTCATTTAAACTATGAAGATTATGGGGTCAGTTTGATTTCATATTTTTCTAAACTTAAATTTATATGTAAATTAAAGCATCATTCCAAAGTGGGCGGGATAAATACAGGATTTGATGTAGAACGCTCTTTCATTTAAACTATGAAGATTATGGGGTCAGTTTGATTTCATANATTTTTGTTCTTTTTTTTTCTTGCTTCTTGGTTCGGTTTTCGATGCTTATGTTCAATGCATAAGCATCTACGTATAGCATTTTGCTATATGTGAAACCATCAAGCATGTAGCAAGTAGTTCGATTTTGTTTTGGGGCTTAGGGCGGTGATGACAAATGCACACCGGAGATAAAGCAGAATGATATGTCATTCTATGACATCGGGATCCGATTCAGGAACCTATCAGGTTCCGATTCAAAAACTCGGTGAGCTGTAGGATGACAGTATCATTCATCGATATAAGACTAACGGGAGCTGACCCGAACTTTCTTAGGTTGTTGGTGGCCCTGCGCCCGACAACGCGATCGACTCGTGGACAACTACTTTTCAAAATTGATAAAAAAATAAATTTGATAAGAACAGATACACCTTTTTCTAAAACAAAAATATATTTTTCGTCATAAATAAAATTGATACAACCCTTTTTGTATGCTTAAAACTTATGTGCGTGCTAAAAATATAAATTTTAAATACATTATAAGCATTGGTTGTCCACCTGTTGATTAACTGTTTGGGTTAAGGAGCACCCTCCTGAGTTAGGTTAGATAGGACACCCTTCTAGTTGAGTGGCGGGCTTTATACATTCGGGTGATCGAATAGCCTTCGACGACCCTCGAGTACTAATATATAGTTGAGTCTAGCCCCGACCCGAGTGCTTGTGGTCCCCCCTTTTCAAACTTTTTCATATGTTTTCTTGAGATTTTTGGACAAAACACTCGTGGTGGTTTTTCGAGATTTTCCCCGTGTTTTCTACGATTTTCATCGATTCGTCGATTCGTCGATTTCCTCACATTTTTCTTGTTGCGAGTCTTGTGACGATTTTTCTCGAGATTTCTGAGTGATGTTTCTTTACTTCGTTTATATAAAGCATTTCAGCCTACTTACTCAAATTTTGTTGCTTGTACCTAATTGCATCAATTACACCTAAGGAACTGCGGATCTCCCAGGTATGCAGGTTTGTTTTATGTTTACAGCATGTTCCTTTCTTGTAATCACTTACCTGATTGCATCAATTACGTTTTCTTTACACTGCATGTTGTACTGCTCTCTTTATTATATATCTACTGCTTGTTCTGTGCTACATACTCTACTGTTATGTTATATGCTGTACAACTTCAACATGTTCTCTATAAAATGTTTAAAGAACTACAACCATAAGGCCATTGGATTTGACATCATAACCTGACACCCTAGAAAACTTAAACTCGCCACGATAAGGAACTTAGAGCTAACGCGGTGGGCAGCACGACCATCTTCAACAGCAGAACATGTCTTCCTCAGCTAAATCATTCCTTCCATAGAAGTAAACAACAATCCATAGGATTTCGAGGTCGTTCGCGTGGTGCGACATAAATCCTCAACTTTTCTTTTAGGCATTTGTACAGCTCTATTGTGCAATCGAAGCTCGAACTCGTTTTAGGATTCTGAGGTTGTCGTCCGTCACGACCTAAATCCTCACATATTTCAGGCTATTTGTGTGATCGTTTCATACAAGTGTAAGCCCTAAATAAATAAAATTGGTAGGATAAAACACTTGAATAATTTCTTCTCTAAACTGAAGTCAAACCATAGGATAGACTGGGAAGTCACTGAAGTTCTTTTTTGGATCTGTGACATTCTCTAGTTCTTCTTCCTTTAGATTCTATAATAAATGTTACAAACTTGAACTATTCTTTTTTCACACCTCCTTGTCCGATTTCGTTGAAAAGTCTTATCCTTTTGACCTCTTTGAAGATAATATTTCCTGTTTTTTATCGAGAATATTCTTAAGTGACTACGGTTGTCTAAGATGTAATTAACTATAGCGGTTTGCCCTTATAGGAAGTTTTTCCAAACCCAGCTTAAAATAAACCCTATTTAATTTTTCAAATTAAATAGGAAAATTTGTCCGCAAATAAAATGGCTTCGCAGACCAAACGGACGGCATATATTTCTTAGTTTATTTAATCGAGCTTCATCCTCAAGTCTTGTGTTTATCCCTCAGGATAGATACAAGATTTGAGGTAGAACGCTCTTTCATTTAAACTGTGAAGATAATGTAGTCAGTTTGATTTCATATTTTTCTAAACTTAAATTTATATGTAAATTAAAGCGTCCTTCCGAAGCGAGCGACAGGATTTTGATTCCGGTGACCGACAACTTCTTGCGGACAACTCCCCCAACTTTTTAGTGCCGACAATATGATTAATTTTATTTTAAAGTTCTAAAAGTATTATGGTAATACTCTCATTCTTCCTCCATTTTTAAATAGTAGCAAGTGGTTGATCTAAAGGATTAATCTCCACTGATTCTATAGGAAGTGGTGGCCTGGATCTTTAGTTAAATTTTTTTTATTTTATATCTATTTTGTTTTTAATATTCTCATGGATTATATGGTTACAGTTTACGTTCATATAAAAAAAAAATTGTACAGATTTTTTTCTTTGTGCCCTAGCACATAACATGAAATCAAAAAAGAATCTCAAGGATGAGGATGCTGCAGACAAAACTGTGGGTCTCTCATTTGGAGAAATTGGAAGAAACATTATATCTTCAGTTTATATAATTCTTCTATGGTGTTTCATCGAAAGCGTTAGCATCCATTGATGCAAATCACCTATAAAAATTTGCTTGGTTCTACCTTACACCAATTCATCTTCTTTCTTGGTGCTTTGTTCGAACCAAAGGTATGATTTCTAGTTTTAATAATTGCAATGGGATGAAGATATATGAATATGTGATTCTTGTGGATTGTTGTAAATCCTTTCTGATTTGTTTAAAAGGTGATCTAGTTTTGTGTTCTTTACAAAACTATAAATCAATTATAAATCTCTTACATCTATTCTTCACATTTTATTAATAAATAGAGTGAGGTTGTCCCGTGGACGTAGAGCTCGTAAGAACTTAAACCACATTGTTTTGATCTTTCTTCTTCTTGTTTTATCCAGTTATATGCGGTATTCACAATTAAAATTCATTTATATATCTCTTACGAGTTTTATCTTTACAATTCAATATGCTTTCTATAAATTGATAATTAATTCTTGAAATATTGTATAACTTTTATGTGTACAGAAGATTGTATTGTTGTGTATTAATTTTGATCTTGGTTTAGTATATTAAGTCAGCATGATAAATCACCTATTTCTCAACAAAATGTTCTCACTACTCTCCAGCAATTATAGAATTACGCTACACCTGGTGCGTCAATCAAACATTCATCCATGACATAAAAAGGCACAGACTAGCTGACACCAACACATTTATAAAAGATAAATACATGAAACAAACACACCGTGCCTTCTTAAGCCAAGTTCATTAAGAATGTCCTCATTGCCAACTGAAAATATTGATGAAAAAATAAAAAACACTTACATCTGTTTATCAACAATCACATATGTAGATGTTGATGTTCCCCCATTAGAAATCTGAAAAGTGCATAAAGAATGTTGAGCACTAACGCAGAAAGGCACAAAAAAACATAAACAAAATCATGCCAAAGAACGAAATTCCCCTGGAAAACCATCAATACAGGGCAAGAGTATCAATTAACTGTTACTATTAAGTTTGCAAGTAAAATGGTCGCCACCAAGGCCATAAGGTGCATAATGAGACAAAAATCTTTACATCAGCCAACCTTGACTAGAGAAGTATCCACCCCGTCTGCTTCAAGCTCTGCCAAGGCGCTTTTTCCTAGAGAATCATCACCAACCTGGGTGCAGTTATACAATTACAAGTGGAATAAAGTAACCATAGATAGAAGCGAAAGGTTTTATCCAGCAAGCGCATCGCCCCGGATACCATGGTGATGAGCTTAGGCGTCAAACCCAAGCGAGAAGCACAAGTCAAAGCATTAGCAGCATTCCCGCCACCAAACACCTACACAAAGATTGCAGAAAGAAAGTTTACTACTCGCGAGAAAAGAATTTAAAAAAAAAAACGATAAAACACATTCGTAGTAATCATGGACTCCATCAAATATTACCTGCAAACTCCTGCCACGAACCTTCTCATCGGGCTTAGGAAAAGCATCTACTATTGCGACATAGTCCACAGAAACCATTCCAAAACCCACCTAAGCCCATCAATCAAGTTTATTGATTTCAAGGAAATACAAACACAGGTATCACAAGCAAAAGTAATCAGAAATACAAGTGGAGAAATGGACTAAGAGAGAAGACGCACTACGATGCGATTCTCGGGTAAGGGAGGGAGATCAGAAGAGAACAGACCGTGCGTTTCAGACATCGACGATTCCGCCATGGATCTCCTTTTTCAAGAGAAGAGAAGAAGAGAATTGGAGAAGGGAAGATTTTGAAACAGAACCCAGAGCAGGTTTATGGTTAATGCAGTTTACAGATGCTTCCTTCTGGCGACGATACCTCCAATGATTGTTTTCTAGCTTGTGAAAGCTCCATGCCTCCTGCCACCGAATTTTTATTTACTTGTATATCTAACTAGCGGTGTAAAGGAGCGGAACATGGGCTCAAAAAGTGCTTTTGTGTGCAGCTCATTTGTTTAGCGAGCGGAATAGTAGTAGTTCACGAATAAAGAGTCATTTTAAAAATCTTAATCATGTAGTCATAAGACAAAAAAAGATTTGAACAAGATTTAAAAATTATTATTTAAATTAAAATATCATTTGAATCTAATTTAATAATTTTTTATTCTATTTTATTAATCAATATTTTAATTGATTATAAATCTTTGTAGCCTTGTAGTCAATTAGATTTTTTTAAAATACTACTTTATATATATATATATATATATACTTGATGAGTAGTATTTCGAGCCAAAATGAGCCGAACACGAACGAAAGGATCTTAGTTCGTGTTCGACTCATAAACTTATAGAACGAAATTAACGAGCCGAACACGAGCTTCTTAACGAGCCGAACACGAGCTTCTTAACGAGCCGAACATGAGCTGTTCGCGAACAACGAACCGTTTTGACAGCTCAATATCTAACTCCTAAAAATTTTACTTTAAATGTTTATACCACTCTTTATATTACATTAAAAAATATCTCAATTTTTTATTTTTAGAAGTAAAATTTTTTTTTTTTTTTCATTTATGGATAAAATGGTTTGTAAAATAAAAATTTTGTTGTTAGACATGTAATACATTGGAATCGACTGATGAGCTCTGACATGAATTGCACTTTCAAATTGTGATGTCCATTAGAATGATATAATTAAAGCTATAAGAGCTTGTCTTGTGCATAAAAGAAATGATTGGCTTTTCTTTTGAACATGTGGGTTCATAATGTGAATCTAATTTTGAATAAAAGACATAAGTGGTTTGTGTTTGATATGAATGAGCTAATGGGCTAGGAGTGATAGCTTATATGTGTAATGCCACTTGACTCTCTTTCTAAGCTTATTTATTATTATAATATGATATGTGCAACAAATAAATATCATATGATATTTTATATTTAGCCAGACATCTAACTCCCGCAATACGTTTGTGATGATGAACAATTCGTATAATATTACTTGTTAAAGTAAATTATATAGACTACTGCTAGTTATGATGTGATGCTTTATATGATACATAATACTAAAATGATACTCTTTAGTTGTGGCATGTACTTTGTACTTGATATTGATACATGAGTGGTAGTACCCGAATTTATTTATTTAATTTGCGTATAGCAATTGTCTTGAAAAGATAAATTTTTAAGCATAAATATTATTTTATTTATTTACTCCTATTATATTTCATAGTTTTAAGAATGGGTTAAGCTACATGGAGTAAGGCTACTTATCTTATTAATAGATGTAACCTTTTTGTGAATAAAAATGAATTTTTTTTGTAATTTTAAAATAATTTTACAATATTGAATTAATCAAAGTATTTCGGTATTAATTTTAAATAATCATAATATATTTATTTTAGAGCATATATATACATGTTGGATAATATTTTCACTTTCATTTTATGCTTGATGAAGAGCTCTAGATTATGAAAATTTGATGCATTGTAAAAGAAATTCTTTCTAAAAATGAGCATGAACATTATTTGTTATGCATTCAACATAATATGACCCACCATGGTGTAGAGTTTATACAATTTTGGGTAGATTTTGTTCTATTAGAATAATAATTTTGAAGGAATTAATAAAGTATTGAGCTATAGAATTAATTGTAAGATGATTAATAAAAAATAGTATTTTAAAACTAATCATTTTTTATTTATGTATACAATTTCCTTATTCTTTAATGTAGTTTTCTGATGACATTACAAAGTTGGTGGGTGATGCATAGAGTAGAATGTCTGCAAACATTGTATATGTGAAAGCACGACATTTATATATGCTCTAAAGATTAAAGTTACTCTAAAGTAAAAAATAAAAATAAAATCAAGAAAAAAAAATTAAGAAGTAAGTATTGAAGTTAATGGCTCATAAATATTTTGTCATAATACTTGGGTTGATGTGAGATATAAATAACCAGATGCTACATTTGAAAGCAATAATCAGGTAAAAATTTAGAGAAATAATTAAGGATTACGCTAGCTAGAAGATTGATAGAATTGAGTGGAATCAATTCATGTTATTGTGAAGGAATGACATATAAGCAGACATCAATTGAATATAAGGGTTGGGGCCAAAGATATAGGCAAAAAGGTGGTTGGTATGGCTCATACAAGCACACATTGAGTAGTTGTGGGGCATAAAGAGCTAGTTATATGATGATGATGAGAGAGGGAGCTAATGCTATGAAGTTAGGAAGGAATGGCTTACATGATGGAGCTTGGGTTGACCACTCTTGTATTGATTATAAACAATCTACAAATAACATTTGAATTAATGATATCGATAGAGTACTTTTGAAATAGTTAGGGAAAACTTACAAGTTTTCGAGTAGATAAACATATGCTACTTAAGAATTTATAAATTAATAAAATTAATGTAATCATGTGACTAGTTAGTTTAGATATATATCTAATCAAAAAAGATTGATTAGTTCTTTATTATTGAAAGTGGATAGAAGATAAATATTTATTTTTTTTTGCCGAAAATTTTATTAATCTAAATAATTCACTTAAGAATTTCAAAATTAGTTTAAATACATTATAAATTAAGGTGTTTTCTCATGTATTTGAATTTATAATCAATTGTTTTAGTTTAATTGTTATAATTCATGAATAATTGAATAAATAGTAATAACTATCTTATAACTAATTTTGTTGAGATTTCTGTGAGAATGATGCTCTACGCTCATCTTATTACATTACAACACATACGCTTATACGACACATGTAATGGTACAACACATGCAATTACGTACATTCCTTATAAATGATCAATTGACCACTCCAATTACCTACCTAAGGACCAACTCAATCATCCTATCTTAGGCAACTCGCTCATGACATTATAAAGCCATATGATCTTAAGGAATATCAAATTTAAGGTAATGTTTATAGCTATGTTATTGTAATATCTAAACATGGGTAATTTTCTTATTAAAAATTTATCATTATAATAGATGTATAAGTTCTACATTTTAAAAGTTTAATAAATCGAAATATAATATATTTTCTTTTAAGACATTAATGATCTTCAGAAAGATAAAATTTTAGCATCCTAAGTAATCAAGATTATACTTATAGCATTTAATCATTTGAAATCTTAAAACCTCTTATTAAAATAACCCAAGCCCTAACAAAACTCCTAAAAAATAATTGAAAGCCATATTTGAAATCAATACTAACCATGATTTCTCAATCAATTTATATGATGTGTTCTAACATCATTGATTTAATAATATTAACACAACTCTCATGATAAGGTCAACAATGCAAGGGTGATAGTCTACATAGAGGACTTATTCAAATTTGAAAAATACTACCCTTGTTTTTTTCTCATGCACACACTCATCAACTATGTGTGAGAAGAGAAGGATTGGTCTGAGCCAGACAATTTGTTTTGGGCTAATCTAGCACAGATTGAGTTGTATGACTCTATTTTATGGTATAAATTGAATAATCTTAGTGCAAATGGATTCATCTAGAAAAACACGGTCTTTTTAAGGCATTTTTTATTTTCCTTTTTAGCATATTTCAAATTTGTTTAAAAAAAAATATTAAGTCATTTGTTATGTTGTTTTGAGTACCATTGACATTCATGTTTCATGTTTGAAGTTATGTAGATTTAAATACATAACACATAAAAAAATTAGATTTGTATATTACATATCAAAACTTTCTTATTTACACATATATAACATAAAAAATCTCAAAATAAAATGAAAAAATAATATCCACTCAAACACTATCTCATTGTGTCGCCTCTTCAACCAAATCTCTCATGAGCATCTAATCGTAGCCGACATCTTCATGATACTAGTAGGCATCTTTCTGGCCCTAGTTGACCTGATTCATGATCCTAGTTCTCATCTTTTTACTCCTAATTGGTCTCTTTGCATGATCCTATTTGGCTTCTTCTTTAGGGTCTCTTTGCATGTTCATAATTAAGTCTTCCTAGTACTATCCTCGTTGACGGCTTCTACTATGAGTTCCATATGCTTTATCGATAGAGATGATGCTATTAGAGGGCACAGACAAAAAAAATTAACTGTTAAATCTATAAATCATAATATTGTGAGTGTCATGTAAGTAATGGTCCGTATGGGGCAGCTTGTGCGTTTCAGGATAAACTGCTTATCCTGAAATGCGGCCCGTGACTTGCGTTTAGTGTAAAAACCCAAACGCAGTTTCCGATAAGCTGATAAAACGCGAGAAACAAACAGTACGGCGACGTTTTGAAAACGCTGCCTGCACTTATAAGCTGCCCCAAACGGACCCTAAATCTTTATAAAATTATATTTAGTTAGATATTTTTTTCACCATCCCAATGACAATAAATTCATTTTAATATAATAAAAAATTTTAATAAATACCTTAAAAGACTATAGAATGTTTGGTTGTCTTTATCTCATTTTATTAATTTATCTTTTCATTTGTTTATTTTTGAGTAAAGTGCATATATATATATATATATATATATAT
>NEWO01000028.1:264956-280820 GCA_003013225.1 Phalaenopsis aphrodite
ATATATATATATATATATATATATATATATATATATATATATATATATATATATATATATATATATATATATATATATATATATATCTATAGATAATTAGCCTCAATGGGTCTGTAATAGAATAAATGGTTTTTGTTGGACCAATTCTCCTTTAATGGATATTTAAAGAACTTGTCATAAGTCCCATTATACATCTCGTCAGATCTATTAAACCTACCCTCTGAATCGAAAATTGACCTAGCGAATCGACTTGTCGGATTAAAGCGTCAAATATTACCTTCGCAAAAGTTATGACAGTCCACATACCTGTCTTTTGATTTTACATCAACAAATGGTGCTCTTGATTAACAAATAGTCGAAGTATATAGGGATTGACACGTGTTTCATTATCATTTATGAGTCGTCTCACCTCCATGTTATGATCTTTTCAACCAAAAACCGTTGATAGATTTCGTATCGTGCGGTTCATAATTTTATATTTTTTCTCTTTATATTCTAGATCAGAACATTCAATAGATATTTAGATCTCTCTCTCTCACACACACACACACTCTCTCTCTCTGGAAGAGACTTGATACGTCACGAACAAATTATCATAATCCAGCACGAATCTCGATGCAATATTTTGAGCACGAACATTCAAACTTTGATTACAAGTCATCCGGAACTCCGATTTCAGCAAAATTATAGTCAAACTGATCGGCTCGATGAAACAGACCTAATAATATTAAATTTAGTCCAATCCGAGTCAAATCAAGCCCAGATCAAGTTATTAAACCGCTACTGGAGGATTTATGGAGGCATTTGAAAGATCAAAAGAATGTCGAATCTAGTGAGCTTATAGTCGAATCGAGCATCTCGAAAAGACGAATCCAACAAGCCCAAGATTGCTCAATTCCGACATCGTTAAGGCACTCAAATGTCCATCAAACGTCATCTGATCAAGGGAAACTCTCCGGACCGTCCGATCAAAATGGTTCATATTCCTGCATTAATTGCACTCAAAACACTATAAATAGAGCATCACCCCTCACATGAAAGGGAGGAGGCTTAAGAGAGAACTTGAGGCTTTGAGAAGGAGTTTCAAGTCCAAGATCATCCTCGCCATCGTCGATCGCCGTCGACCACCACTGACCGTCGACAACGACCGTCGACTACCACTGACCGTCGACAACGACCGTCGACCACCGTTGAACACCGTCGATCACCGCTGATCTCTGTCAACTACCACCGACTGTTGTTAGCCACCGCTCACCTCCGTCAACCACTGCTTACTGGACGTCATCAGTCAACGTCATAACGTGGAAAGCTAGTAACCCTTTCCCGCCTGTGGGACAAGGGGCATCTGTAACCATCATCTTATAGTGGATTTTTACAACTGGGCAAGGCCCCGTGGTTTTTCTCTTTTTACGGGTTTTCCACGTAAAAATTCCTGGTGTGATCACAACTTGATTAACTTTCATCTGAGTGTGTGCTGAATTTTCGTGCAACGCTAAGACTATAATCCATTACTCTACCGCCGCGAATTTTCTAGCACGCATCAAGACTAAATCGTATTCTCCATCCTACCAAAGAAGGATTGTGGGAGATAAAAAGAACTCATAACTTGAGAATACCTCCATCCTTTTCTTTTACACATAAAACAAGTTTCACGTGTATTGTATGAATTCAGTCATATTACACCCCCACACTAGAAGAATTTAACCATTCAAATGAATAAATATCATTATGATAATGTCAGATTTATTAAAATATTCTAATCTATTTTAAAAATAGAAAAAATGCCCATTAAATATTATTTCAAATCAAATAGTTAATTTTTCTCCAAGACAATTGGAATTACAAATCTAAATATAAAATTAAAAAAAAATAAATCTTAAGCTGAATCTCTAACACACGCGTCGCAGCAGATCCGAATCACCCTACCTCCCTCTCATCCATCCGACACGTGTCCGTACGATATCACAATCCCTTGGCTTTATCTGCTACTGACACCTGTCCATTTGTAAGACACGCGGCTCAATCTAAATCGTTCACGATCATATGGTCGGCAAGCTACGGGCTTTGAGACACGTGAGCCGGTCACACGCGCGTAAACCAGACCGCTTGTTTGGTCAATGGAAAACTCAATCACAGCCGTCGATTTCCTTCAGCGTGATTTGTCTGCCTTTGGCTATTAAAGCAAACCCCTCGCTCCATCTTCAATTTCACATATCTGAAATAAGCTCGGAAATTGTAAGAAGAGATCAAGAAGCAGTCGAGGACTAGAAAGATGGCGCTGAACATCACCCCCCAGCTCGGTTCCCTACGCGGTTCCCCGTTTCCAGAGCAGGCCGGCGGTGGAGATCAGCCGACGGCTGTTTCGGCTTTATGGAAACCGGTAGCTTCTGGGGGTAACCTCCGTTGCAGGATTCGGCAGTCTGGAGGGCCAGATGTGGACTCGCCGACGCCGCCGGTGAGCCCTTGCCGATCGCCGATTTTGGGGGCCTTGCGACCGGATTTAACTGTCGCGTGCCGGGCTCTGATGTCGGATGCGGTAGTGGAGGAGGGTGTGGAGCTCGAGCACGGTGGAATGGGTACGGAGGGTACGGGAAAAGGGGTTCCGGTTTATGTAATGCTTCCGCTTGATACGGTTAAGCCAGGCGGCGGCATGAATAGGAGGAAGGCGATGGTGGCGAGTTTGAAGGCGCTGAAAACAGCTGGAGTGGAGGGCGTTATGGTGGATGTGTGGTGGGGGACCGTGGAGAGGGAGCGGCCGGGGGTTTATGATTGGAGCGGATATGATGATCTGATGGATATGGCTCGCCGGATCGGTCTTAAGGTTCAGGCTGTGATGTCCTTCCACCAGTGCGGCGGTAACGTCGGTGATTCTTGCACGTGCGAACCATATCTTATCTTCTTCTTCCTTTCATTTTCTCTGTTATTAAGTTTATCTGATTAGGTTCTTGATCATATTGCCGTACAAGTAAATACGAATTTATGTTTTTGCTAGTCTGGCTTGAGATTTGAAATGGGACTCTTTGCATATCTACTGTTGCAATTAATTTTTAGTTCCTCGAAACTACGAGAAGTATTTCAGTTTATGGGTAGTTTGGGTGATGGTGCTATGTATGTAAAAAGTAAAAAATGCCCCTTTTTTTTTTGGGAAATGGTAGATATATTGAAAATTTATAATGTATATTTGCAGAAAAAACTTGACTTTTTATTCAATGCTATGTGGTGCAGTATACCGTTGCCGCGATGGGCGGTGGAGGAGATGGAGAAAGACCCGGACCTCTCGTACACCGATCAATGGGGCCGGCGAAACTACGAATACATCTCGCTAGGCTGCGACACTATTCCGGTGCTCAAGGGCCGAACTCCGGTGCAGTGCTACGCAGACTTCATGCGCGCATTTCGAGATCGCTTCGGCGCGCTTCTGGGATCCACAATCGTCGAGATACAGGTAGGCATGGGACCTGCAGGCGAGCTCCGCTACCCCTCCTACCCCGAGCTTAACGGCACCTGGAAGTTTCCCGGCATCGGTGCTTTCCAATGCTACGATCGCTACATGCTTGCCAGCCTCCGTGCTGCCGCCGACTCAGTTGGCCATCCAGAGTGGGGCAATGGCGGCCCTACGGATGCTGGGAGCTACAACAACTGGCCGGAAGATGCTCCTTTCTTCCGTCGTGAACATGGAGGATGGGATGGGGAATATGGAGAGTTTTTCCTTTCATGGTATTCCGGCCTCCTCCTCGACCATGGCGAGCGTGTTCTCTCCACCGCCGCAGCTGTTTTCGCTGATACCGGCTCAAAGATCTCCGTAAAGATTGCCGGAATTCACTGGCACTACGGCACGAGGTCACACGCTCCTGAGCTCACTGCCGGGTACTATAACACGCGATTCCGCGATGGGTACAAGCCCATAGCTGAAATGATCGGACGGCACGGCGCGGTGCTGAACTTCACTTGTGTGGAAATGAAGAACTTTGAGCAGCCAGAAGATGCAATGTGTCGGCCGGAGGAGCTGGTGAGGCAAGTGGCTGCAGCAGCGAGGCGGGCCGGCGTGGGGCTTGCAGGGGAGAATGCTCTTCCGAGATATGATGAAGCTGCGCACGAGCAGATCGTGAAGACGGCTACGGTGGCGGAGGGGGAGGACGGGGTGAAGATGGAGGCTTTCACTTATCTGAGAATGGGGCCGGATCTGTTCCGCGAGGATAATTGGAGAAAGTTCGTGGCTTTCGTGAAGAGTATGCGGGAGGAGGAGCGGTGTCGGGAGATGGCGGAGAGGGAGGCGGAGAGCTTCGTTCATGCCACCGTTCCGCTCGTCCAGGAGGCCGCCGTTGCGTTAACTAGCGGCTGAATAGGCGCCGGCGATGTATTTATAGTTGTCCGTCAATTTATATATAGGGTATTTCGATCCCTAAAGTAGAAAGAGAAGGATTTCGTTTCATCTCCGTCTTCGAATCAGCTCCAGTTTGGCTGTGGAAAGGCAATGGGTTGTTCTTCCGGCGCTGCTTATGCGAACTGTAACTAGTATAAAATAGGGGTAGTTTACCTGAACTTATATGGAGTATAAGTATTTATTTTTGGGTGGTTATGTTATATTTCTTACTGATTTTTATTTAATAAATTAGTTAAGTAATGGGCTTCTTGAAAGAAAGAATTGTTGGCTTGTGATATTCTTAGTTGGGAAAAGGAGCTGCTCAATAATGTTTAAGTGTGTTATGTCTAAAATATTAGAGTTATGCCAAGCAACTGTTATGTTCTACATATTTAATATTCAAGTTATAATATTTTGGTGCATATTATTTTTTAAGCAAGTGAAATGTGGTATATTTGATGGATCAAAATAATAAAAAAAGTTTTGATATTATATTTATATTATAATTTTATAAGAATAGTCCTACATTTATGTAAGAACTTGTATTTATTCATAAAATATTTAGGTTTTTTTTTTTGGAACAATTTTATTTTAAAAAATAAATTTATTTAGTATATTTTAATATATTTTATTTTTTAAAATAAATAAATATGTGTTCAAAACATGTTTAATTTTTTGGGGTTTAGCAAGGGACCTCGGATTATACCGGGGGTGTTCATGATGGAGAGCGATTGATGGTTTTGGCCTTGGTTTGCTTGCTTTGATCCTCATGATGTTGAGTAGAATTATTTTCTACTTGACCCTTGCAATATGGAGTTTGGACGATTGTGCACTTTGTCTGAGTTGTTCTCTGTTGTCTTGTGGTGGTCTTTTTTGTGTCTCTATTCAACGGGCTCAGGGGTGTTCACATAGGTGACAATGTACTTGTTAGCCATTTTTAACAGCTCCGTCAAGCTTTGTGGCTCTGCAAGTTTGCCGTTGAAACGAAACCTCTCCAACCTCACTCCTTATGCTAGCGCAGCCTGAGCAATGTTGGGCTTCAAGTCCTTGATGTCCATGTTTTCACTCTGGAAGCATGTGATAAATGATCACGAGCTCTCATTATCTCTCTACTTCAGTTGCCACGGGTATTAGGCGCTTTTCTTAGGCCTCATGGCACTGACAAATTGTGATAGAAATAGTCTTATGAACTTCGCAAAACAGGTGATTACCTTCCACAAGCAACACGTTGAACCACCTTAATGTGGTTGATATCAACGTCATGAAGAAAGCTTACACTTGAGAGCTTCAAAGATTTTCAACAGGCATATAGACGATTCGAACGACGCGAGGTGATCGTTAGGATCCGACCGCCCTTTGTATGATCCTAAGATGGGCATATTGAACTTCTCCGGAGGTTCAACTTTCGAGACCTATAAGGAGAAGACAATCTTCTGTTGCCTTTATACCTTGGCCTGCACTAGTCAGTTCCTCTCCTCCATAGGGCCGGATTCAATGTTGTCTTGCTACAACCCGTCGTTTTGCTTCTCCTGTAGGCGGATCACTCTTCCACCATTGCTTGCTAGTGGTTCTTCCTGAGGGGTGTTAGATGCCCCTTGTTGGACAGGTTCTCCTCCCAGGATTGGGACTGCCACCAAGACAACCACGACTTTGAGTTTCATAAATCATCCTGACATCTGGTTGGTGATATGAGTTTTTAAATCTTGCAGACTTTGCTTGATGAATTTTTCTATGAACTCTTTAGTGTATGTTGCTTCCACCACATTCGTTTGATTTAATTTTCTCTATTGTTATTCTTGGGTTCCTTCTTGTTGAAGACATGTTTCCAAGCTCGCCTAAACTTAAAAGATGTTGAATAAAAAAATGTCTAGGAAACTCACCCAACATACAAAATGTTCATCTGGTAAGTCGTTAGAAAGAGGGGTATAACACAGTAGGGAGTAGTTAGAAAGTCAAGCTTTTATTCATGACATGGAACCCCTATTTATAGGAAAATATCATAGCTATTACAAAATTAAAAGTCAACCCCTAAATTAATAAGATTGGCGAATATATTCTGTCAATGAGAAGTTTGCCGACCGATTGCTACATCTCAACTCTATTGGTGCACGGTCCTGGACTAAGTAACTCGTTGATCGGCTTTGGAGTCGATGATCATTCTATAGGAAATTCTTCACCGCATCCTTCTCCGTTAGCATATAATCCTTCAGTCGTCAATAAGGCGTCCGATCGGTCATTCCTCGCTTCAAAACCATCTGTTTGCCTTGAGTTTAGTGCTGACATATTTTTCATATACAAGTTTATCCTGTTATTTGTTAAATTAGACTCTATCGTGTCATAAAAATAATGTTATTTTTAAATTGCACTATATTATGTTCTCTTAGATGTTTAGTTTGTTATGCTATGGACGTTTATTTTATCTCCTAAATTACGTTATATTGTGTCATAGATATTTGTTTTATTTTTTAAATTGCATTGTAATAAATAGGGTCTTAGCTCCTTCGAATAATATTCATACTGCACTCTAATCTCATTCTATCATCATTCAACTCATTATCACTCTATTCAATTCATATTTGATTTTTAGAACTTTTTAAAATCTTATTCAAATAAATGTTAGTTCATGACTTTAAATGTTTATTGTTATTTTGACCCCCAATTATTGAACTAAGGTAAAATGACACTTTTGTAATGTGGTACCGTTCACCTACAACATGTCACCTATTGCTCACCTACCGCTCACCTACCGTTCACCTACCGCTCACCTACCTCCCACCTACCACTCTCTTGCTTCTATAAATAGAGAGGGTGTGAGGCTTAGGAGAGCAAGGGAGAAGATATCTTAAGCTACCTCAAAGGAGGAGATAATAGCTATAGAGTTAGAGAGGAGGAGAGCATCTTGATGCCTTGTATCAAAGTGTCACTTGAGAGGGAGGTCGTAAAAGGAAGATGAGGGCTCATCTCTATGTATAAGCTATGTATTCTCCATTTCTTTTGCCTTAGTGAACTATTTTGATTCCCTTCCGTGAACGTAGATCAAGTTGGATCGAACCACGTAAACGATCTGTGTTTGCTTGTCTTCTTTTTCGTCTCATTTCTATGCCAAGAAGTACATATCTCACAACATTTATAATGTAGTAAAAGTTGTTGATATTTTTATTAGAAATGAATTTTCATATATATATATATATATATATATATATATATATATATATATATATATATATATATATATATATCTTAAAAAAAATAAAAGCTAACATATTTTCTTATTTTTAGTATCATAGGCATATAAAATTAAATGAAGCTTAACGTTCGTGGAACACAATTCTTGTAAATCTACATATTTGAGACATAAACTTTTATATTTACACACATAGCACATCTATGCTTTAAACTCATGCATAAAAAATGTACTTTGAACCTTTTACATGAAAATATGTATTTAAACTTTATAAAATGATAGCATATGTGATGTAAAAAATTCGAGCGCCATGCATATAAATATATAAGTTTAGGTGTGAGATATCTAAATACATAAGAATTGTGTGCTATGTATGGAAATGCCCCAAAATTAAATTACTCTAACTATAACACAAAAATATTTAGATAACCTTGGAGAAAATATTACAATAAGGAGAAATTATTACATACGGACACCGCATGCATCTCTGCATGCGGTGCCCGATCCTGACCGTAGATTCTACGGTCAGGATTATTTCCGTTTTTTTTTAAAAGAAAAACAAATTTTAGGTGGGGCCCACCGAAATACATCAAGACCTTAGATCAGGAGATTTACAGTCTGGATCGGACACTGCACGCAAGCTGCGTGCGGTATCAGATCCGTATGAAATAATTTTTCTACAATAAGAGTTCTAATGTATTTTTGCATCAAGATTTCAATCACTGTCTATTCAATCACTGACTCACATCTAAAATTCAAGCCTATAAAATATTAAATAATTTAATACACGATAAAGTGATTGTATGCCTTACCTATCCAAATTGAATTCCTGATGTCCGTTAATATTTTATTCCATATTTGCGAAGCCTCTAAAAGCATATCACTAAAGCCTCGGCGCCTATAAAAAGTTCGTGCCTTCCTCCCAAATCACAGCCGAGTCATCCTCTGTTTTCATTCTACGAATTGCAGCCACAGTTCAGTCCCGACCAATGTAAGTGTAGAAAGAATTTCTTCAATTCCTATTATCTATCTTCCAAAAGTTTTTATGGTAAAGAGACCTTTTTGCTGCAATTATTCTTTCGAACTTTTGAAATGGTTCAAGGGAAAGCCGTTTGAAGCCTATGGACGCAGAGCAGTTGAGAGAGAATGCCCATATGATGGTGGATTTCATTGCCGATTACTACAAAAATCTGGAAAGCTTCCCTGTTCTCAGCCAGGTTAAGGTATGAGATAGCTCTTCTAAAACCCTTTGATGAAATGAAACGTCATGCTTCTGTGCTTTTATGGGTTTCTTTCGTTCTTTCTATCTCCTTTTTTGTTTCATTTTGATTTGTTCCGAGATTTGTGTGATTGTAGCCTAATTATCTTCGCGAGCTTCTTCCTGATTCCGCCCCACAACGGCCTGAAAGTTTGCAGGACATTCTTAAGGGTCAGTTTTTTGCCCGGCTGATTTTTTTCTTGCGGAATTTATGTTTTTGATCCCTGTTTTTAAATAAGATCTGTTGTTTAGTGCTTCTGTTCTCATTTAGGATGAGGAATAGTTAAGCTTACTGAAGTACCTTGCATGCAGATGTTCATGAAAAGATCATTCCTGGTGTCACCCACTGGCAGAGCCCAAACTATTTTGCTTATTATCCTTGCAATAGCAGCATTGCTGGATTTCTTGGAGAAATGCTCAGTGCTGGCTTTAATATTGTGGGCTTCAGCTGGATAGCCTCCCCTGCTGCAACAGAGTTAGAGACTATTGTCTTGGATTGGGTTGCTAAAATGTTGAAGCTACCAAATCAGTTCCTTTCTTCAGGTAATTGGGATAATTTTTTCCGTTTATTGTTTTGATGTATATATACCTCCATTAATGGTTTTGAGTTGTTCAGATTTCTCATCCAGGATGAGCATTATATGCTATGAAAGAGAGGGCCTCAAACTAGGAACGAATATAATGAACTACCATCTTAGACAATAAGTATGAATGAATATTGAGTTGGTTGCCAATTCTCATAAAAATTAAGTATGAAAGAATCTTAAATTTGATAGCCACCAATCTTGGAAATCAAAATCAAATTTGTATTACCCAAGATAATTAAGGAAATTTATGCTCTACTCTTTAGGTTACAATGTTCGTATGATCTTATTGTCTTATCAATCTTATATCATAGTGTTGTTGTCAGTTTTTTTTCTTATTAGAGTTTTTCACGTTTAATTATTATTATTTTTTTTAATCATTTGGTGTCACACTTAACATCCATATTTCTCATAGTTATGCTTTACATGTGAAAACTCTACTACTTTTATCATTAGTGAAATAAATATCCACTTATATTCACCTAGGTCAGGTGCACCAACTAAAAAGAGTAGGTTCAAACTAGTTGGTTTTAGGCGCGAAAAATGATTGAATAGGCTTTTGGTTGAGTTAAAGTTGTAAGTCGCACATTAAGCGTCAATTGGAGCTAAGAAGTACCAAATTTCCTAAACAAGTTACTCCATGTTGTACTCATTTGATTCAATTTGGTAGAATTTTGATTAATAGTTCTTGGTGAAAATAATTGTCTTGTTTGTGCTCTAAACAATACTCATTTAAGGCACTCATATTAGGAGAGATGACTACTTGATAACTACACTCCAATTAAAGTAAATTCGACCACCATTGTGTAGTCTTAGAAAAGTGTAGCCTTAGAAAAGTGTAGCCATTCTATAGAAATGACCTTGACTCTCACCTATAAGGGGTTAAGTGTCAGGTAAGGGGCTGAGATTCTCATGTGAAATCTAGGCCAAAATCATGCATTTCTCTCCCTTTCTCACTTTGAATCTATGTGCTATCTCTAGATTCAATTTTTCCTTACTTTGCAAATAGTCCGATGGAGTTTATTGCAAATAATCAACAGCTGCCCCAAACAGACTCTTAATGTAATATTTTTGCACCTCTTATATTGGATTGCCTAGTGGTACCATATGGGGTTTAGCTTCTTTTCACTAAGCTATTTTTCATCAAATTTCTTTACGATGTGCGTGCGTGAAAAATGGTTCAAACCAAAGTCATTCTATTAACAATTATGATGATCTTGAGAAGATGCCTCGAAGTGTGAGGCATGAAGGTTTTGCTACCTTCAAACATCTCCAACAGATGGAAGATCGTCTCATTAATATGAACATTTTCTACAAGTTTTCTATAGGCAGATTAAGTATCTTGATGCACTCCTACTTTGCAAATGTTTTAAATGTTTACTGTCAGAATTTATCTCAAACATCTCTTTGAAATTGAATACATTGAATTGTTACAAATTTTCTATATAATTGAATTATTTTCATAACAGCGTTAGAATTAAAGCTTGAGACTATGAAGGAATATCTTTGCAGGGCTTGGTGGTGGAGTAATTCAAGGTACAGCAAGTGAAGCAGTTCTTGTTGCTTTGTTGGCTGCTCGTGATAAAATACTGAGAAGGGTTGGAAAGGAGCGTCTAAATCAACTCATTGTTTATGCTTCTGATCAAGCCCATTCTGCGTTGCAGAAGGCATGCCAGGTGTTGAAACATAAATACATTTCTAACTCTTTTTTTCGAGGAAGCCAGAGGTTTAAATGCTATTTGTTTATTATTATTTTTGCATAACTAGTTGCTTCATGTTATTTAATAAACAAAATATGCATGCTACTTATCTTTATTATTTATATACGAAGGTAGCGAGCTAGTTTTTTACTCATGGATCATATCTTTTTGTAGTTATGCAATATATTAAACCCTAAACCCTAAATTTCTCTTAGTTTGTACTCTAAATCCATATTTATTAGTTTACTCAACAACCTTGGATTACCACACTAACTAAAAGAGATGTTGCTATACCAAAAGCCTAGCTTAGCATTTCTTTAGTGCCAAATGAACAAAATGCATTTTCTTAAGCCAAACTTTGCTTTTAAGTTTTGCTAAGTGAAGAAAGAATTGTTCAAAACTTGCTTTGTATATTCGTAACACGGGCTTAAATAGAGTATTACAATATTTTGTAAATACACCCCTAAAATTCTTCAATATTCCATTTTTTTACCAATAGGAACCTAAATAAGGTCCAATTCTCAACAGCCCCCACAAGATGGCCAAAAGATATCCACTAAACCCATATTGTCACATAACCTAGAAAAATGTAAATAAGTCCTTTAGTGAGGCAATCAACCACTTGCTCTCTAGTGGCTACATTACTTAGCTCTAGTAGCCATTATTCAGCTTTTCCTTGATGAAGAATCTATCAATCTCCACTTGTTGGGATCTATTGTACTGCACCGTTTTGTTGGCAATGCTTATTGCTGACTTTATGTCGCATCACAACATTTGAGCTCCTTGGTCCACCTTGACCAACAATGCTCTCAGCCACATCTCAGCAACTCCTAAGTCCATGACCCTATACTTTGTCTCTGCTATTGACCTCGCTACTACAAACTTTTTCTTGCTCTTTCAAGAGATCAAGTTGCCTCACCATTAACTTGCAGTATTCTGAGGTGGATCTTTTGTCATCTCACAACTCGTCTAATCAGTGTCACAAAAACCTTCAATGTCTACATGTTAATTCTTCGTAAAGATCAATCACTTCCCTGGTTTGCTTTTCATGTACCTCGAAATCTAATACACTGCATGGATCCATGTCCTTTCCTTAGATCATGCATGTAGCTGCTCAACACACTCATTGGAAAAGAGATGTTGGGTCGAGTGTGACACAAATATACCAATCTCTGGTATCTCTCACAATCAATTGTTCTCCTGCTTTTGCACTCAACTTGGTCTTTAGTCAATT
This sequence comes from Phalaenopsis aphrodite, assembly GCA_003013225.1. Taxonomy (NCBI): domain Eukaryota; kingdom Viridiplantae; phylum Streptophyta; class Magnoliopsida; order Asparagales; family Orchidaceae; genus Phalaenopsis; species Phalaenopsis aphrodite. Next base: position 277,280 of record NEWO01000028.1, read on the forward strand.
GAAGAGACTGTAGGTTTGCACCCCAACATGCATGTTTTTGTGAGGAGATCTAGTACATTCCTCTGGGACAAGAACATCTAAAATATCTGCATTGTTCAAGATTCTTCACCTCAAATTCATTGCTCAATCTTACCTTTAGTTGGACAATCTCTGTCTTATCATCACTGGTGACAATGATGTCATCAACCTATACAACAAGTATATGATGTGACATTTATGTTGTCGAAAGAACACCATATGATTTGTATTGATCTGTTGATATCTCATGCTCACCATAATCTTTCTAAACTTGTTAAACCATGCTCAAGAAGACTGCTTCAAGATATACAATGACTTACTGAGCCTATACACCTTGCCCAATGTCTGGACTATAGTGAATCCTGGTAGTATCTCCATATATACCTCATTCAGTAACTCACTATGAAGAAACACTTTCTTCAGATCAAGTTGGTATAATCTCCACCCATCATTCACTACCAAAGAAACCAGTGTCTTCACTGTTCTTATCTTTATTACTGGCGTAAATATTTCATCATTGTCAATGTCATATGTCTAACTGTACATTTTCGCCACTAGTCATGCTTTGTATTGCTCCATATTTCCTTCTAGAGTTTGCTTCACGAAAAAGATCCACTTGCACCTAACTTCCTTTTTTCCTGTTGATAGTGACACTATCTCTGATGTTCGTTTTTTATAGAGAGCCTTAAGCTCTTCATGCATGGTCGTTTTTCAATTGGGATTCTCCTTAGTAACTTGCCAACACTTGAGTATAGAGATAATATTCAAAGATACAATGAATGCTCAATATAGAGTTGATTTGCTATAATATGAAACCAAGTTAATAATGTCATGTTCCAACCCGAAATAATCAGGAGGATATCTCGCTAAAGTTGGGGGTGTAGGAGAAAGAGAAATCATATCACCTGGGAGTTTTGAGTCAAAAGTGAATGGGGTAAGTGTATTAAGAGTCGGGGAAGAGCGGGACTAAGGACTATGTGACATAAGTGGCACTGCAGGCACTGTTGTCTGATTTTGTTTTTTTCTCTGTATATACACCCTTAGCTCACTTTCAGCTTTAATCCCACTACCTCTAGGTTCACTCTCCTCATTTTCCGGTTTCTCAATTGATTTATCCCACATCACAAAACACAACATCTCTCTCATGTGTACCACTCTCTCATGTGTACCACTCTCTCACCATTGCTACTCACCCCCCTTACGTCATATCTCCAGTGTTTGACGAGTCGCAAAAGGGTGAGATCTTCTCCTGGATATATTTTGGTTCAAATTCTTAAACAACACATCCATGCTCACAAACAGTCTCTTTTATATTGGGCTCTAACAAACATACCTCTTATGGGTAGCAAAATAACCCACAAACACACATTTTACAGCTCTGGAATTCAGCTTCCCCACTGATAGTTTGTTATCCTTCACAAAACACATCCAAATATCTTCAATGAGAGGATCTCACTATTATATCCTTTCACATATGAGAAGAAAACTTTCAATCTAACAAAGTCGAGGGCATCCTGTTGATCAATTGAGCAACTATAAAAATTTCTTGCCCTCATAAGTGCTTTGGAACATTCACCGCGATCATCATGCTTTGGACTTCTTTTGAAGGTGTATATTCTTCCTCTCTGCTATTTCATTTTGTGTCGGTGTGTATGGAGATATGGTTTGATGATATATCTCTTATGTTAACAAGTATTCCTCAAATATTTTATTGGTATACTTTGTCCATCATCAGATCTCAATATATTCACTACTGTGCCATATTGAGTATGTAATGCATTGTGGAATTCTTTAAAATAATCAAACACATCACTCTTATTTTCCATCAAATATAACCAAGTAACACAAGAAAAAACAATCAATAAATGTCACAAAATATCGATAATCATTCATATATTTATATAAAAAATATGTCAGCATGAATCTCGAAACAATCAGACGACCCTAGTCATAAAGGAGCGACCGATTACAAGACCGATTGCCCGTGGACATTAATGACGAACAACTGCCAGACGACCGATGGATCATAGGCTGACAAGGAACGCATGGAGCGAACAATCGAAAAAATCAGATTTTGACGAAGCGCATCAAGGAACTGTCCATCGGAATGACGTTATGCTTTTTGCTCAAGTCGGTCGCCAGGTAATCTTACTTTGCACTGAAAATTGACTGAGTAAACATGGAACAAACGATCAACAAACATCTCCTGACCGAATTAGTCGATCAGTCTTATTTTATTCAATATTCCTGTAAAATACTAAAAGACCCATTTGAAAGGTCAATGATGAGAGGGTAAATCTATAATTTTATAAAACCTAGACCCATTCCTATAAATAGAGGGTCAATATCATGAATAATGTTACACATTCTTTACTATTTTAAGTGTGACATTCTATACCTTGGGTGTATTGCTCGGGCATTTTTGGATTCAACATTCTTTATGGTGTGTTAAGCGTCGAAACATGTCATCAACAAGAAGATGTGCTCATAACAACGACAAGAAAATTCCAATTAGAGGAACATGGCAGAAGTAACATGCACTAGGGAGTTCATGGAGGAATTTGTTCAGCAAGGTCTGCAAGACTTGAGGATTCAAATGATTAACCGCATGTCAGGACAATTCATAGAGGTACTCAAAGAGATAGCTGCCCTAGGGGCGGTCCCAGTTCCAAGAGGAGAATCAACCCAACAAGGGGCACTCAATCCCCCTCATGGGAACCGCTAGCGAGCAATGAAAGAAGAATGATCCACTTGTAGGAGAAGCTTAATGATGTGTTATACCAAAATAACACTGGATCTACCCCTGGGGAGGAGAGGAATCGATTGATGCGAATTGAGGCACTGCGACAGTCGTAAAATGCTTTCTCACTGCAAGTCGTAGGAGCTCACTCCCCGGAGATGTTTAAAATGCTCGTCCTAGAGCTATATAAAGGACGGTTGGTTCTCAACAACCACCTCGCGTCTTTTGAATATTTCATATGCCTGCTAAAAATCTCTAACGATCTCTAGTGTAAAGTGTTCTTTAAAACGTTGAGATTGTCTGCACTAAGATGGTTCGACGGGTTACCGCAAGGGTGATCACCTGTTTTGCAGAGTTCAAAAAGCTTTTTCTATCTCAGTTTGCCGGCACTCAGAGACCCAAAAAGAGGGTCTGATCCTTATGGCAACTGAAACAAGGAGCCGACGAGAGCTTGCGATCATTTATTGCACGGTTCCACAGGGAAATATTGGGTTTGAAAGGCTTGAAACTTGACATGGTCTAGGTTGCGCTAATACAAGGGGTAAGGTCAGAAAGATTCTGCTTCGACTTTGACTCGCGAAGTCTGGCCGAGTTGTTAGAGATGACAAATAAATACACAACTGCCTACGAAAAGCCCCCAACCAATGGGTGACTGATCGTCCACCAACGCAGGACAACAAAATACGATAAAAGAGGCCGCCGCAGGACAACAAAATACAATTAAGACAATGAATGACAGATCATCCACCAACGCTACGAAAACCACCCCAGCAACAACTTGCC
>NEWO01000028.1:297931-308255 GCA_003013225.1 Phalaenopsis aphrodite
GATAAAATCTATCTTATTTTATTTTACCCCCACGCTACCCTCTCTGCTTTTTATCTCATCTCACATGATGAGGTTAGAGTAAAAAAAAAGAAAAGAGGAAATAGATTATCCTATTTAATATCATATTTAAATATTTACGCATGCAGCTCTCTCTAGGCTCTATATCTATATATATATAGCCTGTTGAACTATATTATATATAGCCTGTTGAACTATATTTCTGATGTCATTCTCTTTGGTAAAAAAACAGTTTCAATGAAACAATTCATCAAAATGGATGGGAAGTAATACTAGCAGCTACAAGGAAACAAACAGAAACAGTACTAATGTCAAAGCAAGGCATGAATGGTCATTAGGTGAAAGGAATCATGTATACCTTGGGAAAGGATTGCAGGTGAAACGATCTCAGGGAAACTAATTAACTTCAAGGATCCTAGGGGAAAGGAATCAGGGAAAGGAAACGAATGAACTTCAAGGATCCCCGGGGAAAGGAATCAGAAAGTCAAATCAAAATGCTAGGCTCGCGTGAAAGGAGGGATATCGGGTATACCTTGTGCCGATTCTGGAAGGGCGAACCGAGGGAGCAGAGGAGAGGAGCGGAGTAGATCAATTCTCCTCGAAAGGGCGAGGAGAGGCGAGGGGTCTGCGATGCTCCCTGTGAAGGAGCGAAGGAGATCGAGGGAGATATGCGATTCTCCTTTCCGCGAGCCGAGTGAGACGGCGATTCTCCCGATCGAGGGAGATCTGCGACGATTCTTCTAGGGCGAGCTGAGGGATCTCTGAGGCAAGTCTGAAGAGGGGGCGCGACGGCTCTCCAAGGGAGGGCGAGGGAGATATGCGGGGCAGCACAGAAATTTTTCCCTAACACAAAACTTATACGCGGGACGCAGGGGATAGCCCGCTTACGAAGATAGGAAGAAAATTACGATCAAATACGCAGCAACACCAAAAATGCAGAGCCATCGCGATATTCAAACAGTAATGCGGCGTTCGGAAAATGCCGCCACACCCTATAAGCTGCCCCAAACGGGCCCTAACTCTACGAGGGATGCGTAAACGATTATTCTGAGTCCTAACCATAATGTAAACACTTGACAGCGATAAGCTTCGCAAGTGGTGTATAATGATCACTAGTGTCCTGATGTGCCTAAAAATATACTATTTTTATATCATATTTTATAATGATATTGCACTTTAAATGTATGTTTTCTTATTTTTTTGGGTTGTAGGTACATCAAATTAAAAAATTTGGAGTGATTGGAACAAAAGAAACAAAAATGGACCAAAACGGGCAAACCGGGGCACATCGGAGCCATGGGGGTCGAAACCGGACACTTAAGCGCCCAAATATGGTGCTTAGGCGCCACCAAATAGAGCGGAGGATGCTTAAGCGCCCAAAATCGGTGCTTAAACATTGAAGACGGTTTTCAATATCTTCTAGACTATACATTGAATTTGGTCGGTTTTTGAAGCATTGCTTCGTATGTCTCTTGGGGGATTCGTTGGAATTGATAAAAGGGACTTAAGAGAAGGATTTGAGGCGGTTAGAAGGAGGTTTTTGAAGACTTTTGAAGAGGCACTTGAGACACAATTTGGAAGATTCATTGAATATGGACACTTTTGAAGAGACACTTAAGCACCTCTTGTGAAATTATAAATAAAGCTTGGAAATGTTTTAAAAATCTCTCTTGAACTAATTGGAAGAGGAGAAGAAGAAGAAAGCTTGGGCGAGAGCCCCGAGTTCTTTTCACTTTGTTCTTGGAGAGGATTGTAAAGAGATTTCTTTTACTATACAAGGAGAGTTTGATTTCCATCAATGATAAATATTTTCATTGTATTTTGATTTAAATCTAGTACTTTGTATGGTTTCAAAGTCTTGTTCAATGAAAAGTTCTTGTTGTTTCTTTATGTCTAGTGAGTAGTTTTCTTTACTCTTTTCTCTTCTAATGAATTAGTATACATGTGTAGTATATAAAATTAATTAGAGTGATAATAGATTGTGATGTTTTTACTTTGTTATTCATTTACATGTAAACTTGATCAACTTGCATTTTAAAATCCGTTGTGAGAACATGTAAGATCCGTGATGTTATTGACTTAATAAACTATGGTAGAATCACATGAAATTGTATGGATGAAAATGTAGTCCATATAATTGAGTGCAAATAAATAGGGAAATAATTTTTGATTAGTGTAGAATTAACGGACTTTAGAGTGACAGACTAAAGCCTAAAATTTGGTTCTTAGTTTTAGGTCTTAATACGAGATGTTAACCTTCAGGTGAGGCAACGAGAGGACTCTAGAATGAGAGCTACTATCTCTACTGCCTAACCATGAATTAAACAATGTTCTTTATATTACTTGACCGAGAGTAAAAAATATAATTGCTCCTACTTGCCACAATCTCTCTCTTTACTTATTTTACTTTTACACATGTCACTAATTTCATTGCATAAGGAAGAGTACTTTTAATATATTAGACCCCACTTTCTGATTTTCACTGAGTATTTAAGTTTAGGAGTTGAAGTAGTATTGTAATGATAATTATAGGATATAATCAAAACCAAACCTTTATCGACCTTCCAAGTTATGGCGTGTTATTATAAACTGGAACTTCTCTTGAAAGTCGTCATGATTAACCTCGATCTCCGTGGGATCGATATTCGGGGCTTAATTAAAAAACCTTATATTATTTGATAACAATACGCATAATTGTGTAGAATTCCTACTATTTAAAGATATAATTGAAATCTTACTTTGTTTGAGATTAAGTTTTTTGCATCGTTGCCGGGGATTAAAATCTTCAAGTAGTGGTGTTAACTTCGTAAATCCTTACATATAAAAAAATATCGGGATCATGACCTATATGACGTTTCGACACCCGACAACGATAAGCTTCGCGAGGGGTACGAAAGCAATCGTCTAAAGCCCTCACGATAAATACAGACACTCGGTAGCGACTAGCTCTGCGAGGGGTGCGTAAGTAATTGTCACCCGACAACAATAAGCCCCTCGAAGGGGTATGCAACGATCGTCTGAAAGATATACACCACCAGATCATGTCTAACATGCATACATATATAAACCCATACACTCGCCAATAATTCATGACAGGTAGCAAATTGCTCATACACTTTAACAATCGTTAGATGAAAGAAAGAAAGCTCGAGTGCCAAAGCCTCCAATTTCAAAAAATTTCTTATAAAAGTTCGTTTACAAAATGTGAATCACAATTTTCCGTACAACAAAACAAAAAGAAATTAAACATTTGAGGATTCTCTAGTGTTTTGCTCCCTGATTTCTTCCGCACCTCTGGCACCACCAGATTTCTCGTTCGCTGATTCTTCTATGCCCCACGAATCTGAAAGAATCATGCCAAACTCCTCCATTTTCTGTCACTTAGGATCAACCAACTTATGCTTCTCAAACCTCTTGATCGCGAGGGAAGTGCTGACCAAAATTTGACAGGAATTACCCTCGACATGTACCTCTCGGGTAATCATTGAAAACGTTTTTTTCTTTTAGCTTGTTCTCTTTCAGAAGAGCCCCCATCTAAACCTCATGCTGTTGCGCCTCAAATTTCCTCTTCTCGATGGAAAGTTTGAACCTCTCTTCCGACATGGTAGCTTTCTATTTTAACTTCCGAATTTGCAAAGCGGACCTCCCGACCTCCTTGTCTCTATCCAAGAGAAGGACCTAGAAGTGTGAGGCCTCCCAGGCAAGGCCATGAGATCAGTTGGTCGACTGGAACATGTCTTTTCTATCCATAAACCTCAAAGTCTTCTCAAAAGCAGAAAACCAGAACATCTCCATCAGAATTGAGGGGTAATCCCCGTTTAAAGGAGTGCTAGGGAACCATTCAGTCTTCATGCCTATAAAAGCGCATCGGCCGCTCGTCTAGACTCCAACTCCTCAATCATGCAAAAATAACCACTCGGGCGGGACAACCCCTTTTTTAGAGGAGGAGGGAAGTCTGAATCAGAAGTAGGGGCTTTTCCTTTCCTCGGAGGGATGTCACCCTCCGTCCGCTCAGCGGCCCCTTGCTCATCTTTTGAATTGCTCTCAATAGAGATAGGATTCGAGGCACGAGTCGCCTCACCCTGCTCCTGTAAGGCTATGAACGAGGTCTCCTCTATTGCCACCGAAACCCCTCCAACCGACGAACGCACAAGCAGAGCCCCAGAGTCCGGAATGTTGGGCGATCGAAGAGAGTCCTCCTTGCTTTCCTTAGAAAAATCTAGCAAATTATACAAGGCTTACATAAGTGTGTTTCATACAAATAGGCAAGAAAGTAAGTGATACCAACCTTCAACTTCCCTCTCGTCTGAATTGATCAAATCGGACCGACCCCTACCTCTGCAAGGTGAGGGAGGACCCTCTCTCCCTAGGCTTTGAAGCCACCCTCTCTTCAGCGGCCTTCTCCCCGACAACCTCTTTGATGTCGGCCAACTCTACAAATCATCGACATGATATTTTGCACCATCTAGGTAAATCATGTGCTCGATCACTTTAAGGTCGGGGTATTGTAATAAAGAAAGGCGCTGACTCTCAATCAGTGCCCCATGATCTCGGAGATTCCCAGCTAAGGTTTTCACCTTCCTTACCTTGCACTTTGTCGAGGAATTACGGATTCCCCAACCGCTCGCACATGTGGCAACCAAAAACTTTGTTTTCCAATCTTTTACCCTGTTTTGGAGGCCAAACAGTTGAATCTTGGGACCCGCGGCGAATTGGATGGAGTCGTCGGACTAATCCTCTTAATATTCAAGAAAAGAAATACAAATATTTAAGAAATAAATCCAGGCCACATACCCGGAGACGGTTCTGATCAGACGTGATATAAGAGATTAACATCCTCACCAGTTTTCTTTTGCTCTTCGCCTGCGAAAGAAAGGCTCCCCTTTGGCGGCTTGAATGATGTTCTCACCATGGACGCCGTTTTGTCAGGAACACCTCGAGGGGCCATTTTGCCCCACAACGGTCTGGATAAGCGTTCTCTTATCTCCAACAAGAGTACCAATCTCTTATAGATGGTCATTAAGGTGGTCACCAGGATGACCTTCAAACCCTTTTAGGATTTGCCCCTGCGAAAAACCGTGAGGAGATCAGAGGATCTGACCCATTCCACATGATCGTCCGTTCTTAGCCTCTACTCATCTCTTTTTTGACTCATCTTCCCCACAGGAACATCGCTTGTCAGTTTACGCTTCATATCTAATTTTTGGGCTTTCGCCCCCATGTCACCCAAAGCCTTAGAAAGGGCATCCTTATCAGCAGACAAAGTCTCTTACCAGACATTGCGACGAACAAAAACAGAAGAAGACGGACGAACCAAGAACATAAAAGGAAAGAAGATGGTGCGATCCCTTTCTTGCTCGATGGCCTATTTAAAAATCCAGGGAAATCATTTATTGAGTAATAATAATATTCAAATTGCAACTTTTATTTTTTTTGTATTTTTTGTAACTGTAAAAAAAATTCTCTTGTTCATATGTGTTGAACAGTTTCCAGAAGCAAGAGAATTGGTGAACTAATTATATATACAAAAAATACGTTTGCATGAATCTCAAACAATTGATGACCCATGAAACATAAAAGAGCGACTGATTACTAGACCGATCGTCATGGTCATCATAGGCCTACAAGGAAAACGTGGAGTGGACGATCGAAGAAATCAGACTCTGACAAAGTGCTTTGAGGAACTGTCCCTTGGAACGAAGATCAGCTTTTTGCTCAAGTCAGTCACCTGATAATCCTGCCCTAAATTGAAAATTGACGAAGTAAATATGGAATTAATGATCGACAAACATTTCTCAATTGAATGAATCAATTGGTCTTATTGTATTCAATATTCTAGAAAAATACTAGAAGTCACCTTTGAAAGGCCAAAGATGAGAGGGTAAATCTATAATTTTGTAAAATCTGGACCCATTCCTAATAATAGGGGGTCAATATCATGAATAAATGTTACACATTCTCTACTAATTCCTACTGCACTCTTCTTTCAGTGTGAAGTTTAATACCTTGGGTGTATTTTCCATACATTTTTGGATTCAACAATAGAACTTGTAGAATAAGGTCCCCAAACATCAGAATGCTTCAAGAAAAAAATAATTGAACTCCTACTCTCATAACTGATATAAGCTCTTAGTAGGCTTACCAAACTCATAAGCATCACAAATCAACTTTTGCTTATTTACCTTTTCTTATAAAGAAGGATGCATCTGACTCAATAAATTTAAACAAGAGTGTCTTATGTGTTTGTGATGTAGCAACAACACATCCTTCACACTCCTCTCGGATTCTCCTACTCCAACACTCTCTACCATAAATGTTAAAGCTGAGTTCATTCCCTCTTGGGCTAAGTACCAGAGTTCACTATGCCACGTTCCAGCCTCAAGTCCGGCCCGCCCCTTTCTCTTGAAAGATCAACCTAATATTAAAAGAAATAACACATTTTAATTGGAGAATAACGACACTAATAGATAAAGTGTTCACTAGAAAAGGAACATATAAAATACTGGATAAAGTCATATAATTTGTACCCTCTAATTTACATTTACCAACTACAGACTATGTTATGGTATAACAGTTTGGATGCTCTTTGGTATTGTTAGGGGAGTATTGGAAGAAAACTCTCTAACAGTACTTGTAACATATCAGGATGCACTAAATTCTACTATCTATTCTAATTTTCTTGTGTTAGAAATAGATGAGAGAATATGTGCATCATAAGTACCTTTGTCAGAGTGAGCATAGACGACAACATTACCCTTTGATGACAATTAATTGGAAGCATCCTCAGCCCTATCTCATGTGCTTGTTGCTTCTTCTTCAACAACTCCTGACGCTCATGATTCTCATCAGTAAAAACCATACATGTTTCTCCCTCTTCTATTACCATTAGATCTGCCTCCCTTTTTTCATTTTTTTGACGACCACGGCCTCCACCATTTTTATGTTCACATGTCTCTCTCTTCTTAAGTGGCCTAGGACATGTCTCGCTTAGATGCCCAACTTCACCACAGCTGTAAATCTTGCAAGTTTTCCTTTGGACACTTATTATACCTAAGCTCGAGGCAGCCACAGCTGATCGCGCACCCGGAAGTCCCTTCGGCTTAAAGTGTAGCTTCATGTGACATTCTCCTGTATCATCGCTTCAATGAACTCATCTGCGAAGGGATAATCGCCTGAGCTAGGAGGAAAGATCTCTTATGATTAAAGATTGAGTTTAGATGGGTCAGAAACTGCATAGTCCTCATCTGTGCAAAATCTCTCTTTTTTACACTTGTATCGCCACAACTCGACATCGGTGAAAAGTGATCAAGATCTGCCCACAATCGCTGTAGAGCTATGTCGGCCGTTTTATTTTCCAACTTCGTAATTTGAAAAAGTGATGATCTTGTGTTTTTTAAAAATAATTTAAATATAAATATAACTTTTTTAAAGAAGTAACTTTTTAATTTTTAAAATAAGTGAGACCAAACGAGTCTCACATTTTAAATAGTTTAGATGATTTAATACAATACTACAAGCAATACACTTATCCCGAAGAATAAATATATCACTTGTAATAGGGATTCAATCATCTAGACTAAACAATTTGTGACATCCGTTTGGTCTGCGAAATATTTTTATAAAAAGGCCAACAAGTTCCCCTATCTAACATAAAAATTAGATAGAGTTTATTTTATCTGGGTTCCTGGTTCCCTATAGAGGCAAGCCCCTATAGTTAATTACATCTTAAATGATCGAAATCACTTAAGAAAACTCTCGATTAAGATCAGGTGGTTTTGCCTTCAAGATTTCAAAGTTTAGGTTTTCACGATTGGACATGAGAAAAATCAAATGGGAATGACTCAAAATAGGAACAATTATTTAAGGAATCCAAAGGAAAAAAAAGTAGGGGATATCACAGATCTAGGGAAAACCCCGGTGACCTCCCAACTATCCTATTGTTCGGCTTTATGTCTTTGAAGTGATGTTTATTCGATATTTCAATCCTGTAAATTATTTAAGATTTAGGACTTATGTTTGCACAATGTCGAACTTGTACAAATAGCCTAAAAAGACATGAGGATTTACACCGTACCGAACGGTAACCTCGGAATCCTAATGCGTTAGGACTTATAATTACACAACAGAGTTGTGCAAAAAGCCCAAAGAAATGATCCTATGGGTTATTTAAACTAAAGAAGGTGATAGGTGATGTGAATGTGTTTTGCTGCTGCAAATTCATCTTGAAGTTATCCCTTGTCGTGCTGCCCACGATGTTCGCTCCAAACTCCTCGTAGTAGCACCTCCTGGTTTAGTTTTAGTTTTGAACATGCTCCTAACCACTAGGTTATCCTAAACTAAGGCATTGTGTATCAAAGTAACTAAGCATGCAGTGTAAAAGAAAAATAATAATGCACTGTATAGTAAAGAGAGAAGACAATATAACATGTTGAAAGAAGAACATAACATGCTAGGGAAGCAGTATAACAGACTATGAAAACAATATAACATGCTTTTAAAATAAAATGCTGTAATGTAAATTAAACCTGTATACCTGAGAGGTTCATTGCTCCTTTAAATTTAGCTATTATGTGTTGTGTAAAAGAGGGAAGTATAACCTGAAAAAAACTTAACAGAAACAGGTAAATCGTAGGAAAAAGACAAACAAATAAAATGAAATACAATATCACATATAAAAGACCAAGAATAAGAAATTTATATGTGATATTGGAATGTCCCCAATTGCTCGGAGGATTCGAATGTAGGACAAACTCAAATCCCGGAGCATTGGGTTTCAGTTTTGGTCAAGTTAAGGTAAGAATTTCATTATTTGATTTAATTAAATCAGTTATGAACCACAATCTAGTGCACCCTCGTGCCTAGTGTCCTACTTATCTCCTAAACTGAAGTTAGATGTTTGAATTTCTTAGGGTCATTTGAAAATTAGGATGGTAAACTATCTCTTAAGTTGTGCTTCTAAAATTTAGGATGCCTGCACTTTAGGTTAAACTTGAAGTGTCCTAAAGTGACTAATCTCAATTAAGTGTCTTTCCATTAACCCTCAAACATCTATAGATCCAGCTTAGCTCGCTATCATGATCCTAAAACCCAGGGGTAAACTCATAGTTTTGGCAAAAGAGTTGTGAGTTGTGCTTCAACCCTAGTTAAAGGAATTGGATTTTAAATTGATTCAAAGCTTAAGGGATCTGAGAGTAAGTCCACTAATCTCTCAATCGTTGTCTAAATTCTACTTTCTTCCGATTTCAACTAGTCTTCCAATTTGCAATTTATTTTTTTATGTAAAAGAAAAGTTGGATTGTTCGCTACCCTATCTCCTCTTTAGATTGTATCATCCCAAAAATTCAAATTTCAATTTCAATTCTCTCATCTTCTCTTTCCCTCCTATTTTCCTTAAGACTGTAAATCATTTTTGAGTATAATTAAATCGGAAATTCTCATTTTTAACTTGACCGTTAAAAATAAAATAAATAAAATAAACGAAAATGAGACCAATCCATTTTTAAAACCAAATTAAATCAATAAAACTCATGAATGTTTCGGTCTAAAACATTTAAATTCGTCAAAAGAAAAATAATCGGATCAATCCCGAGAAGGATATCCTTTCCAAGTGGCGCTTTTATGGATTTCCAAACCCAACATGACTTCAATTTATATCAAACTCAAAATGAAACTTCAAAAGCCTTCTTCATTTCATAAAATATAGGATAACCATTCATAGGGGACATCTTTCTATACCTCTAAAAATCATACCATTATCAAAGCCCTTCAACTTCAATTTTAATCAAAAGCTCACGGGTAAGGCAACAACCCAAAACCAAAAAAAGAAAAAAAACATCAAATCCAGCTAAATGAATAGGAAACTCACGGTTAAGGCATTAACCCAAAACCAAAAATCAAATCCAGCTAAATGAATAGGAAGCTCACGACTAAGGCATCATTCCAAAACCAAGACTCAAATCCAGCATATATTTCAACAAGGGGCAGCAAGAGCAGTGAGATATGAGCCCCCAAACATAATTTCTAGCATTTAAAAATGGCATCCAGCATGTATTTCAACAAGGGGCAGCAAGAGAAATGAGATACGGGCCCCCAAACATAATTTCTAGCATTTAAAAATGATATCCAACATGTATTTCAACAAGAGGCAGCAAAAAGAGCAAAACATAAGCCTCAAATGTGATTTCTAGCACTTAACATAAACTACAAGCATATATTTCAACAAAGGGAAGCAAAATGAGCAAAACATAAGCCTCAAATGTGATTTCCAGCACTTAACATAAACTTCTAGCATTTATTTCAACAAAGG
>NEWO01000028.1:313344-343423 GCA_003013225.1 Phalaenopsis aphrodite
CCTTATTTGGCTTAACTTAAGCACCAACCAAAGAGAGCCAATCTCTGTTATCCTATCATATCATAATCTCCTCATCTTTATTGGGCGATTATGGTTTGCGGACTATCATGGTCTCCTTCTTCATTATTTAATGCGTGCTAGCATCCAATCAACTGAAAAAAATGATTTAATTCTATTTTGATGTTCAAATCTTGAAAATCACTTTTTTTTTTAATTTTTTTATTTTCCAGAAAGATAATATGTCCAGTTTTCTTCACCAGCTCACTTAAAAAATCTACATCTTATCGCATAAGTTTTTATTTTGTATTCCAAAACTTATAAATATTGTTAGATTGCAGGAATTTATCCAGAAAACCTTAGGCTTTTAAAGGCTGAACCAAGTTCAAGCTATGCACTTGCTCCTGACTTACTCTCTGAAGCAATTTCCAACGATTTCTCATCAGGCTTGATACCCTTCTTCCTCTGTGCTACAGTGAGAAACACTTGTATCTTCTTTATTAAGTTTTTTGACATAAAATTTCCTTAAAAGTTTATATATATATATATATACATTACTATAATAAATAAATGACTGAATCGAGAATTTTGATTCCTAAACATGCATATGAAACCTAAATTTTGTTTAATGTATATTTGTAGGTTGGGACAACATCTTCTGCTGCAGTTGATCCTTTATCTGCTCTAGGGAAGATAGCTACGGTAATCCACATGCTGATTTGGTTTCTTCCTCCTTTTGCATGCTAAAACACATGTTAATTCTGTTTTTTGTAAATTTTTTTGTCTTGAATTTAAACCATATTAACTTTTTTTTTTCTTTTTTCTCCATTCTTGTTAATTGATTTATCCTCCCTTTTTTGGCTTATTCTGCCGTCTGTTTTGAATGTCTACATCACTTTATGTCTATTTTCCGGTGGCTTTTGTATTAATATGTATTTACTGCATAATCTCTTTAGAAAAATAATTTCATTGAATGCTTCTTATCTATTATATAAATTTTGCTTTTGATTTCTACAACACACAACTTGGCTTGTACTGACTTTTGTATTTTCCAACTTTTAGATTTATATATTTTGCCATCATCTGTCTTCTTAATGATATTGTTTAAATAAACATTGTGATGCGGAAGCGTCTCCCTATTACGAGTAGAATGCGGGAGCAAACCGTGGCTCCCACGGTCACTTGAAGACCGAACCAAGCAGCCTTCTTTTAGTTTCCTTTCTAATTTTAGCCAATTTCCTCCTTTACTTTGATTCATTTCCAATCCTTTCCTATAAATGTGTTGTATTAGGGTTTAGAGGGGAGTTTTTTTGCATGAGTTTGTTTAGGACAGCCACTGGCATCTATTTTCTCCCGTCCGAGGGATTGAGTGGCGCTTCAATTATATTTCTCTTCCGAGGTGGTGATTATCTTACCCTATTCTTTCCGCATCCTCCCAAATTGCTCCCGGTTGCCCCTCCAAATTGCTTCCGGCTGCCCCTATCTTGTTGTAACTGTCTGGAACAACCTTTTTTTGGTTGTTTTCTACAGTCAATGCTTTATAGCCTCCCTTCCCTGCCTCGTTGCCATCCTGCATTGCCACATCCATCCTTCTCCAACCTTCACGCATCACTCTCAGTCGTCAACCTGTTGTGGTAAACAACGACAATAAAACGAAAAATTGGAACGAGAAAATTCGCAAATAGAAAAGAACACACAAATTTAGGTGGTTCGACAATTTTGCTTATGTTCACAGAGTTGCAGAGGATTTTATTACTTTGAGGAATTACACCGTCGTCGATCGCTTCGACGATTACAAGAAACAACTTCCCTCTCCCTCTCTCTATGATCACCTACTCTATCTCTCTACCCGAGAGAGCAACATCCGAAGGATTAGGAAGCAATGCCTTGTGATACCATCTTCCCGTGAGTTGCACAGTAGGAGAGCACTAAGGGGTGCAACAACCTTGCGATACTTCTTCTCCTTCTGCTGTGAACCAACGCTGAAGAAGAACACAAGGGGAGTCGTAGACGTGCGATTCTTTCTTCACCCGTAAACCAACACAGAAGAAAAATGAGGGAGAGTAGGAAGCAAGAATTTTTCTTACTATTTTTGTCCATTTCTTCTTCTACAAGCATTTAATGGTGGCGGGACCTACCAATGCAAAAGAAGCAGGATTTATTTCGGCGGGAGGCGGGGACAATTGAAGAAAAGGTTGATGCAACCATTAGATGATACAATTAGTAGATGATGCAGCATGTGTACCGGTCTCCAAGTGGGATATTTGTTGAACGTGTGGAGACAGGTCCACGAGAGGAAAAAAAAGCAACTGTTCCCGCCTTCTGCCATAAGTAATTTCGCTTCTTTTGCCTTGGTAGGTCCCACCACCATTAAATGCTTGCAGAAGAAGAATTGGAGAAAAATTGTAAGCAAAATTATTGCTTCTTTTCTCCCCGTTTTTCTTCTGCGTTGGTTTACCGGTTAAGAAAGCATTGCACGGCTACGACTCTCCTTGTGTTCTTCAACGTTGGTTCACGATAGAAGAAGAAGTATCGCAAGGCTGCTGCACCCCTTAGTGCTCTCTTACTGTGCGGTTCACGGGAAGATGGTATCGCAAGGCAACACTTCCTAGTCATTCGGTTGTTGCTCCCTCGGGTAGAGAGATAGAGAGAGTAGGTGATCAGAGAGAGAGGTAGAGGGAAATTGTTTCTTGTAATCGTTGAGGCGATCGACGACGGTATAATTCCTCAATGTAATAAAATTCTCTGCAACTCCGTGGATGTAGGCAAAATTGCCGAACCACATAAATTTGTTTGTTCTTTACTGTTTGTGAATTTTCTCGTTTCAATTTTTTCGTTTTATTGCCATCGTTTGCCACAACACAACCCACATTGCTGCCATCCCTAAAATAAAAAATCTGTCGTTTTCCTATTGTCCACCCACCATTCCAACTTGCTACTGCCTAGACTACAACACCTCACCGTCCCAGCCCCTGTTTTGCTGTCCAAACTACCCACAACCCATTTCAGCCACTTATTTCTGCTCCTCGACAACCTAGCCGAACTCCACCACCACGAGATTGGGCCCTAATGTGAGTGTCTTGTGTTTGTTATAATTTTTTTTTCTGTTGTGTTTGATTGTAACCCTCTTTTTACTTTTTATATTATGGTGGGAAAACCCGAAGAGGGAGAGATGAAGAGAAGGACGAGATAAAATCACTTCTTTGCTATATTAATATGGTTTTAGAGAGATTTGAACCAAGGGTTGTTCCCGAGTGTTTCTCCCGTCGTGAAAGGTAACATTACTTTTATTGTAGGCATGTTAGGAAGATATCATAACAACTTAAGCGTGAACTACTGGTGAGCTATAAGGAAAATGACGAGGTATCCTCTAGAAACAAAAACTTATTGTAAGAACTTTTTTTTTTAAAATTCTCTGCTTTATAGCATAGCCTTTGTAGTTTCAGTGAAATAAGTTTATTAGTGCTGCATCAAATCCTGTGAAACTTTTATCTTCCTCTCTCTGTGCATCCTTAGCCTATTCTATTCCTCCTCATTTTGTAAAGGTTTACTAAACTCCCTCACATCCTTAGGGTCATAGATACCTCATGATTATGAATTCACGGGGGCAAATGTTAAGAGCATTTCACACTGCTTTCTATAGTTTCTGTTTGATTCATAGTTCTTAAAAATTAGGGTCATTTGCATACATACCACACAATTCTTTTGTATTTACATATTTAAAACCGAAACATTCATTTCTACATGCAAACCGCCCAAAATTTTGATATCACATAAAAAATACCGCTATCACTATCTTTTTAAAAGTGAAATACACATTTTCATGCATAAATTTATGACATCGGTGTTATTAATGTAAATATCGAACACTAGATGTTAGATATGTAAAGACATAAGAATTGTGTTGTATATATGTAAATTTCTTTAAACATTGACATTACAACAAAATTTTTGACACTTGTACAATGTCCGTTGTGATAGGCCAGAGACGTGTGGTTCCATGTTGATGCTGCATATGCTGGCAGTGCTTGTATTTGCCCTGAGTACCGTCACTGTATTAATGGCGTGGAAGAAGCTGATTCATTTGGAATGAATGCACATAAATGGTTGCTAACAAATTTTGATTGCTCCTTGCTTTGGGTTAAGGTATCTTTTCTTAGACATCTGATTTAAGCCTGCGGATAACAAGCATCTTCTCTTGTTTTATGCTGAGAAATCTAGGAAAATAGTATTCCATAAATTATGAATATTCTTTGCAATAGATTTTGTATTTAGCATTGTATTCTTGTTATGATATCATGGTTAAATTGCCTGGTTTATTCTGTTGTTATTCGTAGTATATATTGTTGGTCCTGGATTTGCTGAGGTTTTACACCACTTAGGTAAGAGCGTATAAAAAGAAAAGCAGATGGACGGAATGAGATGGAAAAAGATTTACTCAATCTTAACTGTATGAAGTGATTCTTCTCCTTATTTTCTCGGCGGTCTCCCCTATTTAATGGTTTGGGTTGTTCGAGAGCGAGCTTCATACATGGCTACATAGATGGCTACCTAAAAACAGAGAAAATACATTGAACTGAATTATATTGTGTATCGTAGTAGCTCCCTAACTTTGTCTGACTATGAAACAAGTTAATGAAGTCATCTTGGCTTGCCTAGTTTGCTGGAAAATTATTTCGCCTAACTGGTTGGGTGAACTGATTGGTCAAGCAGGCCGGCTGAGCTAATTTGCCAAGTTGGTTGAAGTCGGCTATCACCTTATGTTTTGTTCGAAAATGCTTATAGAATATTTTGCAGATCTTGATCCTTAATCACATGTCAAGTGCCGGCCAATGTGCATGTGTGTTTGTCGATTTCAAAGAATATATATACGTGTGTGTCTATATATATTGGCATTCTTTACTTGATTTCATGCGGGTCATGCATTCTTCTATTCATGTGTACAGGACCGAAGTGCGCTCATTCAATCCCTGTCCACTAATCCAGAGTTTCTTAAAAATAAGGTAAATTTCTCTGCTACCAATAATGGACTGTTAAATTCATCTGCAAAGAATTTTTATCAGTGCCGACATTTTTCAATAGAAAAATCTCATGTTGACCGCGACGTTTATGTTTATGAGCTCTACCGTTGATTTCTTATAGATTTCAACTTCTTCAGGCATCTCAGGAGAAGGCAGTTACCGATTTCAAAGACTGGCAAATTCCTTTAGGGCGTCGTTTCAGGTGCAAAACAAACAGTTTCAAACTTTGAACTTGAGAACATGTAATATGATTAGGGCTGTAAATGAGCCGAACTTGAGTGAGCTCGGGTTAATTATGTTTAAAATTGGCTCGTGAACAATGTGTTTGTCTTCGGCTTGAATTTGACTCTTTTAAATTAAATAGAAAAATTGTTGCAGGGTGTTGGATTCAAACTTGCATCATTTTATACAATAAAAGACACAAAACCTTATGACTACACAAGTTGTAGTGATTTGGACTTAGATATCTATATCTTATACATACATACATACATATATATATATATATATATATATATATATATATATATATATATATATATATATTAATACTGTATAGAATTTTTTTTATTTTGAGATAAAACGTCGTTTATGTTCGACTTGCTTATAATTGAAGTTAAAAAAAATTGTTTGTGTTCGGCTCGCTTACGTAACGAATGATTTGAACATGAGCTATTTAACGAGTCGAGCCCTAACTGTTCGCAAATAATGAGTTTTTTTTACAACACTAAGTAGATGCAAGAAAATATTATACACACGTGGAATAATCCGTAATCCTTTGAGGGATTAGAAATTAAAAGAACAAAAGAATTCCTTGTTGAAAAGAAAGTGTCAAAATGGTCTCTTGACACAAAATTGATCTGTTTCACGTGTCAACACAAAATTGATCCTACCCGGAATTGCTTAACCCAAACTTGACTAGGATATTAAATGGCTTAGAAAATTCAACCCGAACCAACCCACTTTCAACCCCCTGACACGAACCTGAACCATATAAGTTGTTTTATATAAGGCATAACAATTATTTGGGTCAGTTTCGAGACAATTTATGGTTAATTTTGGTTTGGCGGGTCGATATAGGGTTTGTAGGCCAGTTTTGGTTCAATTTCAGGTTGTCCGATCAACTTGAACCAAGCCTGAAAAGTTAGATGTATTAGGATTCCTAATCCGAGACTAACCCAAAAATTATTCTACTAAACTCGAATATAGATTTTTTGAGTCGAGGTCGGGTTGAGTGGGTGCGTTAGGTCAATTTTTGACACATCAATTTTAGTCACAGAGTCTACAAAAGTGTCTATTGGTCTGCATGGCCTTTTAATATGGGCTAAATAGTTTTTTTTGAATACTATTTCAACTCCTATTAAAAGTGTCTATGAACTAAATTGGCACTTTTTATAGATTGCGAGATTAAAATGGTCCATTTAAATTATTAGGGACTATTTTAGCACTTTACCTCTCGCTTAAATTAACATTGAAAGAATGAATACTTAGCTTAAGTTTATGTTGTACTTGTCTCATAAGTCTCAAACATTAATATAATGGGGCATTTACACACATTGCACACAATTCTTATGTATTTACATATCTCAAGCCAAAACTTCCATATTTAGTTATTTACACACATAGTACTTAAATCTTTAATATCATATAAAAAACCACTATTGCCATTTTTAAAAAGTGAAATAGATTTATTATGTATGGGTATAAATTATCAAAGTGCTATTTATGTAAATATGAAAGTTTAGGCATGAGATATGTAAGTTCTATAAGAATTGTGTGCGTTCATATGTAAATTTCTCTAATTACTTTGGTACCACTGAATTACGAGCAATCGGATGATTGCTTTCCTTGACTGAGTAGTTCTCCCATCTTCTTCTACCCTGCTCCAAAAGTTCTCTTTGTTTATTGCTTGTGTTTTTTTTGCAACTTATAGTGCTACTAACATAGTTCTTGAAGTGAATGTTAATTGCAGATCTTTAAAGCTATGGATGGTTTTGAGAATGTATGGCCAGGAAAATCTGCAAAATTACATCCGTAACCACATAAACCTTGCAAAACAGTTTGAACAACTTGTCCAGTCTGATTCAAGGTTTGAGGTAAAATATATATTTTTTCTTGTTTTGCTTATACATTAGAAAGAAAAAGTCTAGCTTTTTAGGCTATTTTTATTTTAAGCTCACGTACATATAGGTATGTGTTGTGTTTTGAACTCGAGACTTTAAAATTGTAAACAAAACACCCAACCCTTAGGCCAAATAAGCTGTAGATGTTTTTTAAGGGCTTGTTTGGGATCAAATTTATTTATAATTTATTATATGTTTTTTTTTCCTTTTACTTTAAAAGCATTTTGTTATTGAAAGAAAAGATAATTCCAATATTAACCTCCACGTTATTTTTTTCCGCCTCCCTAGCTGATGAGCTTTGATGGAGAATCAGCTTGTGTGAAAGGAGAGTGTGTCTAGAGGCCACTATAAGTTTGGTCAACAGACATGATGTGGTGAAGAATCCAGTGGTAGTTCTTCTATCATCTGGATTGGTGGCCCAATCAACATCTGTGTACGCTGTAAGTGACAGATCACCTGAGACAGTTGGTACTTAGTTGCGTGTGCCATTGAGGCGGCGAAGTAGCCATTTGAGGAGCTGGTGGTGATGTGAGAATGGTTGATGCATGTATTGGCTGAGGAATTTTACTGTGTATGTGATATCCGGACGAGTTATTGGGAGGTATTGAAGGGACCCAATGGTTTGACGTAATTGATGACGGTTGTTGTCTTGGGGGGGGGGGGGGGGGGGGTAGGGGTGTGAGGAGAGGTTTGGGTTCTGCTATGCCATTAGCCTGAAGTATGTCTGTGAGATATTTGGATGTTGAATAAAGTATCCATTTGTTTTGTAGTGGACGTGAAGGCTTGGGAATTGGGAGTTGGGTTCGAGTTGGTGCAGCAATTATTTTTTTGGGAAAGACAAATTTTTGTAAAATATGAAAATAGTTTTGATGTAAATATGATTTTTGAAAGTAACATTTTAATTTAAAAATAGATGAGACCAAACGAGTCTCACATATTGAATAGTTTGGATGACTAAGCGCGATACCACCAGAAATACATTATCTCAAAGGATAAACATACCACTTGACAGTAGGCTCAACCACCTAAACTAAGGAATTTGTGACATTTTTTTGGTCTGCAAAATATTTTTTGTATGATCGACAAGCTCCCCTACCTAATATAAGGATTAGATAATGTTTATTTTACCCGGGTTTCAAGTTCTCTATAAAGTCAAACCCCTATAGTTAATTACATCTTAAATGATCGGGGTCACTTAAGAAGATTCTCGATTAAGATCAGTGATTTTACATTCCAGATTTCAAAGTTTAGGTTTCCAAAATTGGACACGAGAAAATCAAACGGGAGTGACTCAAATAAGAACAGTTATTTTACGGAATCCAAAAGAGCGAAGAGTAGGGGATATCACGAATCCAGAGAGAACCCCGGTGACCTCCTAACTATCCTATTGTTTGGCTTAATGTCTTTGAAATAATGTTATTCAATGTTTAATCCTGCAATTTCTTTTTAGAATTTAGGACTTATGTTAAACAGACTATCTTGAAGTCTTATGGCTTGTTATTTAAACTAAGGAAAATGCGTAGTTGACGTGAACTTATTTTGATGTTGCAGATCCATCTCGAAGTTGCTTATCTGTGTGTCATCGTCGTGCTGCCCATAATGTTCGCTCCAAGCTTCCCGTCGTAGCACATTTGGATTTGACATTAATTTTGAGGGTATATGCAATTGTTTTGTCAACGATCTGTTGTCGGGTACCTCCTATGAAGCCAACTACTCGCCTCCTATTCTAAGGTATAGTGTGCTAAAGAAATAGTAGCAGGTACAAGTATAATGACAGAATTTAAGAAATGAGCTAGCATGCGCTCTATCAACAAAAGAACTACCACCTGGAAAATTCAAGAAAGAAACGACAAATGACCCATGATGAAAAAAGAAACTCGAGAAAATTGACAAATGACTCACGACGGAAATCTCGAAGTAAAAACAAAAAATGATAACTCAAAAAAAGTCATCGAAAATACGGGAAGATTCCGAAAAAAGACCACGAGTGTTTTACCAAAAGTTCTAATAAAATCCCACAAAAAATCCAAAGAAAGAAAACCGCAAACACTCGGGTCGGGGCTAGGCTCAAATATTATATATTTGTACTCGAGAGACGTCAAATACTACTATCGGTCACTCAGATATATAGAGCCCGCCACTCAACTAGAAGAGTGTCATACTAATCCTAACTTAGGAGGATACTCCTTAGCCTAATACATGTAATCAACAAGTGGGCAATCAAGTTACAATATATTTAAAATTTATATTTCAGCATGCATATGAATTTCAGACATACAAAAGAAAGTTGTATCAATTTTGTAGTAAAAATATTTTTTTATAAATATTGTATCTGTTCTTATCATGTTTTGTTCTTATCAGTTTTAAAAAGTTATGATTGTCCACGAGTCAATCACGCCGTCGGGCTTAGGACCTCCAACAACCTAAGAAGGTTCGGGTCTCCCGCTAGTTTCGTGTCAGTGAATGATACTATCATCCTATAGTTCATCAGATCCTGGGATTGGGTCCTGATGTCATAGGATGAAATATAATTCTGCTCCACCACCGGCGTACCTTTGTCGCTCTAAGCCCCAAAACAAAATCGAGCTACTTGCGACATTGCTTGATAGTTTCATATATTGCAAAAGACTATATATAGACACTTATGTGCCAGACATAAGCACCGAAAGTCGAACCAAGAAGCAAAAAAAAAAGAATAAAAATGGGTATGAGAGAAGAGGAATTGATCTATCCAAAAGATTGAAAAGAGAAAGGGTGAATCAACCCTCAAAACTTGTAACGAAAGATCTGAAAAGGAGGGCCCAAGGTCATTGAATCAATCCAAGAAAGATATCATTTTCTCAAATTTTATAAATGGATCAACCCAAGAAGGGTATCTCTTCCAAATCTTATTTCGAACAGGTCGAAACGGGTTCGAATCAATGTGACAATTATATACACGGCTCCACTATCACTTACATAATCACACGCCCAAACTTGAACTCAAATGTGACATTTATGTTATCCAAATCTTAATATCAAACTTTTAAAAAAAAAACTTTTTTGTGAATGACAATTTTCAATTCCTTCATGAATTTGATTCATATCATCCTTATCTTCCTCAAAGAGCCTTTCAGATTTCACAAAATAAAGGAAAATAATCCATAGAGAACAACCTTCTAACTTCCAAAAATCATGCCAATATCAAAACCATTCAATTCCAACCCTCATTAAAATCTTCTCACATTAGATAAGTGCAACGTCAATTTAAAGAATATATAAGTCCTCATGGCGAGGGAAAATCAAGAGAGCAAAATGGCCCGAATAAAACTTCAACAGGCTCATGGGTAGGGATAAGAAAGAAGACAAGGGCTCACGGGTAAGGCCAAGAAAAAGCACAACCAAAACCACATAACAAGCCCACGAGTAGAGACCAGAAAAGCACAACCAAACCCCCAATATAAGCTCACGAGTAGGGGCAGCAAGAGAAAGACACCACATATATTGTTATTATGCTCTTTTGATATACATAAGAGAGTTAATGGACAAGCTCTAGTCATCCTAACTGAAACCATTTTCATCAAAATAAGACGTGATAGTTAGTTGGTCTGCTTATATGAAGCATTCTCACATAGAAGCACAAATTGTAATCATAATTTTTTTTTTGGATGACAAATTTGGTTATCAACAACAATCCCTGGAAAAACATTATCTGGAGAATCTCCAACCAAATCGAGCCCTATAAGAGGGGCAAACAAAATGACATGTTAGGCAAACCGAGCCCAGCAAGAAGGGCAAACAATATAACAACTTAGGCAAACCGAGCCCAGCAGGAAAGGGCAACGGAAAAAAAAAAAAACATGACAGACAAACCGGACCCAACATGAGGGGCAACAGAAATAGGCATAACAACCCAATCAAAAGGGTAAAAAAAATAACCATAACAGGTAAACCCGAGCCCAACAGAGGGGCAAAATAAATAGAGTTCCAGCCCAAAAAAAATGAGTAAAACAAATGGGACAAAATAAAAAAAACGATTTCAGCTCAACTAAACCCAACAAAAGAGAGCCAATAACAGATAAATTTTTTAGTCAAAATGAGTCCAATACATGGGGAGGAAAGAAAAGCAGCACTTCCAGCTAAAATTCAACCAAAACCGAGCCACCAAATGGGGAAAACAGAGCAAAATTTCCAGCTAATGTTTAATCCTAAAAGAAGCCAAAATTGAGCCCACCAAATGGGTCAAAACAGTGCAAAATTTTCAGCATTTATTTGGATAGGAATAACAATAATAAAAAACATCAATATTTCATTTTTAGCATGAATTCTAGATGAGCACATATAATTTCAGAGTCCATAGCTGTGGCTTCCCAAATCGAGCAGAAAAGAAACGCAAGCAATTCTTTCCCCTAAAATTACTCTTCCTTTACCAATAAATTGATTCAGCAAGAAGAAAAGAAAGAAGGCTACAACTTTCAGCATACAGGTATAGAAATGATAGAAGCGTAAGAAGAAGATTTGCATGTGACAATGGATCAAAAAATGTTTTCCCTAAACTGCTATTTCAACTAATCAGCATAGAACTTCTAAATCAGATCCAATAAAAGTATTAAAGGCCCAATACTTGATCGAAATGCCATTACAAAATGCCAGTAAAGACAAAACAAAGCCTCATGTATGCACTACCTATTTTAACATCTCCAATATGTGTCGAGCTGGGAAACAAAGCAGAGAAGAGAAGGAAGAAGTACCTTGCTCGAGATTTCCTAAAACAAAACAATAGAATAAAAGGCCGCCAAGCTTCCAAACTCCCAACACACAAGGACCTAGCCGAAAAGGAATTTCGACAGAGCTTTCTTCTCCTAAAAGCCTTGAACAACAACTAGCGAAAACCTCGGCCTTCCTTTCTCTCAGAAAAATTTCAAAAACCCAAAAAAGTACCCTAAGAAGCCTTTTTATAGGCAGAAATGAGAGGGGGGATATCTATATTTACCACAGCTTTGTGGTCGAATCAAACGACGGGGAAGGAACCTTCACAATAAAGAAGGAGAAGGTAAAGCCTCGAGAAAGAGAAGGGTCGGCTAACCCAGCTCCTGCAATTGGAGAGCCGAAAGTTCGAGGGGTCACGCGAGGAAGGAGAAGAGTTGAGAGAAGGGAGGCGGCCGTGTGGATCGTCTAAGGGAGCTAGGGCAAGCAGAGAGAGCTAGCCAAAGACCTGATCAAGCTGTGGGAATGAAGGTTAAGTGTGCGGGAAAGGGGGTAAATAGGGTTTAGGATTAAAATTAATATTATAAGTAATAAAATAAATATAAAAGTATTTAATATTTTAAAAATAAAATTTTGATTTGTACATTTTTATTCGTGTGTCATAGCATAACAAAATGAATGTCCTTTTTAATTCTGACGTTCCGGACGCGTTGGCTCAGTCTATTTCGTCATCGGAGGTTGTCCGGAGAAGTTCGCATTTTCACCCATCCTTTAAGCTCAATTTTAGTTCGATCTTGTGCAACTTAGTGAATTTTGTGCATTTTGTGTGTATGTGTGATGATAAAGTTCTAAAGAGGTTTTTCTAGGGCCTGAGATCCTATTGAGAACTTTTCATTGAGTCTCCACAAGATAGTCCTAAAACACTCGACCATACGACAATAATTTTGAGATCATCAATGCGAGATATCACAAGAGAAATAGGAAGTGGCTGAAATTTCTAAAGGGATAAATTCCAATACTAGTTTTCTAAGATAGTCAATAAGAACCCCTAGACTATGGCTGCAATGGCTTCCGTAAGAGGTGAAGATTTTTCCAAGTTGTGTATTGTAAATATGGATGCAATGGCTTCCGTAAGAGGTGAAGATTTTTGGAAGTCATTAAACTATTTTTGGAAGATTTTTGTACACATTTGGAAAAATCTTCGGTGGAGATTTTTCCAAATCAGATGGACTTAGTGGGTCCATCTGATTTGTTTTTGTGGCAATCCCTCCATGACACGGATTTCTAAATCCGTGTCATGGAAGATTTTTGTACTTTGTGAACTTTTATGTATTTACATATCTAGTGAATAATATTTATGTTTTTGCATTTATAATAATATTTATGTTTTTACATTAAAAATTTTCCAAACCACTATGTTTTGGTCTGCTTGCACTGTGGGACAAAGAAACTGAAATAGTCTTATGTGACATTTGCCTCATCGAAATTGATCTAGACAATAGACCCACTACATATTTCAACAAGGAAGAGTGGCATAATATTATAACAATATTTAAGGAGAGTATGGCATGATGCAATTGAAGAACAAATGAGATCAGCTCAAGAAGTATTGAAAAATTTGGAAGGAATTGAAACGAGGATTAACAGACTTGGGTTGGGATCTGATGAGATGAACCATTGATGCGCCAGAGGAGTGGTGAACAGAAAGACTCGCGGTAAAAAATTTTTCATATCATATAATTCAGTTAATTTCATTTTATTTACTAATTGAAGTGTGTGTTATGATTTTGTAGGTGGTGTCCATTGTGAAAAAAATTATACTTTGTGAACTTGAGCCTGAGTTGGAAACTAATAACAAGGCATAGTTACAATACAGATCAGATGGACTTAGTGGCAATATGTTAGGTATAAGTTTATGACCCTAAAATATTATAAATGCAAAAACATAAATATTATTCACTAGATATGTAAATACATAAAAGTTCACAAAGTACAAAAATCTTCCAAAAATAGTGATTTGGAAAATTTTTAATGTAAAAACATAAATATTATTGTGAATGCAAAAAATTTATGCAGCTCACGATTCGTGCAGCTCCTGACTCCCGAATCCCGAAGGCTGGATTCGGGAGCTGCACGTGTTGTGAACCACGTAGGTTGTAGGGGCAAGTATGAATGACGTTTGTAAGTTGTGGGGGTCGGATTTGTGAGCTGCATGAGCTATGAACCCCGTAGGCCGTAGGGACGAGTATGAATGATGTCTATAAGCCGCAGGGGGTCAGAGTCAGGAGCTGCACGAGCTGTGAACCAAATAGATAATTGTTGACACATGAACTGTAGTGATGAGCTCATGTCCCATGACGATGATTGACACGTCTGGTTGGTAGTAATCAATGATGATTGGTGGTCACCGAAGGTGACGGTAGACAGTGGCTGACGACTTCGACGGGTGCCAACGACTGCCGGCGATGGTCGATGACGATCGACGGTGGTTGACGACAGTCAGGATGGTGCTAGACTTCAGCTTCTTCTCAGAGCTTCCAGTTCTCTCTGAAACTTCCAGTCCCTCCCCTTATGTGAGGGGTGGGGATCTATTTATAGTGTTATAGGTGTCATTAATGCATAAATATGAATCATTTTGATTGAAAGGCCCGGATAGCTTCCTTCAATCATAAGGTGTTTAATTGACATTTGGATGTCTTAATGATGACAGAATTGAGTGATATTAGACTCGTTGGATTCGTCTTGTCGAGACGCTCGATTCGAGTATAGGCTTGTTAGTGTTGACATCCGTTTGATTTTCCAAATGTGTACAAAAATCTTCCAAAAATAGTTTAATGACTTGATCTAGGCTTGATCTAGATCCTAGGATCTTAAGGAAAAAAGTAATGACCTCAAAATGAGGTCAACAGTTGGTTAATGTGAAATTGGTTGTCCAGGTGTTGGAGTAAAGAGGCTATGTGTTGGTGAGTTTTATGTAATAAGAATGTCTTCAACATATGCTAGTAGAAATGTTTGTATGTTGTTTTTGCGGTAGAGGAGAAGGGAGCAGTCGGCTCTGTTAAGTGAAAAATGTTGGCTATAAAGATATGTACAAAATGTGGAGTATCATTGTCTCGGTGCCTGTTTTAGCCCATAAATTGCTTTGTGTAGCTTGCAGACGAAATCTGGATGTTGTTGGTCTTTGAATCCTGGGGGTTGATGCAAAAACACTATATCATCTAGTTTGCCATGAAGGAAACATTTGATACGTCAATTTGTTGAACCTCCCATTTGTGTGCAGCTGCTAGAGCCAAGAGCATGCGAATGGTAGGGAGCTTTGTCAATCGACTAAAGGTCTTTGTGTAATCGATGCCTAGATTTTTAGCACAACCTTAAGCGACTAAGCATACCTTGTATCTAGCAATTGTGCCATCAGCATGAGTTTAATTTTATGTCCATTTGTAGCCCAAAATGTTGTGATCGTGTGGTGGTGGTACTAGGGACCATTTCCCCTGTTGTTGAAGTGCGAGGAATTCCATAGACATGGCTTGATGCCACCGCAGAATCTTACTGGCTTGAGAGTAAAAGGGTGGTTCAATGGGATTGGTTTGTTGAGTAAGATCAAGGATGTATTTGGGTTTGAGATGGCCTATTTTGGTTCGATTTATCATGTGATGGATTGGTGGTTGGGGTGGAGGTGGGATTGGTTCGGTTGGTTGTTATGGTGAGATGTGGTGTTTGGTTGAGGAGGGTTGATGGGTGCTGTTTTGTTGTGATGGAGGTTCTAGGTTTTTGTGATTTGGGAAAAGTGGAGGTGGAAACTATCAGTGAAGGTGGTGGATATGGTGTGGGTTTTTTTGTTTTTGTGTGGGTTTGGTTTGGTTGGTGAAATTGAAACAATGTTTCTATGAATTTTACGTGCCTTGATATGATGGTTTTGTTGTTGGATAGATTCCAACATTTTTTGGCTTTGTATTGTGGGTTTTAACCAATGAATACATGACAACGACTTTATATGCTTAAAATATAAGTATTTAATACTGCTGCTAAAAGATTTAATTCCTCAGCAACTGCACCAAAACTTATTAACAGTTATAGATTCGATAAAGATGAAAGTATAAAATATTCAATAATTGCAAAGTCACACTTATCAACGCAAGTATATGTATCGCTCAAGTAATATAGGGCTCTAATGGAGTCCTAGATATCGATCCCACAGGGAGTAATATTAGAACTACGAACTAAGATTTTAGAAAATCAATACTCAATCACAACAATGAAATTCAATTTGTTTATCTGTTACTAATATGCAATTGAAATAAATATGTAATTTTAATAACTCTTAAATAACTAATTATACTAATGAGGTTTTTAATGTGATATTCAATATATAAGAAAACATCATTCTCCTTGTCAAGAAATTATAGTGAATGAATAAAGTGAATCAGCTCAATTTGTATTGTGTCAAATAGAAGCATACATATTCTTTACCCTTTGGTCCAGACATAAAGAACATTGACTAATCCTACGCTTGTTTAATGAATCTGCTGTTAGGCTGGGAGGATACCGGCTCTCACTTCGGAGCTCCCACGTTCCCCTTACCTGAGGGCTAACATCTACACTTCAGCACCCAAACGATTGAACCAAATTGAGGATTTTAGTCTATCACTCTAAAATCTTCAATTCTACGTCTGATAATTTTATTTTCCTATTTATTTGCACCCAACTTTCAAGGATTTTGACTTCCCTGAATCTTGGATGTAATCTTCACTTTAGTTGTAAAACTCAACATATTTTAACAAATCAATTGATCAGATTGAAAGTAAATTAAGATCGAAGTGAAAAGATCATCACAATTTCTTTAACATTTTCATGGCTTCACTAATTCAAATCACCATTTCACAAATCTCAAGATAAGAAGAAAGACAGAGAAAACTACTAAGATCTCATGGGGAAAATACAACAAAACTCGGAATTCATATATAAAATCAAAGTCATACAAACTACAATAAAAAATAAACATCTTTAATTTATCCCCAAGAAAACTCCTCGAAGTTCCTCTGAATTTCTTCCTTTCTTTACAACACACAATTCCTCTTTGAAGCGCCAAGGAGGAAGAAATCTCTCACTTTCCCTCCACTCTTACAATCTCTCGAAGAATTCCTCACAAATTAGACTCTCCATACACTACTGGAACTCTTGGACGCTGTTCTAACCTTCCAACTCCTCGAACTCCTCTTCCATTTTTGGCCAAAATCTTCTTTTAAAGTTGTGGATGAGTTTTTCCAAGAGTTGTCTGAGCACCCCTCCAAAATTCGTTCTCATCCAATGCTCTGTTGGACATAACCGCCGAGCTTGCCGTCGGCGGCCTCGAGGGCGCCGTCGGCGGACTTTCTAAGTGAATTAATTCTGGAGTCTCGGGAAAAGTCCGTCGTCAGCGTCCTAGTTTAAATTTTCACATTTTGGTCATTTTCGCTCCAAATTCGCTCTTTTTTGCATCTTTTTGCTCCAATGATCCTAATTCATCATTCCTGTAACAAAACATTAAAAATATATTTCTTTAAAGTGCAATATCATAAAAAATAATGTATAATATGTATGAAAAGCTCAACATATTTTCCTTTGGTCAATACACATGTGGGTGCTTTGGGTTGTAGTTTGTTTGTCATTTGAAGTGCTTGTCAAGTAAAGCATGCACAACAGAATGTTCTAAGGTGATCATATGTTGGTTTTGTTTTGTAAAGTAGTTCATGAGGTGTTTTTGGTGTTTTTGGAGGGCATGATATTGATGAGGTAGATGGTTGTTTGAATGGCCTCCATCCAAAAGGATGGGTGGAGACAGGCCATTTTGAGTATGTTTCTTGCGGTTTTAGTAATGTGCATGTGTTTTCGTTCCGCTAGCTCGTTTTGTTGTGGTGTGTATAGGCATGAGAATTGATGTTTTATTCTCTGAAGTTGAAGGTATTGTTGTAATCGCAGAGATGTATATTCTCTACCATTATCTGTTCGAAGTATTTTTATTTTTGTATTAAATTGATTTATGATGTGGTTATGAAGGTTGATGAAGTGTGTGGTGATTTTAGATTTGTTTTACATGGGAAATATCCAATAGAAGCGAGAGTAAATATCTATAAAGGGGACATAATATCTATATCTATTAATTGAAGGGAGGGAAAGGGTCCCCAAACAGCAAAGTGGATTAGTTCTAAGCATTTATACTTAGCATTACTAATAGGAAAAACTAATTTATGACTTTTGTTCTGATTACTTTCCGAGCATTGTGGCTGGAGGTTGGAGATGCGTAATTGAGGAGATTACCTTGAGATGGTTGAGAGTGTATGAAGATGGGGATGACTGAGTCTTTCATGCCAGTTGATAGGGGAGGTGGATGTATGGAGAGCTTGTATGCACAGAGACCTTGCTTACAGGTCCTGTGAGGAGGGTCTTCAAGGTTTTTCGGTCCTTTTTGCAGTATTGATTAGCATCAAAGGAGATAATGCAGTTATTATCTTGAGATAGTTTTTGAACGGATATGAGATTGTGTGAGAGATGTGGAATGTGTAGCAGAGACGAGAGATTGAGCTGACTTGTGGGGGTGGGAAGGATGCTCAATCCTGCAGAGGTTCTAATGGTGGCCTGTCCCTTTCCTACAATAAATTGATCCATTCCTTGATATGGATGTGGGAAGCGTAAATTTTCTATATTTGGTGTGAGATGAGCAGTCACACCAGTGTCTAGGATCCAGTGTTGGTTTTTGTGAAGGCCGTGTTGTTTGGGTTTGTGGTGGGCTTGTGTTGGAGGTTAGTTCTATGCCAGCATTAGCAGGTTTAGTGTTCTTGTTTGAGTGATATTTGGCCGACGATGGTTTTTTTTTTGTTTGGGTTGGTGTTGTTTTTGGAATTTTGGTGTGATTGTTGTGTTTTTGTAGTTTGTTTTGGGTATGTTGAGTTGGTTTTGGTTTTGTTGGTATATAAGGCTATAATAGGTTGTTGTTTGAGTTGTTCAGTGGTCAGATTGGGTTCCTCGCTTTGAGGTAGTGAGTTGAAATCCTCGAGTTTGATTGGATTGAGTTGTGTGTGTATGGCGGTTTTAAAACCTTGATATTGGGGTGGTAATTCGTTGAGCGTGTAGAGAATGATGTCCTCTATATCGATCTTAGATCCCATGGCTGCAATGTTATCATTAATATTTTTTGTGTTGGCCAAGTACTTAGACATGGTATTGCTTCCCATTATGATTTTATGAAGATCGTTTTTCAGTTGGATTACTCTGGATTTGTTTGTTGATTAAAATCTTCGTTCAAGGGTGGTCCATATCTCGGGTGTGTTGTTGAGATTGAGTACATATAGTAGAATTGGTGTGGATATAGCTGATAGCATTGCTGCCTTGATATTTTGATCGACTAGGTGCCAGAGTTTGATTGGATTTTTTTATGAACTTTCTGGCTCGTCTTTGATAAATTATGGAGTGGGAGAATTCTCTGCAAAGAATTTTTCAAATCCATTTTCTTTAAAAAGTTTCAGTATCTGTGTTGTCCATACCTGATAGTTGTATGGAGAGGTGAATTTGCTAATGCCTTGATGTTTAACATTAGGAACTTGAGTGATGCAGATATGCAGATTTTTTTCATGCGATTGAGAGCTACTGCTGAATTGGAGTTTGTTCTGTTCATGAAGCAGCCTGAGGAATCTATTGATCGATTGTTGTGAAGCTTTACACTCTGATACCATGAAAGAAAAGATAATTCCAATATTAACCTTTGCGCTTTTCTCCAAATAAGTGAACTACATCCTCTCCTCTTCCATTTCTCACCTTTCTCACTTGCACTATTTCTTTCCGAGCTCCCTTTCTTATAGCATTTCATAGGCGGGAAGCTTGCCTGTGCTACATTGCTTTTGGCGGGATCTCTGCATGTGTGTGGAAGGAAGATGATACTCTGGTGAGGCTATGCTGCCCGATTCTGCTTTGGTGGTTATCGGTGGGGACCAAGTTGTTGTTTTCTCTCTTTAGTTATGGTGCCATTTAGGATCATTTTTGTTTTTTGTTTTTTATTTTTCAATTTTATTTTGTTTTGTTTATGTTTTTTTTTATATTTTTATTTCTTTTGTTTATGTTCAATATTTTCCTATTTCTGTTGGTTTACATCAGGGGTCGGCTTTAAGCCCATATCCTTTTGCTCTGGTTATGGATGGTCTTAATGGACACTTACAAGAGGATGTACCTTGGTGTATGCTTTTTGCTGATGATATCCTTCTCATGGATAAGAAGAGAGAAAAAGCTCAGGAAAAACTTGAATTATGGAGGTGTACCTTGGAGCCTAAAGGCCTTTGTTTGAATAGAATTGAAACTGAATACATGAAATATAATTTTAGTAGTAATAGCTTCAGTGACAGAAATGTAACTATGAGTGATCAAATTATTAAAAGGTGTGAATGCTTTAGATATCTCGAGTCTATTGTTCAAAGTAATTGTGATATTGATGGCAATGTTATTAGTAGAATTCAAGTGGGTTGGTTGAAGCGGAGGAATACTTTGGGCCTATTGTGTGATAGAAAAGTATCGCTTCGACTAAAAGGAAAATTTTATAAGATGGTGTTGAAACCTGTAATGCTCTGTGACGCTAAATGTTGGTCTTTAAAAGAGAAGCATAAAACTTAGTTAAGTGTTGTTGAGATGAGAATGATTAAGTAGATGAGTGGCTTTACTCTTAGAGACAAAATGCTAAATGAATATATCCGTGATATGGTTGGTGTAGCTCAAGTGACGGACAAAATTCGAGAGAGTCGTCTTAGATGGTTTGGTCACATTAAACGTCGACCATTTGATGATCCAATTAGAAGATTAGATGTTTTAGATTCGACTTATGTTAAGAAAGAAAGAAGCACGCCTAAGATGACTTGGGCATATTGTATAAAAAACGATCTTAATTTATTAGAATTCAATGAAAATATGATACTAAATAGGACACAATAGACAAAAAGGATTCTTGTAACCGACCCCACTTAGTGAGATAAAGGTTTTGTTGTTGTTGTTGTATGTTTTAAAGCGAAAAATATTTGTCATGTATAACATGTTTAATTGTTTTTAAAAACACTTAAAATACATAAACATGTTTTTAAAATAAAATTTAAAAGAAAAACAAAAAAAAAATCAATAGTGATCCCAAACATGCCATAAGTATATTTTTTGCATGTTTTTATTTTGGGGCATTTACAAAGCATACAATTCTTATGAATTTACGTGTCTAACACCAAAGTTTTATATTTACATGCGTAGTACTCAATTCTTTTGTATCACATCAAAAGTAGTACTAATTATTACTTTTTAATTGTCAAATCGACCTTTTCATGCGTAGGTAAAGTGCTGCGCGTGTAAATATGAAAGTTTAGGTGTGTGATATGTTAATTCATAAGAATTGCATGCTACTTGTCTAAATTTCTCATTTTTTTTCCTTTGCTCGCCAATAATTTCAAACAAGCCAAATAAAATAAGCAGTGGGCTCGCTAGAACCGGGCTCATAATTGGGCTAAAATTCAACTTTGTCGCCTTTATGAACATCCTCCTAACTACCAAATTTGATTTGTGGATTAATTTCATACAGGTTATGGCCCCTCGAACATTCTCTCTAGTTTGTTTCCGCCTCATCCCACCTTCAAATCATGAAGACAACGGCTATAAGCTGAACTACAGCTTAATGGATGCTATCAACACAGGCGGAAAAATCTTCCTATCTCACACGGTATGAGAGCTTATTGAATTACTGATTTTGTTCTGGCAGAAACATTCTGTTGCTCATGCAGTTGTTCTTGTGAAAGTGCTTTAATTTTATGGGGGCATTTACATACATACGACCCAATTCCTATGTATTTACATATCTATCACCTAAATTTCAGTTTTTACGCTTATATCACTCAAAAATTTCATATTACATAAAAAATATCATTTTTTTTACTTTTTAAAAAGTGAAATACATCTTTTTGTGCATAGATAAAAATTGATGTTCAGGTGTTAGATGTGTGGATACATAGGAAATGTGTGGTATGTATGTATATCTTCCTTTATAATTTTTATTGGCTGATTAGGTTCTGTCGGGGAAGTTTGTATTGCGGTTTGCTGTGGGAGCTCCATTGACAGAAGAGAAACATGTTAGGGAAGCTTGGAAGGTTTTACAGAAGCAGGCTGATGCTCTCTTGGGTGATATTTAAAGGTAAGTTTAATTTGAACCACTTGGGTCAGTAGAAGCCTTGTTTATGATTATTTTAGTTGGGTAAATGATTTATCTATTTTTGGGTTCATTTATTGAACAATTACACACGTACCACCCAATTTCTATGTATTTACATAACTAACACTTCAAATTTATTTTTTTTAACATTTATACCTGACACTCACCAAGTGCTGCGACGCATGGGCTGCTCACGCAAGTATACGTGACGTATCAATAGTATCGGGTTCGAGTCTGGTTGTCGATCCCACAGAGAAGTAGGAGAACTCAATGAAGGAAATGTTTTATTTTACTACTATCCGTCCAAGCCTGAAGAGTTTGATTTGCAAGTTCAATTTTAAACTTATATGAAAGTTATGAAAAACATGGCTATCTTAATAAGCAAAAAAATTCTTTTATCAAATTAGGTGTTGAGAATTTTCCCTCTTTAATTGATCAAGTGATGAATTAAACTAATGATTAGATTCAAAAATAGGTCAATTAGGAGAAAAATTCTTTCTAACCCCTTTCTAGTGGTTGAAAGAAGATTAACAGTATTAAGTTTAGTTCCCTAAAACTCTTGATCTGTTCAAAGGAAAATGACTCCTAGAAGATTACATAAATTCATTGGCAATATCCCCATTCCAAGGTGTTCATGTTGTTAACTCTTTTTATTCCATACATAATCCTTCTGAATATCAATATTCACAAAAGGTTTTAACAATCAACTGACCAAGTAGAAAGTAAATTAAGTTTTTAAGTTAACACAACACTTTTAAATTTAAATCAAAGCCCAAACAATCTCAAATCATTTATCCTATCCATTCACCGTCTCAATTAAAGAGAAACAAGAATACTACTCACAATCGATGATAAATCTCATCAAAACAAACTTAGTTTTATGCATAAACATCAAAATCAAAGTCTTTACAAAGAAGTACTTAAGAAAATACAACACATTTATCTCCTTCACAAACAAGTAGTTTGAGGATGTCACTAACGACAAACAGTTTACTCTCCATTTTCCTCTTTTCTAATCTCTTTGCAAAAGCTTCTCCTCCAATTCCTCTCTCAAAATGATAGAAGAAAAATGATGAAAAGCCCCCAAATTTTTGTATTTGTCCAATTTATATCTTCTCCAAAGCGAACCAAAGTTTGAACTGCACAAACTGTCAAAATTTGGGTACCGGCGCCGGGGCACCCATATGTGGAGTCTGGGCGCTACTATTTATTTTTGTACGCGGTGTGTACGCTCTACTCTTTGGCCCCAAAACACCATTTTGCTCCTTTTTCTTCATTTTGATTCCGGTTCTATCCTCGAAGTGCAGTATTATCATGTAAAATACAAAAAATACAAGTAACAACAATTACAAAATTATCAACATATCAAAATCCCCTAAACTTGTAAGGCACTTGTCCCCAAGTCCAAGTAACAATCAAAATTTAAATATTTGATATTGTTAAACATAATAGAGTGGATTTTATAAGTGACTACCTACAATCAAACTTTCAAAGATACAAAGTTAGTGATAATATGCCACTATTGAATTATTTTGTCACACGTGCTTCAAGAAACTTTGAACTGCTTCAACTGATATTTAATCTCATATTCCTTTCAAAGGATCTAGGAGATGCTAAGTTAATACAATCTAGATGTTAAATTCTAAAAATTTAGTCTTCCGTAAGATAATCTGCTAATAATTCATAAACATATGAACTGAACTAAATAAAAGATTGTTACGGAGTTTTCAATTTAAAAGAAATAGCAGCAAAATTAATAATTGTTGAGGCTTCTCCTCGATGCTTTTCCTTCGTAACGTTTTTAATTCTTTACCTTTCTCTTTCTTTCATTTGGATGATTATTTACAATTTCATTTCTTTCTAGATAATCCTTTTTGCATTCACATCCTTAAGGATTACTATATCTGGATTATTCTTTTAATGATTTTGAATTCTACTACAATCTCCTTAAATTAAAATCGTCAAACACTCCCATTCTGTTTGAATTTACAAAATAAGAATAATTATCATAAAATTTAAATTATATGGAGGCTAAATTTTTGAAAAGATATACATCTAGCTGCATGTAATTGACCAAATAACCAAAGCTTCTTAAAATTAAATATGTTGATTAAATAATATTTATTAAATTTTAAAGATTAGCATACAAGTAGTTCAGTTTAATTTAGATAGAGTCCAACTGTCATTTATCTATGTTTCCCCTTCTTTTTAGATTGTTATAATCTCAAATTCATACCCACTTCACTTGTGTCAACAAATTCAAAAGCTAATACTTTGTTTACATAGAGACAAATAATTAAAAAAAACATAATTATTTCCCCCAAAGTTTATCATATGCAATCACAAACCTACAATATGATGAACAAAGTAAACAAAAATAAAAACAATTGTTTCTAACACCTGTACGAACTAACAATTCATTAACACATATATTGACAAGTAGTAACAACAATAGCAAATAAAACGACCACAACAAATTAACTTAAGTTATCACTAAGAAATCTAAATTAATTACATCAGATAATGTCCAAATATAAAATTAAATAAATACACAGAAATAACAAGTCCAAATCACAGTACCACAAGTTACATTATAAAAATATAAAATAACAATAAAAATTAGAAACACAAGCAACAACAACAGTCAGGTCAAACAATAACAACTTCCAAGCAGTAATCAAATCACTCGTCCCCTACTTCATTATCTTCTTATTTCTCCTCTTTTTCTTCTCGGTCTTTCTCCATTGATTAGCAGGTGTTATCATACGCAACATAAGGAGGATAAGTAGGGAATACTATCATATCAGACCCTTCTAACCATTGATTTCTACGATATATTTCAACTTGGGCCGCATTGTAATTTTCATAATAATTAGTGTGAATTTGATTATGCAAATCAATATGTTGTAAATGAACTACCATATCATATACTTCAGATTGAATAATTGAATTATCCTCTTCCAATTTATTCAACTGCTCAACAATAGATGCAAATGAAACAGAAGGGTGTGGTCTTGAGGAAGGAGGCCTAAAAGAACTTTCACATTGCTCAAACAATGCAGTAGAGGTGCGACTATAAACATTTCCCAATCTCTTTAATGGGGGGCAATAACTCCTCCCAAATCTCGTACTTCACCCCAGCCTCAACACACAAAGCGAAAATAGTGGAGGGATGTCCCAATCCAATAGTAGACCCTGACCTCATCATACTTTTAATAGAAGTGTAAAGTATTTCCCCAACATCAATTGTATGTTCCTTCTGAATAAAAAAGTTGAGGATGGCTCTATCTCGGGTGACTTCACTCAAGTTAGTAGAAGGAATGAGCTCAGTTTAAACAAAATAATGCCAAGCCTTCAACTCAGCATTCATAGAAGCAACAACAAAATTTATTTTCATATCCTCTTGAACTTTCCACATCCCCCTCCCATCGGCTAAATAGGTAACAATCTCTTCTAGCCCTAAATCGTTGGGTTCGAAGTTAGAATAAAAAGCATT
The DNA here is from genome assembly GCA_003013225.1 of Phalaenopsis aphrodite. Lineage (NCBI taxonomy): Eukaryota > Viridiplantae > Streptophyta > Magnoliopsida > Asparagales > Orchidaceae > Phalaenopsis > Phalaenopsis aphrodite. The sequence goes on from NEWO01000028.1 coordinate 338,872, forward strand.
GGGATGATCTTCCAAGCTAAGAGTTGATTAATACTACAAGCCAATGCCTTCACATACTTCCCTCTCATAGACACTTTATCAAAAGAATTCTCTTTCAAAGTCGCATAAAATTCCTTAATAACAGGAATCACTGTCACACCAGTCTTATAGCATAGATTTTCCTAATTCCTATGGTCTCACTACCGCTACCTCTTCCCCAGGGTTGAAGAAAACCTCCCTTCGGATTAAACTTCCTTGACACGAAAAACTCTTTGTAGCGCTCTATCACTTGAGCACTAACAAACATTTTCGAATCAAAAGAGAAACTAATGTGACTTCCTTTTGTTTTTGGTGTCATAGGAAACAACTAGGAAGAAGGAAAAAGTGGTGCAGCAAAGTGTGAAACAATATCACCGTCAAATTACCAAAAATCTTTTGGAGCAAAAACAGAAAAATGAAAACCTAAGAACATAAAACACAAGATCTACTCCATAAAATCAAAATCCAAGCTTAGGTTAGCATATTTTACCAAGAGATTTCAAGATCTAAGAATTTCTTCACAATATTTTCACCAAAATTTGACCTAGAAGAAACCCTAGGTCTTTCGGCTGGAGAAGAAGAAATGAGAAGAAAGAAATTACGATAAAAGTTACCCCAACAATAAATTTTAGTGCAAATAAACAGATCTGGTGCCCGACTGCAGCGCTTAGGCACCACTCCAATCAAACCGCAGCCCTCTAGCGTCGTGCACCCACAAGTAGCGTCAGGGCGCTACAGGTAAAAAAATTGATTTTTAAGTTTTTATTTAAAGCACATAACAATATAAAATTCAAACCAAAGAAAAATATAAAGATAATGAAATACAAATCCAAAAAACAAAGACAACACATCAAATCAGCACACAAATGCACATGGGTTGCCTTCCAAGAAGCGTTTAGTTTATTGTTCTTAGCTTGATAATGTCAGATCCTTCAATTTTGTTGACCCAAAGCCAATATCTCCCTAAGTTCTAGTCTATCTCCCCTAAATGCAATTTAAGTTTTTGTTTGTCGACTTTAAAAAACCTTCTACTCTTCCGATTAGTAATATCGACAACACGAATGGGGTAAACCTTTACTGCATTAAATGCTTCTGAACACCTGGATTTAAGTTTTTTGGGGAATAATTTCAATCGAGTATTATATAACAAAATCTTCTTTTTAGGCTCGAAATTTTTCTTAAGAATCTTTTTATAATATCTTTTCTCATCTTTTCCTTAAAAATTCTGGCATTTTCAAAAGCTTCTTCTCTAATTTCCTCAAGTTTGTTTAATTGTAATAGACGTTTTTTAGCGGCACTTTTCATATTATAATTAAACTTCTTAACTACCCAAAATGACTTATGTCCCAGTTCAACAGACAAATGATGAACATTACCAAATTTAAGCCTATAAAGCATCATCAAGTTTTGAAGCTCAATCTTTCATATCAGTATTAATAATCTTTTCTAAGATTTTTTTTTTATCTCTATTAGATACCTCTGCTAAATCACTTATTTGATGGTGATGAGTTGTGGATATTTCATGATTAATCTCATATTTTCTAACCAATGTCTCAAATTTTTTTTATTTCAAAAGCCACCCCCCCCCCCCCAAATCATTTATTATTACCCTAGGCGTTCCATATCTGCAAATATATTCTTCTAAAATTTGGAAATGCTTCGAGCCTCACAATTGGGGAGAGCTACTGCTTCTGTCCAATTTAAGACATAAGCTACAAGAACATACAATTTTCTTAACAAAAGTACAAAAGGCCCATAATATCTAAACCTCATACATAAAAAGTTTTAACTTTTAACATATAGTTTAAGGTCATTTCATCTTTCTTAGATATATTTCCTACTCTTTGACATCTGTCACAAGTCTTAATATAATCATTTACATCCCTAAAAAAAGTGGGTCAGTAGAATCCTTATTATAAAATCTTAAAAGCAGTTTTATAAATTTCAAAATACCTACCAAATTTAGAATCATGACATTTTCTAATGACTTCCTGGGTCTCTTTTTGGGGCAAATATCTCCTAATTACTTGGTCCTTGCAGTTCTTATAAAGTTATGGGTCATCCCAAAAGTAGTATATGGCATAATGGACAAATTTCTTCTTCTAGTGGTATGACAGATTAAAGAGTAAAATATTGCTAACTATAAAGTTCGTAATATTTGCATGCTACGAGACACTCAAATCAGAAACAGTGAGGAGTTGATCACCAGGAAAATTTTCTTCAATTACATCATCAAAGCCAGAAAAATTTTCTTCATCAAGCCTAAATAAGTGATTCACTATTTGATTATTAGAACCCTTCCTTTCCACCACTACAATATCAAATTTCTACACTTATAGGACCGATCTGATCAATCGTGGTTTAACATCCTTTTTAGAATTCAGATATCAAATTGTTGAATGGTCGCTATAAAAAGTGTATATAGTTACAATCGAATATAGCTTAAGTGTGTCAAAAGTATATACTATAGCCAATAACTTTTTTTCAGTAATATAATTAATATGGGCCTTAAGGGGCTTACTGGCATAGTATATAGCTCTAAATACCTTATCTCTTTTTTGACCTAACACCACCCCTATAGCATAGCCACTAGTTTCACACATTAATTTAGAAGAACATACTATCAATTAGGTGAAACAATAATAGGTGCACTAACTTTTTTTTTCAAATTATTGATGGCCTTTCGGCAATCCTGGTCAAAATCAAATGAGATATCTTTTTTCCAGTAAATGACATAGAGGTTTGGTAATTTTAGAAAAATCCTTAATATACCACGTATAGAACCCAACATGACCGAAGAAACTCCTAACTCCTCACAGAAGTGGATGGGGAAAGTTTCTAAATAACATGAATTTTTGTTGGATTTACCTCCATCTACCTCAGAAATTTTGTGCCCCAAAACAATACCCTCGGAAACCATAAATTAACACTTTTCCAATTCAAAACTAGGTTGGTCTCTTCACGTCTTTGTAAAACCCTAGTCAAATGATCTATGCAAGAATCAAACGAATGACCAAATAAAGAGAAATTATTTATAAACACTTCAATCTCTTTTTCAATCAGGTCGCAGAAAATGAACATCATGCAATGCTGAATAGTGGCAGGTGCATTGCACAATCCCAATCACTTCATTTCTAAAAGCAAAGGTCACATAAGGGCTTGTAAATGTGGTTTTATCTCGATCTTCTGGAGCTATGCGAATCTGATGGTACCCTGAATATCTGTCTAAAAAGCAGAAAAATTGGTGGCTAGCTAGCTTATCCAACATCTGGTCAAGAAAGGGTAAGGGAAAATAGTCTTTCCTAGTAGCTGAGTTTAATTTTCTATAATTCATGCAGATTCATCACCCAATTATATGCCTAGTATGTATTAATTTGTTTTATTCATTCACTACAATATTCACTCCCCCTTTTTAGGTACACAGTAGATAGGGCTAATCCAAACATTATCTGAGATGGGATAGATAATGTTTGCATCTAACCACTTCACTATCTCTTTCTTAATAACTTTTTTCATAATAGGGTTGAGTCTTCTCTAAGGGTTAGCCCTAGGGTTTATGATTTTCTTCCATAAGAATCTTATGCATGCATATTAAAGATTGATCCGCTTAATGTCTGCTAAAGTTCATTCAAAAGCTTTCTTAAAACTCCTCAAAACTCATTATTTTCTCCTCTTGTAAACTATTGAGTTCTGAGGATACGATAACAGACAAAGTAGTGACTCCCCGAAGAAAGCATACTTCAGATATTTAGGAAGGATTTTCTTTTCTAATTTTGGTGATTCTGAAGGGACCAAAGGTATAGACTATTCGGTGGTATCCAACATTTCAAACCTTTCTCTATATATCCTCGAACTAGTCTCTAAAAGTAGAATTGACTCTTCCTTAGAGTCATGCCTATCATCCTCAATCAAGCTTTGCTCTACTGGATCAACCTTACAAATCCCTTGAAATTGACCTATACTAAGTTGGTTCGCTGCATCCAGCGTAAAACGTGAATCATCATTTGATTCAGAAGGGAATTTCATAGATTTTTAAACGTTAGAAGTTACATCCTGATCTCATAGTTAACTCCCCTTTTTGCATATCAATCATCACCCTATCAGTGGCTAGAAAAGATCTGCCTAAGATGATGGGTATTTCCTTATCCTCCTCTATATTTAAAACAATAAAGTCAATAGGGAAGATAAACTTATCCACGTTAGCTAGAACATCCCTATAACCCCTCTACGATAGGTAAGAGATCGGTCATCAAGCTGAAGGGTTATAGTAGGGGTGTAAACGAACCGAACACGAACGAACAGAGCTTGTGTTCGTGTTCGATTCGTTTGAAATTTAGTTTGTTTGAAATAAGCTCGTGTTTGAAATTGTTCGTGAAATCATTGTTCGTGTTCGTTTCTTAACGAACGAGTCGAACACGAGTTGTTTTCGAACGACGAGTTTGTTTGACATTTCTAATATTAATATATATAAATAATATATTATATTAATTATGTAATTTATATTATATAAATATAATATATATATATATATATA
>NEWO01000028.1:343520-384791 GCA_003013225.1 Phalaenopsis aphrodite
TATATATTATAATTTATAAAATTTAATTTTTTAAAATACCATAAATTTTTATATTAATTATTTTAAATTATTTTATATTTCGGACAATAACGATTCGAACACGAACGAACGCATTACTGCTCGTGTTTGGTTCGTTTAACTAACCAAACGAAAAAAATTGTTCATTTTCGTCTCATTTATTTATCGAACGAATCGAACACAAACTCATTGACGAACCGAACACGAACTGTTCGCGAACAACGAGCTTTTTTGACAGTCCTAGGTTATAGTGGTAGGCTGGACTTCTTCTAATCCTAACCTCTTAAAGATTGACGGAGGCATAAGGTTGATGCTAACACCTAAGCCACATAAGGCCTTTCTAAAGAATTTCTCTTCTATAGCACAAGGAATGGTGAAACTCCCAGGTTCTTTAAGTTTTTGAGGGAATTTTTTCTATATGATAGCACTGCATTCCGTGCTAATTGCTACATTCTCAAAGTCTTCTTGTTTTCTCTTTTTATTCAAGTTATTGTTCATAAACTTAACATAGCTAGCCATCTGCTCCAAAGCTCAGCAAAAAAGTTGTTAAGAGTCGGCTTCTTTGACACTTCCAAAAATCAGGACAGTTGTTGATCCAACTTGTGTTTTTAAAGTCTTTGAGGAAATGGTGAAGGTAGTATTTCTAAATTCTTTCTAATGGTTGTAGTTGGTCTCTCTAAGTCCTTTGAGAGTTGTCAATATGTCTTTTAGGCTCAGGATTTTTGTCTACCACTTCAGGCTCCTTCCTAGTTACTTCCTTCAATTCTTTTCCACTCAATTTAATGACTTTTACATTTTATTTACTCATCTCCTTAGGGTTAATTTGAGTGTTACGGGGAAGAGTTCTTTGAGGTCTATTGCTAAGAGAATTTGTTATTTAGCCCAATTGGTTTTCTATGTTCCTTGTGACTGTAACTTGACTTTGTAATTGATTTCTCATTTGCAAAACTACTTCTTATAAAGACAACTTTTCCTAAATTGTTGATTTTTGTTAAAGTCTGGTGGGTAAGGAGGTCTTGAGTTGGTATCACCTGATTATTTCAATTCCCCAAATGATTTGCTCTAGTGTTCCCTCACTGTTGCTTTCCTACCCCTTGGCTATTATTTCATTTAAAATTAGGGTGATTCTTTCAACCAGGATTGTAAGTATTAGAATAAGGGTTATCAAAGCACTAGGATCCACCAATTGTCCATATGAATTTTCCTATATGACTGGTGGTCATTGTGGTTGATTCAAGCATAATTGATCTAACTTCCTAGAGACAGCCTTCACTTGGGAAGTCAATATGGATAGAACGTCTGTGTCATGTACGATAGTTGCTTTCTCAGGTTTCACTTGATCAGAAGGTCATTAAAATTATTAGTTGACTTCTCCTTGATCAAAGAATATGTCTCATTAAAATGTTTCGACATAAGGAAATCACCTGTAGTTGTGTCTATGATCGACCTTAGAGATCCTACTAACTCATTATATAACGTCTGTATGATCAATCAGCCTGGTAATGTGTGGTTAGAACACTTCCTAAAGAGTGCCTTAAACTTTTCCCATGCTTCATAAATAGATTCACCGCCATGCTACCAAAAAGAGGTAATGTCATTTCTAAGTTTGACCATTTTTAAGGGTGGAAAGTACTATTAAGAATTTTTAAGACAATTCATTCTATGTCCTTATTGATTCAGGAGTTAAGGAATTGAACCACATTTTTGTTTTATCCCTTAAAGAGAAAGGGAAAAGCCTTAGCCTCAAGACGTCATTGGAGACACCGTTGTAGTGAAATGTGGCGCAGAGTTCTAAAAACCTTGCTAAATGAATATTAGGGTCTTTCGAAGGTTTTCCCCGAAATTGATTGTTCCGCGACATTTGGATGATAACATGTTTCAGTTTGAAGATATTGGCTTTTACGGTAGGGGTGTGAATACTAAGGTAAATTTCATATAAATGAAGTTTCGATTTTTTGAGAGAGATAAACGAGTTATAATTAGAAGTGTCAAAAATTGACCCAACATGCTAACTTGACCCAAATTCAACTTGAGAAATTCGGGTTCGGGTTGACCTGAGTAATTTTCCAGTCGAGTTTGGTTTAAATCATAACCCTTTTAATTTTTCAGGTCGGATTTGGATTGACTCATCAGCCTAAAAATGACTCAAAAATGATCCGTCAACATGAAAATGACATGAAATTAAATCGCAAATCTGAAATCGAATCACTAACCTGATATTGACACAAAATTGGCTCAAAATTAATCCAAAATTGATCAGATTCTGATATGAATAATTATTATTCTTTTTGTTAAAAGGGTTATACAGATCGGGTTCTGATCAAAATTTTTGACCCACATAATATTTTAGTCAGACCCGAACCTGGCCCATTGACTCCCCTAGTTATGATGATAATCTGGTAAATTTATCTTTCTAATTTTTCATCAGGAATATCAGATTTAGAATTGCAGATATATCCTTCCGGCTTTCACATGGCCCTGTGATATTATGTTTGCTGCTTTGCAGCATAACATCTTTTGATTCATATTTCAGTATTATTAAAATCTTATTTGATTGCTTCATTTTATAAATGGAAATTTATATACTTACCACACAATTCTCATGTGTGTGGGTGTGCATATATATATATATATATATATATATATATATATATATATAAAGAAGGATCGCTAAGTGCAGTTGCGATTCATCCATGTTGTCCGATGTGAGCCTCAAACTCGGGATCTCATAGGTCTTACACGTTCTGTCTACCAAATAACCAATCGGTTCGCACTTTGCAATTCATCTGTGTTGTCCAATGTGAGCTTCAAACTCGGGATCTCATAGGTCTTACACGTTATGTCTACCAAATAACCAATCGGTTCGCACTTTGCAATTCATCGGTGTTGTCCAATGTGAGCCTCAAACTCGGGATCTCATAGGTCTTACACGTTCTGTCTACCAAATAACCAATCGGTTCGTACTTCTTACGTATATCTAACACCAAAGTTTGATATTTGCTTATAACATTTCGGTGTCATATTTCGTTTTTAAAAAGATAATGATCGAGATATTTTTTATGCGATGTTAATAACTTGAATGATATGTATGCAGACAAGAATTTTAAGATGTCAGATATGTAAATACATTAAATGCAGTATGCATTTAAATGCCCCTATTAAAAATCATTACATTTTATAAATATATAATTTAATTGATAGTATTTGTGGGAAAAAAAAGGGAAGATTTACAAACATCCACTCAATTATTATTTATTTACAAATATAACACCTAAATTTTAATTTTTACGTCATCTTATCTATGCCTTCATCCGCATGTCTGAACAACGGACGTAATATTTTAGAGCCTCTCCTATTCATAGTATATTTATTTCTCGCAGCACTTAGAGAAGAAAAAAATCAATGTAGCACTTATGTTATTTATTTCTCTCCTTTCAATTAATCTAGTTGTTTTGTATAAGAAGATAATGGCCACCAAAAGCTTTATTGATTTGTTATTTCATAAGGAACTTTCTTTTTCAATTAAGTTGTATTCCACTTAACTATAATTAATTATAATTAATTATTAACTCGACTAGTTTTGGACTTATAATTAATTTATTGATTTGTTGCTTCGTGTGGTACTTCATTGTTACACCATTGATTGTGCCTTGATCGTTGCAATGAATCCTCTTACAAAGTCACGACATATGTTGCGAAGTAACAAAGCACAATGCGAAGCAACACCAACCTTATGGAGTAACGAACATCTTATGGAGCAATGTACCCAGAAAATAGTGTAACAATGCTCTGAAGATGGTGTAATGTGCACCTCACATACATTATAGAAATGCACTTAAGAAAATGGTGTAAAAACGCACCCCGAAGATGGTGTAACAACACATCCCAAATAGAATAAAACGACATGCCCCACATATGGTGCAACGATGCCTCCCAAAAGTGTAAAAATGTACCTTGTAATAATTGCTTATAATCTTTATACTCATAATATAGTAAATTTCTCTAGACTCATGAATTTCTTTCCTTGCAGCTCTTCACTACACCAATGTGATCAACTACGGCCTATGTAGTCTATTGATTACATAGCTCCCAACTCCAAGCTCTATGGTTTATGGACGTTATTACAACTCCCAGCTAGTGATCAATGATGACCTATATGGATTATAGCTTATACAGTTCCCAACTTTGGCATTTGTAGTCTACAGATATAATCACAGTCAATAGAGCTCCCAACTCTGGCTTATGCAACCTACAAACGTTATTGCAACTCTTCACTATGGTTTATGCTACCAACTACAACCTATGTTGATCATAACTCATGTAGTTTCCAACTTTGACCTCTATGGCCTATGGACATTATCACAAGTCCTACAACTTCTGACTCCAGACTTGGGGTCTACGAACATTATCACAAGTCTTGTAACTCTCAATTTCAGTCTCTGTGGTCTACGAATATTATCAAAACTCATGCAACTCCTAGTTTTGGCCTTTGTGGTCTACAAAATGTTGCAGCTCCCAACCCCGACATTTGCGGTCTATGAAAGCTCCTTCTTACGACTTATGTGACCAACTACATCGTATGTAGCTCATAGCTCACGCAACTTCCAACTTCGTCCTTTGTAGCCTACGGACATTATTGTAATTTCTTACTATGACCTACCAACGATCCTAAAGCAATCATGTACGACTTAAATGACCAACTACTATCACAAATTTTATTTACGAACTCTACTATAAGCGGGAGCTACAATTACTTCCTAACATTCATTGTTAATTACTGCCTCCACAGCTCTCGACGAAGGCCTTTGCGGCCTGTGACGACTATTTTTGTTGAAATAATATTGTACATTAATTTTGTAATTCTATTTTCCTTAACTCAGAAGAAGAGTGAGTTTGTGTATTCACCATTAAATATTGGATTATTTCAACTATGTTAGGCCCCATGATTTTTTTTATAGAGATTTTCATATAAAAATGTTTTGTGTCTTTACATGTCACTTTAATTATCCAAGTGTGTATTTGATTTTCATCAACATTAATGGGCTAAACAATCACTCCGCTGTCGTGAATCTTCTGGCACACATCAGGGATAAATAACTGCTAAAATTTCAAGATCATTCAAAGTGAATTACAAAGTAATGAGTGAGAATGATGGGATTCCGACTCCTATTATTCAGACAATGATAAAACTCCGAGAATAGTGGGAATCAAACGACAAAAAAAATGTAGGGAACAATTGGTACTAAGGAGAGTTATTGACAATTATTATGTTGGGAACCTAACATTTATCAATAATTACTGTGTCATTCGGGCCAGGTGACGACGCAATGATATGACGATATAAACATAATTAAGCTCTATACGATTATAAGTGACATTTTTTTGATTATATTGATGACTCTTATGAACATGTTTATGATTATATACTTTGTTCTTGAATGGATGAAAAACTTGTTTTACATAGCTGTCATGATTTTTTGTATTACTTGTTCTTTCTTTTCTTGTTTTATATGTTTATAACATATTGTGTCATGTGTTGTGAACATGTACATGAATCGCATACTAGCATGCACGTTGTTTCTTTTCTGTGTACAAAATCTTATTTTAGTTTTAATTATTTCGTCGAGCTCATTGTTGTTCGCTCTATGTTGTTGAATTTTAGGAATGAGTGAGGAGCAACAAAACAAATATTGGGGTGTGATTAGGGTTTACATGAGTCGGTCAATCTCGAGCCACCCTCGGCTTGAGCTTGAGCAAGATTAATTTTATCGAGTTTGAGCTCGATCACGAGCTAAAGTCTACGAGTTCGAGCCGACTTGTTTAATATAAAAGAGAAAAAATGATATTAATTTAAGCTAGTTTTATAATAAGATGATAAATTAAATAAATAATTAGAAGATACATAATAAAAAATCACCCAATATACAATACAAAATAGTATGTTTTTAACATGTTTAACAATTTAAAGATAAAGCCTTGAAATTTACTATATTTTGAGTATATTTTATATTAATATTTTTTTTAAATGAGTCAGCTCATGTGATGACGAGTCGAGTCGTGGTTGGCTTGAGCTTGGCTTGTTAGCTCATTGAGCACAGTTCATGAGCCACTTATCGAGCCAAGCTCGAGTCGGCTCACGACACCCCTAGATTTGACTTCTACAGTTTTTGCATTTCATCTTTTTGGAAATCTCTTACAACCTTTTGAGTAAATAATTTATTTTTGTTAGACTTAACAGCTCTGTATATATTTATATGTTTTGATGATATCATTTTCATGCTTCAAAATATATGTAAATGTGAATGAATTATGAAATGAAATGTATCAAGAATGTTTGTAACAATTTAGTTTGAGTAGTTCATCACCTATTGAGTCTCGGTTTCACAAGTCATGACTCATGATGATTGTTAGTGAGAATTTATTCTGTCCGAATTATTCGTCTCTGTCAGACCTCAGCAGACCTTTAAATGGGGGCTAGTTGTGGTGTGACATTTTACACATATGGACTTGTGCTTGGCCGCTTTATTGGTCGTTCGACAAAGCTTTGTTGATTTTTTTGTCAGCTTGGTCGGCTAAACTTCGTCGGTATGATTCAGTCGGCTAATCCAACTTGGTTGACTAACCTTGATCCATGATGAGGAGCTTGAGATACCTCATGGAAAAACATTTTTCGTTAAATTGGCACTACTGGTGGGCAGGCAACCACATCGAGTCGACTTTCTTACATCAGTCGGTTTAGATGTTCTTCTTTCATATAGTCTTCAATCAGATAGCTCATGCTCGGACATCTTCTTGTTCTCTTTGTGATTCTATCAGTCTTGGTCTAATTGACTTGGCTCGCGTAGTGGGCACACCTTTATCATGACCGTTAGATCTCTTTAAGATAAATGCAAACATATTTTTGATCTATAATATTTACAAAAAAATAAAATAATAAAAATAAAAAAAATCTCCACCCTATAATATTAGATATTTCCTTTTGTTTTTTTATTCAAGGGAGTGAGTGCGGGAGCATATAATTTGTATGGAATTAGTCAGACGTGAGGGAACAGGTGTCGACCGTGGGACTCATGGAGCTCATCTTCTCCCGCACCAAGATTACAATGAATCTCCTTTCTATAATGACTCCTGACGATGGAATTCCACGTCATTTATGAAGAATAATGCCTCACACACATTATAGTATTAACCCACGTGTAGATTGACGACAGGCCTCCATTTCCTAATTATCTTCGGAAGGTTCTAGTAATTAGAAACTACTAAGTGCTCCATCACACTTAATTATATCTAATCATTTCATCATTATTTTTTTCTTTTCCATGAAACATATTCTTTTAACTTCATGGTTTTGAAATATGATAATTAAAATTTAACTATATTTTTTATAGCGATAATTACATACATAGCATCCGAAACATTGTTTAGCAGACAAATTATCGAGAATTTGATAAGAATGAAAAATGTGGGTTGGAGTTTTATGATGAATTTTGATATTTGAACGAGAATTTTTTAGTGCTAGATTTGTAAATAGTAATGTTTGGGGTGCTATGTATGTAAAATGCACATTTTTTATAATGTATATTTTGATGTTAATATCTTATGGTACAAGCTTTTAAATTATTGTTGTCAAAGGAGAATTTGTTAATCATTAAGTTTAATTAGCACTTTAAGTGGGGGTGTATCTATAAGGATTTAGGTTGAATAGGATTTAGTAAATTCGCTAAATCCGGATTTATCAAGTCTTTATGGTTCATTAAAGTTAAATCCAGTTAAATATGTTGACATGCATGTTCGGCATAAATAGGCTCGTTATGTTTATATCAAATATCAATTGAACTAATCACATCGTTAGTTTTTAAACTAAATAAATATCTTAATTAATAATTAATTAGTAATTTTTAGGAAGCAAACACATGTAAATAGTCGGACAATTTTAAAATTATCCTATAATAGTTCTTCGTGTGGACTACTTTAGCTTTAATTTAACGAGTTTGTGGACAATTTTGACACTTCTATAAATTCTATAACTAAAATGGCCCATATAAATAGTTGGAGATTATTTTGACATTTTTTGCTAAAATTTGTTGAATATATTTTAACTAGATCATATTGATCAATTTTGTATCAAAATATTCGCCACAAATTTCCTGTAATTGTGGTGGCTGCATGTCAGAACGAGGTCTAGATGGGCCTCATGCGCACCATGGAGGCTTAGCCACAATTGAAGCGTCTTCCGAATATACGATCGGCCACACAACTATGTGTGTGTGTGTGTGTGTTCGTGGCTTGCGCCCGCATGTTCTGTTGTTTGTTGGCAGAGCAGTCTCTCTGAAGGTCGAAAGTCCCCTCAAGGTCACGAGTTTTGAATCCTCTGGTGATACAGTATCGCCTTAAGCCAGATAGTACTCGAATAATTTGCTCACCGGGTCGCCCCACCAGACTTGGCGGGGTATGGTAAAATAGTTAATTAGGTGGAGCTGATACATAAAGAGCCTAAGCCTGCACTAAGCTGAATAGATACGTGGACGATTAGAATGGAACCCGTACACTTGTATATTTTAATAATTTAAAATGTGGGGGAATAAAAAAATCTTGGGGCATTCATGTGAAACACGGCAACGAAATAATAACTTTATTTTAATTTATTATTTATTTATTTTATTCTGATGAGCATGCGTAGCCAATACTGCTTTTCGTGTATCTCACAGAACCACTTTTGCTTGATCAATCAGAGTCTCGAGTTTAAGAAAAAATATTACATCAGCACGTAGAGGAACATGCGTAGTCAATAAAATCACGTCATGACAGAAAAAAACTGCGCAGTAACACTAGGAATATTCTCCTTCGTGTTATTCATGTGTTATTGACGTGTTATTCATGTGTTATTGTGTCATGAGAACATTCCTGGTGTTATAATAACACAATAACACATCAATAACACATGAATAACACACAATAACACATGAATAATACGGGGGAGAATATTCCCCCATGTTACTGCGCTGTTTTTTTCTCTGTCGGGAATAGTCCCCGTGTTATTCAGATGTTATTGTGTGTTATTTATGTGTTGTTGTGTCCTGATAATATTATTGATGTTATAATAACACAATAACACATCAATAACACATGAATAACATTCAATAACACATGAATAACACGCAATAACACAGGGGGGAATATTCCCCGTGTTACTACGCTGTTTTTTTCCCCTGTCGCGCGGGTGTAGTGGCGTGATTTCATTGGCTACGCACGTTACTTCTACATGCGTGATACTGATGTAATATTTTTCTTCCATTGAGTTGAATTGCCAAAAATATTTTTTTAGAATCATTACTTATTTTTTGAGATAAATGTACTATATATATTTAAATTTAGGATATGTTTTGTGTAGAAATGATTGTTTAAACACAAATATGTGAAGTTGTTGCCGAAGAAACTGTTGTTCAAAAATTTATTGCGATTATTATCATTTTTTAATTATTTTTAAAAAAAATACATTTTTTACGACACTCATTGCACTTTGGTTTGGTGCAGCTTCTTCTAATTGTGTTTTTTAAACGCTACAAAGTGTGGTGCAGCACGACACCCTTAGGATGATTACATAAGTAATACTCATATTTTGCCATTCACAAAGCATTACCTACATTCATTATTTACAAATTCTCACTTAAATATTAAAATTTTTCATTTTTATCATCAATGATGTAATCATGACACACATAAATGCACGAGTTAATGCCTAAATAAAAATAATAACCATTTAAAAAGAAATTTTAATTATTAATTAATATAAATGAATATTTGAGGACTTGAAACTCAAAAGTCTTATTTGTAATTAATGCAATACATATGTAATTAATATCATATTTATCTCTTGAGACACATCTTGACCAACATTATAATGATAATATCTTAACCTATTTTCTTTTTCTGATTATAGAAATCATCAAGATCAAATTTTGGTCTCTCAGTAAAGTTTAATGATTCACATCCTAACCTTTTAAATAAAGCGATATTTACATACATACCACATAATTCCTATGTATTTACATAATTAGTATTAAACTTTGATATTTATATTAATATCACTTTAGTGCCATAAACTTATATATGAAATATGGAATGCACTTTAAAAAGATAAATAATAACTGTATTCTTGATTAGTATTAAATACCAGAGTGGTATGCATGAAATATAAAAATTTAGGGGTTAGATATATAAATACATAAAAAATATATATAGTTAGTACACATGTAAATGCCCCCTTAAATGAATCATCTCTTGATTACCAATTAAAATTTTCAAATTTAAGAAAAATAATTAACTACGTACTTGAAATTTAGGATGATTTACATACATATACCACTCAATTCTTATATTTTTCTCATATCTAAAACTTCAATTTTTACATACATATCATCTTACCTTACCAATGCATGGAAATGATATATTTTTGATGAGATATGAAAGATTTGAGTGATATTAAAGTAGAAAAGGAAAGTTTAAAAGGGAGATATTTAAATGCCCCTTAAAATTTAACACAAAGTACTGTAGTAAACGTATGGTAGTTGCTTGCAACTATATTACTTCGAGAGTCCATACGTAGCTTGGGCATGGAGTATAGCATCATTGTAATTTTGGTTTTTCTTCGGTACAATCATGTTGTACTGAGTTATAAGAAAATATCTAAATAAATATTTCGATATGGAAGTCATAGAGTATAATATGACTATATTTAATAAAAATGAAAAATATAATCATATTGTACTCCATGACTTAGGGTCTGTTTGGGGTAGTTGTAGCTTGTTGAATAATCTGCTGATAAGCTGATTAAAAATAATTCGCTGATAAATTAGGTGCGGTGGTTATTACAAATTTTTATTTTTTAGAAAAATCAGATCATTGCCAATAAGCTCCCACCGCACTTAGATAGGTGCAGTGTGAAAACACTGTTTTCTACATTTTGAAAACACATAAGCTGCCAAAACGTCGTTTACCCAAACAAGCCAGATGCATTTTCAAAACGCAACCGCACCAAATAAGCTGCCCCAAACAGGCCCTTAGTCTGTGTTTTAGGCTTCTCTGCTTTTTAGAAAGGATACAGGACAAATTTTAATCGGAGTTCTTAGATATTGTTGTTTCTTCTTCTTAAGTGTTTGATGGGGCCCTGCTACAGTAATGAGAATAAACTTGAGAAATATGATTTCAGGCACAGAAACTTAATACAAATGTTAACACAAGTTAGTGGGTGAAGAAAAGCTTCGATGGAGACCTGCAGATTCAATTCATCATATGCGTCGATCACACACGGTATAAGTACGAAGCCACTCTTCCGGCTCCCATTTGTCTCTCACCTCAATCACTATCTTTCTCTCTCTATCACTATCTTTCTCTCTCCTTCTAACTTTCTCTCTCTAGAAAATATGATTGGAATGGAAGGGAAGTACTATGGGTGGGGGAGTGTTACAGATGGATGGAGGAAGGGGCCATGGACGCCGCAGGAAGACCAGTTACTGATGGAGCATGTGAGGCTCCATGGAGAGGGAAGATGGAACTCTGTTTCCAGGCTGACAGGTAAATATATACAAGCTGGTGTTGTAATTTGAAAAAATCTGTGGGTTTAATCTGCATATTTTACCTTAATTTCTGCAAATTTGAGAAACTGAGGCAGAAGGGAACATTGTGATTAGGGCTGAAGAGGAGCGGGAAGAGCAGCAGGCTGAGATGGGTGAATTATTTGAGGCCTGATCTCAAGAGGGGGAAGATTACACCTCATGAAGAGAACATCATACTTGAGCTCCATGCTAGGTGGGGAAATAGGTGAGCTTTTCCTCTACTCTGCTTTTTAATTTTTTTTAGGAAATTTACATGTGTGTATACCACTCAATGTTTGTGTAGTTACATACATACCCACCACCTTATCTTTGATGAAGAGGTTAACATTTTAAAAGTTAAAATGGTAAAGTGTAAAATTTAAAACTTTGGTTTTAGATATGTAAATATATAAGAATTGGGCGGCATGTATGTAAATGACCCTCTTTTATTATTAGTAGGAGTGGCAATTTGGGCCTATGGATCATTTTTTAGATTCGATGTGAACATGATTAAACTTACTTGGACCTGACCCAATTGTATGGTTTGATATGAAATTCAGACTGGTTGATCCGAAGCCAAAATTTTCATGTTAGAGTTTTCATGTAGGGCTTGATATTGGCGTCTATAATTGCAATCTTTGTTGCTAACTTTGAGTATTGATATTCTAGATGGTCTACAATTGCAAGGAGCCTCCCAGGAAGGACCGACAATGAAATTAAGAATTATTGGAGGACACATTTCAAAAAGTCCACAAAAAATGTGGACAAGGCCAGAGCTAGATATTTAAAACTGCAACAAGAGCAAAGACAATTACAACAACTGCAGCAGCAACAACAATATTTATTATCGCAAAATAATATTATAAAAGAGGAAATTACATCACAAGCTCAAGAAGCTATTATGCCACAAGAGATGCAGGAGATGGCATTTATGTGCGGCAACATGCCATTGATGTTTAACGAAGGAGGCTTCGTCGGAGAATCAACGACCAGCAGCGAAGACAGATCGAGCGAGGAGGAAGCTTGCTACGACACGTGGGAGAGTTTGTGGAATCTTGATGACATGGGATTTGACATGGCAAATGAAGCACTTACTTTCTATTGAAAGTTGGTGTGAGTTGATATGGTTGATAAATATTTTGGATGTTATTGTAAAAATTTTGAGATGGAATCTATTAATCATATTCGTGTTGAGGGACTTCATGTGACTAAGTGTATTATGTCCCAAGCATATTACAACAACTTTCTAGCTACTGATTGAAGCACTATAAGAATAGTTTATGCCATGTGCTTCAAGTGTACTTTAGTGATAACTTATGTATATTTGAAACAGTTTTGCATAATAAAAAAAATATAATAATGCAAAATATTAAAGGTTATATGTCTAATTTAAATTTTTTATAATTTTTTTCTCATTGCTAGAGTTTTTTTTATGGTTCTTGATAAAGTTTGAGAGTGCTTCATATGACATAATTAATGGTTAAAAATCATAAGATAAAATAAAAGCAAGACATCTCATATTGTTGAACTATTAATAGCTCACTTCATAAGGTGCTAAGTCAAATCGGTTTCAAATTTGAGCTGATTTCTTAAGCCCAATATCATCCTGTAATTGAGTGAAACTTTAAATTCAGTTGGTCATTCACTCATTATATGACTTGCTCTGTGTCTGGTGCGATCTTTTTAGCTCGAAACCAGTGTTGTCATCTATATGTTTATAGCATCCAATGTGTAGTAAAAGAAACATGGGCGTAAATTCTTCCATTTTTACATCACGATAGATCGCCTGCAACCAGCAGTTTGGTAAACATAAAGTTACATAGATATTCTTCATCCTAAGTGACGAGCGAACGATATGTGATGTCCTAATTGCGTTATCAATGGAAACCTATGCACAAAGCCGAGCGGGGAGCTAATTGAGAGAGAGATTTTTTTTTTTTTTTTTGCTTAAAAGGGAGGTAGCTTCTCCAATCTTCAACTTCTTTCAACCTCTACTTTTTTTTTTCCTGTGACTTTCTTCTTTGATGTTTCTAGCTTTGCGTAAAAAACATGAATTTCATATCCTACCCGTGCAGGTGTTTATGTCTTTGCGCTATATATATATATATATATATATATATATATATATATATATATATATATATATATATATATATATATATATATATATATATATATATATATATATATATATATATACATACATACATACACACTAAAAAAACACCTTTTTTTTTTTTTTGAGTACTAAAAAAATTATTTATTTTTAGAAACAAAATAAAAAAAGCAAATATGTTTTTTAAACTAAAATAAAAAATTAAGAAAAAAACAAAAACAAAATCCATCCCTAACAAGCCCTAAACTTTGCATTTTTTACATTTGTACCAATCCAAATCTTTCATATCACATCAAAACACCATTTTCTTAACCTTTAAAAACATAAATACACTTTGTCATGCACCTGAAAGATGATACATACGTAAAAATTGAAGTCTAATTGTCAGCTATGTAAAAAATGAGAGATTGAAAGGTATATATGTAAATCCTCCCTCAAATATTGTAGGAGCCCAAATTCTGTAATTTTTCTTTTTTAAATGAAAAGATGGCTAACTTTATATAATTACAATATGTGGATATATTCGAACAATGACCCTAATCTTCTGAATGTATTTAATTAGTAAATTAACCTAAGTGCATTGGAAAGGAAGGAGATATTTGTAATTAGTGGATTTATTTATTTATTTATTTTGGGGTAAGATGGGCCTCAAGTCCAACATTTAGAATATTAGTGGATTATTAAATCAAAGATTTCGTTCATAATCTGAAAGCGCGTTTAGTGTGGTAGTGAGGGCACGACTGGTCAAAGAGACAGAGACACGGTGAGAGTCTTAATATCCTTAATTAAGTGCGTTATTAAGCATTAATTAAGACTAATTTCGGATATTTGACCTTATGCGAACCAACCTACCACTTTCTATTCAAAATCAGTTAAACCTGCTTTTTGAAGATGTTGACGAAGATTTTGTAACTTGTGGTGTTTTTTCTTTTTGCTTATGTAACACCGTATTCTTGTGTATTTATGTATGTAGATTAAGAATGAGCCGGCACGAATCCTGATAAGAATCAACAGTTCAGAATGAAGGAAGTGTATAATAAAGAAGAATCCAACGCAGGAGAATAAGTAACCCCGTTTATTGAATTGGGTGAATGCATCAGAACCAATGATAAAGACAAACCGAGCCAGAAGAATTACAAAAGGAACGATCCAAGTATGGGGTGATCAGGCTTGGACAGACATATCAAACTCGAGAAAAGAATTCAATTTTTCGCCATCATCAATCGTGCATGGATGCCCCCAAGGTTTCTCATCGGGAATCGAAAATTGGCCATACAAAAGGGCCTCGCAATAGTCCTGAATTACCTCCCTCGCTGATGAATTATCTATCTATTGAGTTACGGTGATTCGTTCTCTGCTCGATAGCCCGCCCTTATTCTGCTGATAAGAGATTTTTATCCGTGAATGGATTGAGGGTCAATAACCATACTAGATCAGCAGGTCGATAAATTCTATCCGACAGAGCCAGCCCTGCAAACCTAAAGTCAATTAAATACAGCCGACTAGTTGCGCCAACCTAGCCAAGCGAATCAAACGGGTCTTACAAGCCAAAGTCATGCTAGCCCAAATGATTTGAACCTCTGGTCATAGGATAGCAAAGCAATAGGTTGAATGTGTAAACTACCTAAAATATCATGTAACAGCTCCATTAATGAAGGGACAAAAATATAATATCACATATCGTATCATCCTCCCCTATAAATAGAGATGACTATAAGAATACAATTTTTATGTAATTATAACAACTTTTCTCTTATCAAATCTAAAGAATAAAGTTTAAATTTTATGTGGGAGAGGAATAAATTTGTGTTCGATTTAAGAGAATAAAACTACTGTGGCAAGAGATCATGTTCTCAAGGAGCATTGTTGTTACTGCAAAACATCATCTAAAGGGCAGATACGCGGATTATATTTTAATTATAATAAAGCTTAAATAATTAAATTCGCTTTAAGATAAATATATTAATTTTGAGATGGATTAATATTTATATTACATTCTTTTTAAAATTAGTGCCATTTGGGGCAACTTGTTTTGATTTTGAGCCGGATTGATCTAATTTCAAGCCTATTTTGAGCCCGAACGGATCCAAATTTATCAATTTGAGCCAACTCATTTCGATTTCGAGTCGGATTGAGTTCGATTCAATTTTGAGAGAAGCTCAACTCAACTCTATGTTTTTTTTTTGTTAAGAGCCCTAATTGTGTGATGATTGCTCGCCTCAACAATTCATGGGGACTAGTAGGTGGTTGTTTAATAGTTATAAATATATACATTTTTGTGGTATTTTTAGTAAGAAATAAGAATTGATACACCATCAATAAATTTTTATCATCTTGCACTTAACTCGATGTATTTTTTTAATTTTAAATATTATAAATTCAAATTTAAGATCATCCATAGATCCGATTTCAATAAGTTTATAGTCAAATTGACTGTTTCAACAAGATGAACCTAATGATATCAAATTTGGATTAATCCGGGTCCAATCAAGCCCGTATCAAATCATTGAGGTACATTTTGAGACTTTGTATTGTCAATTGAATAGTTAAACAAAATCCAAATTTGATGTAATTATAATCAAATCAAGCGTCTCGACGAGAAGAATCCAACGAGGACGTGATTTTCAAATTTTCAGATCATTAAGACAATCAAATCAACAAAAAATACCCTATTATCAAAGGAGATTACGGGTCATCCGAATAAGTAGTTGGGGATGTTATTTGTCAAAAAACCAAATGCACTTTACCCAAAGGATATTGATGCGTGACAAAAAATTTGCGGCGGCAGAGTAATGAATTATTGTCTTAATGTTGCACGAGGATTCAACACACACTTAGATGAAAGGGAATCAATTTGTGATGAAACCGAAAGTTCTTACGTAGAAAACCCGTAAAGGGAAAAAATCACGGGGTCTGACCAATTTATAAAAATTCAACCATAAGTTGATGATTACAGAGGTCCTTGTCCCACAGATAGGAAAGTGTTACAATATTTTCCAAAGTACAACGTTAACTAACGGCTTCTAGTTAGTGGTGGTCGACAACAGTGGGTGACAGTCGGCCGTGGTTGACGGAAACAATCAGCGGTAGCCGACGGCGGCCTGTCTTGTTGGACGGAGGCCGGTGGTGGTTGCTGACGGTCGGTGGTGGTCGACGGCGATCGAGATGGCAGAGATGATGTTGGACTTGAACTCCTTCTCAAAGCGTCAAGTTCTCTCTTAAGCTTCCCCCCTCATGTGAGAGGTGGAGCTCTATTTATAGAATTCTTGGTGCAATTAATGCAAAAATATAAATCATTTTGATTGGACAGTCTATAGAGCTTCCCTCAATTGGATGGAGTTTGATAGACATTTGAGTGTCTTAACGATGTCGGAATTGAGCAATCTTAGGCTTGTTGGATTTGTCGTGTCAAGACGCTCGATTTGACTATGAACTCGCTAGATTCAACATATGTTTAATCCTTCAAATGCCTCTGGAAATCCTTCAAGTGTGTTTTAATTATTTGATCTGGGCTTGACCTGACTTGGATTAGGTTAGTTTTTATATTATTGGATTCGTTTCATCGAGCCGGTCAGTTTGACTATAAGTTCATTGAAATTGAAGCTATGGATGAATCTTAATAGAGGTTTGAATATTTCCTGCTCAAAAGGTTGCCTCGAGATTCGTAATGGATAATGAAAATTTGTTGGTGGCGTATTACTTGTCCCCTTATTTTTGGGCGAGTCCAATTCTCACAGACGGCGCAAAACTGATGCGTGCCAAAAAATTCACGGCGGTAGAGTAATGGATTATCGTCTTAGCGTTGCACGAGGATTCAACACACACTCAGATGAAAGGGAATTAATCTATGATGACACCTGAAGTTTTTTCGTGGAAAACGCGTAAAGGGAAAAAATCACAAGGTCTGACCAAGTTATAAAAATTCTAGTATAAGTTGATGATTACAGAGGCCCCACAGGAAAGTGTTACAAGGTTTTCGAAGGTACAATGTTGACTAACGACGACTAGTTAGCAAGGTCGACGACAATTGATGACGGTCGGTTGTGGTTGACTGAGACAATCAACGGTGGTCGACGATGGCCGGTCGTGGTCGACGGAGGCCAGCGGTGGTTGCTAACTGTCGGTGGTGGTTGACAGCGATCGACGATGGCAGAGATGATGTTGGACTGGAACTCTTTTTCAAAGCCTCAAGTTCTCTCTCAAGCCGCCCCCCTCATGTGAGGGGTGGGGCTCTATTTATAGTGTTCTGGGTGCAATTAATGCACAAATATAAACCATTTTGATCGGACGGTCTAGAGAGCTTCCCTCAATTGGATGGAGTTTGATGAACATTTGAGTGTCTTACTGATGTCAAAATTGAGAAAGTTTTTGCTCGTTGGATTTGTCTTGTCGAGACGCTTGATTCGACTATGAACTCACTAGATTAGACATTTGTTTGACCCTTCAAATGCCTCCGAAAGTCCTCTAAGTGTGGTTTAATGATTTGATTTGGGCTTGATCTGACTCATATTAGACTAGGTTTTATATCATTGAGTCTGTTTCTTCAAGCCGGTCTGTTTGACTATAAGTTCACTGAAATTGAAGCTATGGATGAATCTTAATTTAGGTTTGAATGTTTCATGCTCAAAAGGTTGCTTCGAGATTCGTGATGGATGATGAATATTTGTTGGTGGCGTATCAGATATAAATAGACCCCTCTCTTCACTTGAGAGGGGAGAAGGGGGGTAATTTCTAGAGCCCACTTTAGACTAAAGACTTGACAATAACTTCCGATCTTTATAGTTGTTGACCACAATCAATCACCTCCGGTTTTCACTGCTTATTGCTTACAAATGGCATATCTTAAATACCGTTATAATATATAACACTTGTATTGAAGACTTAATGGTAACTTATGGCCTTTGTAGCCTCTGTTCACCATCACCACCGTCGACATTTATTGCTTGACTTTGTCTACCTTGCTTACATCAAATATTATTGTAATATATAATCCTCATATTGAAGACCCAACGATAGCTTCTGATCTTTGTAGTCATTGACCATATTTGACTATTTCCCGTCAAACAGGAACACAATGTTGACCACTCTTTATTGTCATTGTTTACCATTGGCAACCCTTACTTGTGATTGTTGTATCCCAGATACGATTGTAATGTATAACATATGTATTGAAGACCCGATAATAACTTCCGATCTTCATAACAGTTAACCACCACTCATTAATCTGTCAACCGCCACCACCTACCACTGCCAATCACCTTTCTTTGACGACCCCTACTTGCAACTGTTGTAGTCCAACAATAGCCTTTGTGGCAACTATTACTGTTACATCATTTAACTATAGACATTAAGGCCAACTACTGCTTTTGCAGCCATCGACCATAACATTTGTGGCTAGCCACTAATGTAAAAGCTTTCAATTATGACAACTGTGACTAATTGCTGTTATTACAAAAACTAATAAATAAATTACATACACTCTTTTGTCTGTAGATCAATGGCTACGATGTGCGAAAAAAAAGACCATGACCCCCTTATATCCGCGTTGTTAGGCGTAAGCGCACCGGCCGCACATAATATTTGCTCCTATTGCAGACACTAACTACATCATTTATGATTAACTATTATCTTTGCAGCAATCAAGTACAATATTTGTGGCTAACTAGCGTTATTATAAGGAATAGCTATATTTGTTGTAGTTTAATTACGGCTATTATAGTTATATTATTATTGTACATCTATGATTGTCACCTTTGTGATTCCACTTTCTATTAAAAATTATAAAAGTACCACAACTTACAACAAAAAAATGGCAAAAAAAAAAAAGTGGAACCAGGAAATCCAATAAATTTGTAATATTACTGACTTCGTCAAGTGATCTTTCTCCTCTTTTTTGTCTTTCTTGGCTCCAATAGACACTCACTCATAACAATTTTGCACACTATGGCACACATTTTAGAACTCACTCTTCACTCTTTCTACTGCATAATTCACACAAAACTCCCCACCTTCTTCACTTAAGTTGCCACAAGCTCCAAAAAAATCATCCTTCCGCACAAAAGTTTGAATTTTTGTCTTCAGTATCGTAACTTCGTAGTTGGGCATCAAGCACTGACCTTAGGCACTCCAGTGCTGAAATATCGGTGTTGAAGCTCTAAGTTCACTATCTTATGAACTTTTGTTCTGTCTTCAATGACGTTGTAATGTTAAAACTTGTGGCACTGAGCTTGGGCAATGTGGCACTGACCTTGGGCGATCCCTAGGCTTTAAACCCTCGAGAAAAAAAAAAAATCATTTGGGATGCTTATAAGCATGGCTTTTAGACGCTAGTAGTCGACTTTGTGACAATCAAGTAAACTTTACCATCTCCTCTTACTTCATTTTTAAAGAAATTTTTGCCCAAAATCACATAAATTTATGCCAGATATGAAGTGAAATATGAAATAAAGGTAGAAAATAATGTTAGTTTTTTACATATTTTTGTCACTCAACACTAATCAACCACACTCTTGCTAATATGGCAAGGTGCCTGGCGGGTAAGCAACATACAAGATGGGATGAAGTCTTGAGTCAATTTGAATTAATTTAGAATTTCTTGCTAAATCGCTCCACTGGCCGTGCACCATTTGATATTGTCTACACTGAGGCACCCAATCAAGTGCTTAATCTAGCCATCCTACCAAAGTCTGTCAATGGTACCGCAACCAATATGGCCACAATGTTCCAAGATGTTGTAAGAGGTGCGAGAGTTCCGACCTCTCAGCTAGCACAAATAAATATAAGCAGCATGCACCGCACGTACAAAGAACTCCCATGTTGGAGACCTTGTTATGATATAATTGTGAATGAAGTGCTTTCCCTATCACTGTCAAGATCAATGACAATATTTATGTTGTTCAATTACCACCCGAGCTTAATGTTTCACATACTTCTAATATTTTAGATAAATATGCTTAACTCTCTCCGGATGACAGGGGAGCACAAACTTCAGAACTCGAGTCGAGTTAGAGTTTGGGTTGTAATAGATGATATCAAAGTGGAAATATCTATTTGATATATGATTTCAATTGAATTCAATGGTAAGTGGGAGAAATTGTGAAATCCTTGAGTAGAATAAAGTTGTACTCCTAAATATAGAGGTATCTTTTGGTATAGGGATTCAAATTTTAATCAAACTCCAAAGTTAAATGTACCTAAGCAGGAGCACTTTCTGGTTAGATGGGTGACCTCTTAAGAAGTTACACCATTGAAACAAAATTATGAGACAATTTTTCCAGAAACAAATAATATAAATCCTAATGAATGAGAGTTCAAGCTATTATAAATTTATGATGTTTGTGTTGCTCGATCAATTACTCTATTTTTTCAAAAAATGAATTTAGTAGATAAGGCCGGACTCCTAGAATCTCTTAAGCAAGTTCAATTAATGAATTCTAAAGTCTAACATGATTTTTTTAATATTGTCAATAGAAGAATTTATTTTTGATGCGTGCTAGAAGATTCACGATGGTAGAGTAATGAATTATCTTCTTAGCGTTGCATGATAATTCAACACACACTAAGATAAAGGAAAACAAATGATAATGACACCAAAAATTTTTATGTGGAAAACCCAGAAATGGAAAACCCATAGAACCTGATTGAACTGAAGAGATTCACTATAGAAAGATGATTATAATTTGCAACTATTTGTCCCACAAGCGGGAAATGGTTACCAAGTTACAATGTTGATGTGCTGATGAATTGTTGTTAGGAGCAGACGACGACTGATAATGATTGGCAACGTCCGGTCGGTGGTAGTCGACTATGGTTGGCGGTCAACTATGGTTGACGAAAATTGACTGTGATGGACGGAGTTCAAAGATGGTTGACGAAGATTGGTGGTGATCGACGACAGCCAGCGGTGGTCGGCGACGGTTGACAGTGGTTGACTGCGATCGGCGATAATCGACAGCGGTGGTTATGAACTTCAAATCCTTGTCAAAGTTTCAAGCTCCTCCTCCAATCTCAATCTCTCATCCCCTTTCATGAGAGAGGTGAGACTCTATTTATAGAGTTCTGGGTGAAATTAATGCACGAATATGAACCACTTTGATCAGACAGTCCAAAGAGTTTCCTTTGATCATATGGTGTTTAATGAATATTTTGAGTGTCTTAACGATGTTGGAATTGAACGATCTTGGACTTGCTGGATTTTTCTTATCAAGAAGCTAGATTGGACTATAAACTTGCAAAATTTGACATTCATTTGACGTCTTAAATATACTTGGAATGCCTTCAAAAATGAGTTAATGATTTGATCTGAACCTGATTTGACTTAAAATGATAAACGAGTTTTAATTAAAATATAATATTTTTTTTGTTTGTCCGGGACGATATAATTTGGTATATACTTAATGAATTAGTATAACGAGGACACAGTTGTGCCCAACTAAAATTTCACTAATATTATACAAAAAAGAAACTTATCATCATTAACCCCACATGCATGAGCTCCATCCAAACCGACAACACATTGATCAGTCGCACGTGCCACTGTTCAATTCAGCCCATAATCCTTACCTGTAAACCGCCAAAGGCATTAGAATACACTTCCCGTTCTTATCTTCCTCGCCGGCGACAGAACGCTTGAAACAGATTATGAGCGGTGGCGAGCCATTTGGCAGAATCCGCCAACGCGTGTCCGCCAGATGTCACATCCCTAGAAGCCCGCTTCGTTGTCTTCCAGCTTTCACAACAGTTTGCTTTCTACACGTGTAGGACATGCACCCTCACCCCTGCAACTATATTACTCATCTTCTCTTCTCTGCAACATACCCAGCAAAATTAAAAATCTCTTCTTTCTTCGTTAGTGGTGGCGGCCATGGGAAGACACTTGCTAGCTCCATTACTGATACTGAACTTCATCTTGTACATCGTCATCATCGGCTTCGCTAGCTGGTGCTTGAATCACTTCATTAATGGCCAAACCAATGTTGGCGGTAAGCTGACTTTTTTCTTGCACTTTACTGCTTTAAACTGCTTGCTGTTTTATTAGGTTAGCTTTTTTATGTTGTTTTTTTAGCAAAGATTGATTTTTTATAACTACACCAAACAATTAATTATTATATCCAACAGTCATGAAATCTTAATGAACCCATTCCATTATTCCAAAAACCAGGGGTGACGGGCAACGGAGCAACGTTCTACTTCCTAGTCTTCGCGATCCTCGCCGGAGTGGTGGGCGCGGCGTCGAAGCTCGCAGGAGCGAGCCACGTACGAGCATGGCGAAACGACAGCCTCGGGGCAGCGACGGCGACAGCCGTCATCACGTGGGCGATCACGGCGCTCGCGTTTGGCTTGGCGTGCAAGGAAATTCATTTGGGAGGTTACAGAGGGTGGAGGCTGAAGGCACTTGAAGCCTTCGTTATAATAGCGTTTTTCACGCAGCTGTTGTATGTTCTGTTGCTGCATGCGGGGATGGTGAGTGGCAAGTATGGGCCGGCGTATAGGGATCGGGACTATGGTGGGGCTACGGGTGTGGATAAGGGGACGAGGGTTTAGGGTTTCTGGAAGGGGAGTGGGAGTGGTGTGATTTGTGTGTGGTTGTTGAATGGTGCTTTTCTTTTCTTTGGGAGATGATGATATGTTTTAATGATGAATGTGTGCATATGCTTTTTTTTTTGTTTTTTTTTTTGTTTTTGTTTTAATGATTGAAGGTGTGTATAAGTGGTTGATTAAGTAAGATGAATGAATGATGTGCATATTGACATAATGTTTGAATGGTGGAATTTTAAATGAATAATGCATTTTAATGATTTTGTTTTATATAAAAAGAATGAAAATAAACAAATCCATTCATATTTTTTAATTTATTATCTAATAGACTTATGTTGTATGGTGTTTTATATCATATAATAAGGTTGAATGCATAGAACCTAAACTCTTGACTATGGTTAGGGCAACCCAACAATGGTTGCTTGGTTTGATACCCATGGCATTGTAAACCATACTAAGGGATTATAAACCTAATGAAGAATAATGCTACTTCTCCTAATGGTCATTTGATACAATGGTTAAATCTTTATTATACAAATGACCATTAGGTTTGTATAAATTAAAACATAAATGATAAGAGTACGCATTGAAAACCATACTAGGGGATAAATGATCATTCTTTTTAACCATTGTAATAAATGATTATAATGCCATGTCATTATTATAAACCTAATGTCTTTATTATATTCATTTATCCCCTAGTATGTCTCAAAAATTATTATAAACCTAATGCCATGTCTCAAAATTGTAAACACTGGTTTAACCATTAGGTTATATAATAAAGACAATACCATTAGGTTATAAAGATCATTTATCCCCTAGTATGGTTTACAGTGCCATGGGCATTGTAATAAATGAAATCGACATAATTTTTTTTTTTAAATATAAATGATAAGGTTTTGGGTTATACATTATAAACAATGCTAAGGATAAGTTTTGTAACATATAAATCTTATTAAGTTATCATGGTAGAATAACATATCATATTGTTCAAAGATTATTTAAATAGGTGGTGCTCATAATTTTTAGAGTATTATTGCAATGCACAAACATCAATCATTTTCATATCTAACATGTCAAATGATAATCCATCACTTAGTTTTGTCATGATTTTTAAAATTATATAAACA
Organism: Phalaenopsis aphrodite; assembly: GCA_003013225.1. Classification (NCBI taxonomy): domain Eukaryota; kingdom Viridiplantae; phylum Streptophyta; class Magnoliopsida; order Asparagales; family Orchidaceae; genus Phalaenopsis; species Phalaenopsis aphrodite. The sequence goes on from NEWO01000028.1 coordinate 367,916, forward strand.
ATTTTTAGCATCAAACAAGCACAACTTATAAAAGATATGTATCATTGTAAAATTGTATTAGTGAGTATTTGGCAAGAATTTCATAATAGATATAACCTAGTGCTAATTCACATAACATTTATGCTGAAGAAATCATACAACCACATGGTATTGTCAAAATGCCCGTAATCAGAGCGAAGGTTTTGCAATATATGTATTAAGAAGAATTTAACGACCCCATGAGGACCTCCACTATGAACGCAATGTAATATAGATGGGTGTGATTTAGTTAATTATATATATTTAAACGTCTTTTATAGTATACTACACATAAGGAGCTCAAATAGCTAAATTCACCCGAAGAACACCTTTAGGATAAATTACAATAATTTAATAAAATCAATCAATCAAATTAAGTGAATTTTTAAAATATATCAAATGAATATATCTAAAATTATCTAAAAATGTACCCAAAATTTCTCTTACAATTTTTACTTAAAATACGGCCACAAAATTTTGCTAACTCTACTTAGGGTGGCAGTGCGACATTGTACCGTAGTTTTGACTGTTTGAATATACGGTTTTAAAAAAAAAACTTGTCGTTGAAATCTTTGTTTTCCCATCACTCCTGACTAATTATTATGACAGTTTTTTAGCTGTAGTCCCACAAATAACTTACTCGTACTAGGCAATCGCCTAAGTAGAAACTATGCTGGGCCAGTCGAGTTGGAGAAGCACGAGGGCTTCTCCTTGGGACATGCAAGATGATGCAGTTATTTATAAGTTCTTAGCATGTAGGCCCTGTTAATTATGACTTGGGTGAAGGTCATGCTATGAAACTCATTTAAAATCTGACACGTAGGTCATGCATGAAAGTAAAGAAAAATTTTAAAATTCCCGAATCTTTTACTTCTAAATTTTAAATTAATTTTAAATTGTCTTAAAATTTTATTATGATTTTGTAGAAAGTTTAGAAATTTTTTATGTCCTTAAAAAGCCTAAGTGATCCGCACAAAAAAAAGACTAAACTGGCAGTCACAAGCAAGACCACAGAAAAGTAAACAAGTTAAGTCAAAAGAATAAGAAAATGTTGGTGTCGTTGAGCCTGCAAAATATCCCATAAATTGAAAAGAAAGTCAGTCACCGCATAAGTGCAGACTTGATCCTAATTATATACGTAAATGAGTTGTAAAAGAAAAGTACGAGATACGAGCAAGTAGCTTCTAGTCTCTATCATGTGATTACGCCCTCCTGACGACTTAGAATCTGTGCACATACCTTATTTCAAATACAAGACTCTCCTAATAACTCTAAAAAGTACATATCGGAAAGTAAAAATCGACTCAACCTATATGAAAATAAGGTTAGCATAAAAAGCTATCTACATGCAACGTATGTGAGCCATGTCTGGCGAGAGCAGTACCTGCAGAAAAAAGTCAGTCATTCAAATCATTATTTGCTTCCCCCAGTTACATGTATGTGTGTGTGTTTTAGGCATGACACCCTACAAAAAGACTACCCCTAACATACAAGTGTGCAGTCTCACACCCAATAACCACAAAACAACACAAAAGTAATGTATGGCTAGGGCAATTAAACCATAGAACTATAGCCAGAACATTGAAAAAGACTATCTAGCATTCTAATCCTTAGCCTAGCTCACCATCTAACGTAGAGTGTCCCATCACAACATTTAAGTTAGTTCAAGGTTAAGTCAGAAGGCTAGCATATGATTTGACAGGGTCATCGCCTTCGACCCCATCTTAAAAATCCAAGGATTCTAAGAGGTGTCAATCGATGCAAGTTTTTAAATAGACTCGAGCTTTAAAAGACATACCTTACATATGGTCTAAGCTAGGGATGCAAGTAATTTAAAAGTATATTTTGAGAATATGATTCATAAAGTAAAAAAAATATATGTAAATTTTTATACTTTTAAAATATGTTCAATAGATAAAAATCAAGTGACATCTATTAGCCCCCTTGGAATCTTAACACAACATATGCGTCATAGTCATGATGTGATAACGAATATTGCCCCACCAAGGCATCCATGTAGGCAATATTTGCTACCACTTCATGACCAACAAATGTTCACTATGATAACGAGGCAGATTTATTATCGGGATAACCACAAATGCACATGCAAATGTAGAGTAGTCTAGTGCATCATGATAGCTCCTTCAGAGCGAGAGTGATCGTGAGACAACATACCTTTGTCACGAGTATATGGTGAGATACACCCTTGAAAAATTCATTGCTTGTGCATAAATGCAAATACAAAACTTAAAACATATGACACACATGACATATCGAAGGTGTTGTCATGAGCGACATAGCTTGCACATCAAATGGAGTTAGAGTCCTTTGTAACATGATCTATACTAGGTGGTAGCTATGTGCCCACGTGAACACACATTGCATGCTTGGAGGAGTCATAGGCCTTTGGAGCATGATCTATGCCAAGGGATTCGATGTAGCATTACTATGGTAAGTGTGAGTGATATCATAGAAGAAGAGATGATGTAAATGCAAGGTGTACAACAAGAGTGAAATGATGTATTTCTCGCTATAGAGAAACACACGCATGGTAGGCTTGATGTGCAAGCCGTCCTCGATTAGGATATGTGAATATCCAAGATGAGTGTGCGTGGAGCAGTGAATCAAGAATAGACAAGTTGGTGTTGTGAATGTGTATGCATGGAGTAGTGACTCAGAAAAGACTAAGACAGTCCAAAGTGGTACCGTAAGAGGTGAGTAAATGTAATCCTCGGTGGGGAGAACAACATATTTGATGGACTTAGTGGCAATCCCTCCATTACACGGATTTTTCAGTATCCAGAGCGAGTATGTGAGGACAATGACTCAAGCAGGCTCAAACATGCAGTGAAGCAACATGCATAATGCCACACAAGAGTTGATGAAGTCTTCGGCTGAGTCGATGCAACTGATCGACTGATCTTGATTAGCTTTAGGTCGGCAGTGTTGGCTCAGTCGACTAGACTTTACCTAACGATTGGTCCAGTTTGACTATCAACTACCGATCCCTAGATGAGAAGCTTCTATCGGTTGAACGATAATAAACTATCGAGTGGAGAGGGTTGATCACCGTAACACAATACATAGCTCATTCCTTGACGAGGAAGGTCATTCCAGATGATTGTGAGGTCCATTGCATTGCCAAATCTCGATCTTTGATGAGTAACCTCGAGGGTGTCCGTGGGATGGATGATAATGACGAGGGATTGAATTATTTTCTAGTGTTGAATCTATCAAGAAATAGTCAATGCGTTCACTCCTCTTCCGGTGGTGGTTAGCTTAGGCGCTGATCTGTTTGTTCAATTTCGATGAGTCGAACTTGGATCATTCCTTCTGTCCTTCTCCTAGCTTGGTTGACTTTGTCATTGGCTCGAATGACTGCAGGTTTCAATTTAAAATAATGAGAGAATATTTAATATTTTATTTAAAAAAAACATAATTTTTAGTTTTTTTTTTAAATAAAAAATATTTTTTCATGCATAAAGTTATGCATAAAAAATATCAAAAAAATATAAATATTAAAATTTAAATGATAGATATATAAATGCAAAAGAATTGTCCCAATTCTCAATTTTTTAATAAGGGCCATTTTAATCTTAGGGTTTATAAAAATAACATATCATCTAAAGAATCTAAAGACGTTTTAAATTAGGGCTCGATTTAAAATAATGAGAGAATATTTTACCACTTCCATAAACTATTGGATTAAAATAATTTCCTATAGCTATTTATTGACTATTTTGTCAACCTAAAAAAAATAATAATAATAAAAAAAATAAAAATAGAGTTTCAGCTTACTATAAAAAATAATGATTTTTATCGTTTCCATTTTAGCCGGTTGTTAACGAAGCGCAGCATCTGTTTCCAAGCCTCCATCTGGCGAACCGGCTCCTTTTCTCCTCTAATGGACCCCAGAAGCACCCGATCGTCTTCTTCCTTTAGTCTTGATCGCTTCTCCATTAAACCCACCTGATCTTCTCACAATTATCTGATTCTCTCTTTAGAAACTGCGAAGCCATATAGAACAGGGCATCGAAATGACGACCCTGGATGAGCTCCTCGCCGAGGATGGATTCAAGAGGGGGAGAAGTAAGCCGAAGTCGTGGCCGAGGGGCGGTATCGACGGGTCGAGTACTACGAGCTTGTCTAGCTTGCTTCTTGGTTCTTCTGTCTCCGAAGTCCGGTCTGCGAAGACGAGGTTGGATGTTAACTATCGGAGATCTCTTTCGGCGGCGTCGGAGAAAGCCGGGCCGAAACAGCCCATGCAGGACAATGGCGCAGATTTCGGACGTTTGCTTGAACCCAATGGTAGGACATTTAGCTTTTCTAATGCACTTGAGAAAGTCGATGGGAGCCCTGGTAATAGTCATCGGAGTTCGTCGACTATCGAGGCTTCTAATGTGGATTCCAAAGCGTCCATGGTTCTGGAGTCGAAACTGAGATATAATAGGTTTTTGAGGAATAACCTGTATGAGAATGAGGAGCCGAAAAGTACGAAGGCCCAAATTTCTCAGGCGAAGCGTAGTTGTGTTAAGGATGGTAGGTTTGGCTGTCCCATGCCTGCACTGGACAACGCTGCGCGGAAAGCAATGGCTTCAATGTTAAGCAGTTGCGTTAATCAAATCCTTAATGATGAAGATTTACGGTCATCTTTGCATCAAGCTTGTGTTTCTTTACTGAAGTCGACCTGGGTGCAGTATAGACAGTCTAAGGAAAATGGGGTGATGTCTGTTCTTTTAGAAGCAATCGAAGCAGTAGAAAGAATAATAGCTCAGGGTCCTAATCAATTTGAACTGAAGAAAGCTTTTGTTATGCTGAGCGTTATCTGCGGCTTGAAGTCTATGGAATCGGATAATGAACATGCCTCTGGGATCCCAAGCTCACATCTTGCTGCTTGTGGCCATCTCTATCTCAGCATTCTTTACAAGATTCAGAAGAAGGATAATATTTCTGCAATGCATCTTCTGCAGGTTTTCTGTGATTCTCCATACCATGCTAGAAAAACTCTGCTCCCAGAACTCTGGAACCACCTATTCTCATCAAATGTTTCTCATTTGAAGGCATGGTATGAGAAAGAAGAAATATCTATTCCAGTAACATCTGGTGTGATGATGAAGGCTGAGTTTCTGGAGAAAGTTTATAATGATGTCGTGGATATGGTTACCTCTCAATTTGCAGCTTACTACAAGGGTTGGCTGATGGTGGATAACAATGGCTCTGCATTGCCTTCCATTCGGATCCCTTTTGCTCCTGTTTCTGATGTAGAAGTTGATGCTGATGAGGTTCTTTCATTAAAATCATTTAATTCAAGCAAATCAGTTCCTTCTAGGACTATGATTAGCAAAAAACTATTTGATTTGAGTCAAGCAAAGACAGATAAAACAACAGATGAAATGGAAAGTAGGGAGGAAAATGAAGTGGATGAGGTATGGGATGAAGCTGAAGCGAGGGAAGCAGATGCTTGGATAAGGAAGTGTGATGAACTCGCTCAAAAAGATAATGAAACTGGCAGCTGCTTTACAGAGTCGGGCGGATATGAAACAGAAAGTTTTCAAGAATATTATGATGCATGTTCTAAACTTTCGGCTTCATCTTTTGAAGTGAGTGATATTATCTATATCTCGATTTTGTTTGATTTTTTTATAGTATTTCTCATTTTTTCAAGTATGACGCTCTCAAAATGTTTAGTGCAGGAAGACACAACATTGATACTCTTTTGTTAAATGTTCATCTCTGTGCATATGATGTGGGGTGAAGTTTTTGTTATATATATATATTTTATATTTTTGGATAGTTTTAGTTTACTTGGTGTTTGTGATGAAGTTATGATCTATTAACATGATTGTGTAAAAGCTAGTTTTGAGAATAAAATATAAGGAGAAAATTTGTCAAACTGGTCCCAAGACTCTTTTGGCCAAATGTCCATTTAGTACCCAAAAATAGAAAACTATTTTAGCCCCTATTAAAAAAAATTTTAGGATTAATCTAACACTTCTATAGAATTTGGGCCTAAAATGACCTCAGGCAAATAGTCAGGGGACTGTTTTGGCACTTTACTTAAAATATAACTAACTATTTTGTTGTGTTAAATTATGAGGGAAAAACTTAAGTTTAGATATTTTACTCGACGCAGTGCTGTGGTTTTTTCTTCCATCTTTTGGCAACTTAGACCTATATAGATTGATTGAACTGCGGTGATTTTGGTGAATAGGGTAGTGTGAGAAGATGCTTCATTTATTCTCCCTCTCCCTTCACAAAAATTACTTGTGGCATCAGCGGTTCAGACTATGGAAATTGATGACATTAGATTGCTTGTTTTGGTGTTCAGTGTTTTTCTTCTTAGTCATTACTTGTTTTGGTGTTGAATGTTTTTCTTCTTAATTTTTTTAATCATTGTTGATCTAGTGAAAATTATTACTCGAGTTAACAGACTATAGTTGGAAGATAAAATAAGCCAAAAAATGTAATTTAATGTCTAGGATTTAATGAAAATTTTGATAAAGCACTCCTTAGATGCTTAGAAAGTGAATAAAACATGGCAAGAATTTTATTGTATTTTGAACTCAATCTTAAAGCCAACCTTTTTTTGGTGACTATTTGCCCCTCTCCTCATTTCTTCAATTTTTTTTGCACGTTATATTTGAATCCACTCGTAAGCAACCAGTTTCAATTAGCAACGTAATTATTGAAATATTATTACAGATTACACCGGAAAATGACCGGATGATAGAAGACCATTGTTGCTCAAGTAGCTCAGACTTCCTTGAGGCTGAAGAAATCAAACACAAAAGTAAAATGGTTCGTTATTCTGATGACAACATAAGACATATTCTTGTTAGAAAGTGTGATTCTGAAGAAAATAAAAATGGATTCAAGCTGGCTAAAGCAGCCTTTCAGTTACAGGCTGCTGATGATTCTAATGAAGCAAATACCCATACCTCAAATCTTCTTATTGATTCACCAGTTTACAATTCAGAACAAGATGAGGTGTCAAAATTTTCCATATTTATTCTTCCTGCCAAAATCGGTCAAAATGCGATTTTTATTAACTTGGTTACATGCTTTTTTATTGGGGCTTTTACTTGCATGCCACTCAACTCTTATGTATTTATGTATATAACACCTATACTTTACCTTTTACATTAATGTCACCCAAATCTTTTATATCACATTAAAAATACCACAATTTTAACTTTTAAAAAGTGAAGTATATCTTTTCTTGCATAGATAAGGTGGCATGCAAGTAAAAATTAAAGTTTAGATGTTAGATATGTAAAGACATATAAATTGTTTGGTATGTATGTAAATGCCCCTTTTTTTATTTTGATCTCAGATGACCGAATTAACACGTACAAAACTTGTACTGGATGAAACTGACTCTGCCAATGAGTTTTTTAGTTCAGGCTCTTTGAAGGAAAGGTCCAGGTGCGCCCTACTGCAATAGTTCATGCTTTTGAACTTTTTTTTTCACGCATTCTTAGTGATACATTTTTCTTGAAAAGTGTCTTTTGGGGCATTTACATACATGCCACACAATTCTTATGTATTTACATATCTAACACTTAAACATTCATATTTACATGTATACCACCATTATTATCTTTTTAAAAATTAAATACACCTTTTCATGCACAGTTCATGTCTCCAAGATGTTATCAGCGTAAGTATGAAACTTTGCATGCTAGATATGTAAATACATAAGAATTGTGTGCTATGTATGTAAAATTTCATTGTCTTTTGGGCATTTACATACATGATGCGCTATTCTTATGTATTTACACATGATGCGCTATTCTTATGTATTTACATGTCTAACAATTAAACATTCATATTAACATGCATGCCACAATTATTATCTTTTTTTAAAAAGTGAAATACACCTTTCCATGCAAATGTTTATAACTCCAAGGGGTTATAAGTGTTAATATGACACTTTTGAGTGCTAGATATGTGAATACATAAATTTATGTAAAATTCTCTTTTCTTTTGGGGCATTTACGTACATGCTACTCTATTTTAATGTATTTACACATCTAACATCTAAACATTTATATTTACATGCATGCCACCATTAATATATTTTTAAAATTGAAATACACCTTTTCATGCATAGGTTAAAGTGTAAATTATATAAGAATTGTGTGCTACGTGTGTAAACTTCTCGTCTTTTGGGTCATTTACATACATAGCACACTATTTTTATGTATTTACATATCTTAACACCTAAACATTCATATTGACATGCAACCACCTTTATTATCTTTTTAAAGGCGAAGTACACATTTTCATGCATATGTTCAAATGTTTGTGTTTGTTCAGCTTTCCTGTTTAATAATCTCACTTCCCCCTCTTTGTTTTTCTTCCTGGTTCACCTTTTCAGGGACATTTTTAAAGAAAATTGTGAAGATTCTTTCTTTTCTAGAATTCCGGAAGAGTTTATCTGTCCTCTGACCGGGCGGTTATTTAAGGAGCCCGTGACATTGGAGAGCGGGCATACTTTCGAACTAGTGGCTATCAAAACCAGATTTAATCAAGGCAATAGAACCTGTCCTATAACTGGACAAACATTGAAGTGTCCGCTTATTCCCGATACGAATACAGTGTTAAAACACTTGATCGATGAGTGGCTCGCGAACTGCTTCAGAAACTCTATTTCTGTTGCCTCACAAAGCACGTTCAGCACATCGAAACCAGCTCGTAATGACAGATTTGGCTTGTCTTTAGTAATCGTTGACCAGATATTGAGCGGTTTTAGCTTAAAGGAAGAGAAGGAGAACGTCAAACGTCTTATTTCTTTAGGAGGTCTTCAATCTCTTATTAAAATGTTGGAAGTGGGGAGTTTGGAAGAGAGATCTCGTGTGGCTGAGCTTTTAGTTAAGTGTATTCAGGCTGACGGAGGCTGTAGGAATCACTTGGCAATGAAAATAAGCAAGTCTGCTGTGCTTAACCTCATTCATAGTAAGGAAGTTCGTGCAAGAGCCCGTGCTGTTTGGCTTTTGATAGAATTGATCTGTTTGCACAGGTTTGTGAGTTATAATTACCTTCATTTTGCAAAAGTTTTTGGGGCACTTACATACAGACCGCCAAATTCCTATTTATTTACATAATAACCCCAAAGCTTTCTTTTTACGTTTATACCACCTAAATCTTCTATATAATACACCTTTTCATGCATGGGCAAGATGTTATGCAAGAAAGTGAAATTTAGGTGTTAGATGTGTAAATACCTTGGAATTGAGTGGCATGTGTTTAAATCTTCCAAATATTTGATACTTAATAAACATCATTGTTGGGCAAATAGATTTTTTTTATTACTTTTTTGAATGTCATGATTTAACCTTTGGAAATAACAAAAAGATTCAAGTGGATCTTGAAATGTTTGCTGGAGGATTTCTCATAAAGGGCTGAGTATATTGCACATTATCATTGTCTTCAAAATATATTTTTTCTAGTATATAAGGAATCTAGTTCTCATATCTAACTCCCCAGTTCCTGGATTAATATATATTTTTGATTTTTCATAAATGTATTTGGTATGATCGTCATGGTTTAATAGTAGCTTTTCTTTGGTTCATAAATATATTTTTCACTTTCCTTTCTATTGGAATTCATGCCTGATAATTGCCTTATTTAATAGTAGCTTTTCTTTGGTCCTTAAAAGTACTTTGATTTAGATTCATAAGTAGTCTTCTCTAACATATCTTCATCTGTCCCCATTTGGACTTTTGGATGCCAACAGAAGGGTGGATAGCTTGTCTTTCTTCAGTGCATTGAAAACGGAGGATATTGATAACACCAAGCGTGAGCTTCTTTTTTGCCTTCGGAGCTCTCTGCCTGAAGAAAGAGTGCTTATTGCAGTTCTTCTTTTACATTTTGATCTTATGGTAAGCTTTCTTGATTTGTTCTTCCTTCCAAATGTTTTCACTCAGCACTAATATTTGAGAGCTGTATTCATTAGACAAGAACATTGGAAAGCAACTTGGGGGTTTTTTGGTTGTCTGGCTTTAATTGAGCGCTGTGAATCAAATACAGTGAATTTACAAATTGGCGTTTATTTGAATAAAAATGAAATGGGGTGTAAAGTTCTGGTGAATTTAGAGTTCACCATTCAATTGGCGTTTATAATCACATACATTTACTTTATATTTAGGGGCTGTTTGGTTTGCTGAAGAATGAATGAAATATAAAAGAAAGTGTAATTGAAATACTTTGAAGTTGTTTTCTTTGATATAAAATTAAATGCAGGAATTTCCATGGTTGTGTTTGGTTTGAAGAAAAACAAAATTAATGTAAAATATGCCTGGCAAAAGCTGCAGCGGCTACTGGTGGGTGGCGACATGCAGCTGGTAGCAGCTGCTAGCAACCATCAGTGGCCATGGTGGGCAACTGACTGTGATTGTGGTGGGCAACGGTCCACAGTGTGCTATTGGTTGCAGTGTCGGGTGGGCCACTGTGATTGCAGAGATAACAATCTACAATTTATAGTATATTTATAAATTGTCCAAATCTAACGAATTTGAAATACAACAGTTTTGAACTACCTGGTTAATTCCAAATTCGTTAAATTTTACAATGCATTTTTTTTTTCATCTAACCAATCATCAGAATTTTGAGAACTCAGAGCCAAATAGCCCCTTAACCAAAATGAACTATTAAAAATTCCAAACCCACTACATTTCAATTACACTCTTCCTTTTTCAACAAATCAAATGACCCGTTAGTGTGTTAAATTTGCAAGGTTATGAAAACATTGGGAACATGCAAAAAGTTATTTTTATCATAAATAAATCCAGCTCAGTGTCATAATTTACATCATTTTCATCAACGGGCTCATTTGGTTGGTTGTATTTACACAATAATTTGAAGCACGCGAGAGTATCAATCTTGTCAATTGATAACATGGGAGGCTGCTGTAAGCTAACTCCCTGAGTCTCATTTATTTATTTGTGTTCATTGCCCGATGGATCAATAACCTATCTTCAATGCATTGGTGGCAAAGGCCAATGAATTAGAAACAATTAATCTATAATTAGTTGATTGCCATGATGTAATTGTTTGGTTGGACTGGGTGGTGGAGATGCACCAATAGTGGAAAACTAAAAGCAAATTAAATGTGGCGGATCTTTGTCGGCTATCAAAGAACGATTGTCATATGGAAGTCTGACAATAGCTAGTAAAATTTGGTTGAAAAAAAGATTTTAAGTATCAAAAGTTATTGAATCCCTAGTGGTTAACATTGAATTGGCTAATTGGTTAGCCAACCAGCATTGGTCCATCGATGTATCACAGTTGACTGACTAGTGGTCAATTGGTATTTTCCGTGGCTAATCCAACTCCATTAAAATAGTAGTTTGTTTGTTGTCATTATCTATTTGTTTGTTTAATACTTTTCTAACCATCTGTGCTATGAAATTTAGGTAAATCTTGTTCAGGAGGACGAAACTAAAGGGGTATTGGGAATTGGGCTAAATAGACAATTTGTCAAGTTTGTTTGTAATTTAAAAGTTTAAGCCATAGGTAAAGACCAATCATTTTTTTTATTTTTAAACCAACTTATTTTTCAACAGTTCAATCTGATCAAACCCAAGTCTCATACTTCTTAACAATCTCTCCCTCACGTGAGGGCACTCCACTTTGATCATCACTCCCCTATAAATAAATTTTTTTTTTTGAGATCTTTGAGGTTCATGCACCAAAGGTTCACTTAATTACAAAGATGTTTTGTCATAGTAGGCTGCTCTTCGTCCTTGTTCAACCAAAGGTAGGTAAATCTTGTTAGGGAGGAAGAAGCTGAAGGGGTATTGGGAATTTAGCTAAATAGACAACTTAGAAGTTTAAGCCACAAGTAAAAGTCCAATCATCTTTTTTTATTTTTAAACCGACATATATTTCAACAATTCAATATGATCAAATCCAAGCCTCACATTTCTTAACAATCTCTCTTTCACGTGAGGGCACTCCATTTTGATCATCACTCTTCTTTATGCACAATATATATATATATATATATATATATATATATAAAGATATATTTGGATATCATGAGCCTTGTTAAAAGCCATGGCATGGATGGCCGAGATTTATGGAAAATCACTAATCAACTGAATCACTCGATATCAGCCAGACTACAACTCTATTTTCACTTGTTAAGGGGCATGAAACTACAGAGGGAACATGAGTTAGGCTTATGTTGATGTAGAAAATGTTTTATTTGAGGTACAATGTGATTGATGTTGAGTGTTCTTATATGATGAGAAGATTATTAAGTGGCGTAAGGCTTGTATTTAGTCTAACATCGGAGTTGAAAAATATGTTGATGTAAAAATACAATTGACTGGGCCTACTCATAAATTTAAGTTTTTAGGTCGATAGTAGTTTGAAAACTATTGTATAAAACACCCTTGTTATTGAGATATGGGGATAGTTTCCCTACTAACAGTTTTTTGTTTTTCATGCATTCCTAAAAGTTGTATTTAGTATCTACAAATATGTTATACCTAGTACTGAATGCCTAGTCCCTACAAAATTATTGACTAGAATCTATAAGCATTATATAATTGGATGATTGCATGGTGTTCAAAACCATCCCGTGTTCATTGCCTTCATTTAATTTGGTGTAGAGACAAATACAGAGTGTTGGTTGGTGAAATGAAATGACCAGAAAATGGTAGTTATCTTGGTCGGTGTCATGCAGAATAATTCTTTGTTGGGTGGTCAACAAGATTTTTTGACACCAGAGGTGGTAGGCTTTCTTCTGTATTTGTTAAGCTTAGCTGATGGAGGAACTTACTTTGTTTACAAAAGGGAATCCTGAAGAGAGAGAGAGAGAGAGAGAGAGAGAGAGAGAGAGATAGCACTGCTACTAAGATAAAAGTGAAAAAATATTTGAATGAACAAATATTTGAATACTTTCTTTATCTCCTGTCAACTTGAACAACCATCTCTCTATTTCTCTATAGAAATAGGTCTTGTACCCTTCATTGCAAGTTACTTTATTCCCTTGATCACATTACGTCATTTTGACTTTTGGATGCAGACTTTCCCCTTACACACTTGGCGTTTATGTATTGGTCCTAATCGTTGGCTACTAGCCAGTCATTTTCCTTTATGCTGTTAGCTACAATAGCTGTTGATCTCTCGCATAATCTTCCCGTGACCATAAGTGAACATTATAATGCAAAACCGCAAGAACTTGTTAACTATAGAAGGATTACTTTTAGGTGTCTAATTGCTAATTATTTTAAAGTATAATTAGATTTAAATGATGCTCTGCCAAGCAAAACAGTTAAACGCCTTCATAAGATTACAATCATTCAATTAATAATTCACTTTAATAACTTCTTAACTACAGTAAAATTGCTTCAGGTCATATGATTTCTAATTGCTATTAAGAATCATTACAGTTAAACTACGCTAAACCAATCCATAGAGTTACAAACCTTTATAAGATGAGAAAAATCCAAGTTGAATTGGAGTAACATTTCGAACGTTTTAAAAAATAAGGTTTACAATTTATGTGAATTTGATTTCTATTTAACGAAATCATTCTTATAGTGAAGCCCGCTTATGAATGCGTATTGAACTGTATTCTTTTGGTGATATAAATGGACTAATTTGATTCTGCATTTTTTATTAGGAAGATTTACATACATATCTCTCAATTCCGTATAATTTGAATTTATTCATGCATAATACACGTATATATGTTTAGGCCAACTATAAAACTTCTACCAGGCCAGCTATATTACTTGGATGCTATTTGTGGGTTATAAGAAGGCTAATAGCTAAGTTGAGCATAACCAAGATAAAAATGTTGAGATAGTCGTGTCACAAAATAGGAAAGATAAATTAGCGGGTAATTATATTACTAAAATAGATGTAGGTGATTTGGACGTGTAAAATGTAATGTAAAGATGTGTCCCTTCGACAAGGTGATAAAATTAGTGCTGTTGGATTAAAAATAAATATGAGTATCTTTTGTAACATTGCAAGTATAGGTTTGACATCACATAGAAAACTAAGCATGACATATGTTACGTGTGTACATTTTACATTTGTTGTATGTTATTGAAAACTATCATTGTCATGACAAGAGGCAGACTTGCAATTTGTAGACTAATATCATAGGCGATCATTACATTCTTAAAAACCTTTCGTATACCACGCTACATTATGTAAACTCAATATGATAAATATTTGTCAGGATGAATCCCGGAAGTATAGTGTTTACAAAGAGGAGGCTGTGAAGTGCATTGTGAAAGCACTTGAGTGCTGTCTGTTAAGTAAGAAGCTTATACCAAATTGTCGAAGGGCCCTGCTCATGCTCACCGGTCATTTCTCCTTTACTGGGGAGATGATCATTGAGTCTTGGCTGTTGAAGAAAGCTGGATACATTTGTAAAAGTTGCAATGATGAGGATGATCGAACAATATCAGAGGTATCTTGCTACTTTTTCACACCGTTCTTTTTGTTCCACTTACAAATTGTTTTATCATGAATTATTTATTGAAACATTAGGTAAATGCATACATCGTTCAGTCGTGATTTATTTATTGAAATTTGATACATTCTTTAACAGCATAAATCCTCACTAAAAGATACATCATTGATTCTACATAAAACTCACTACTCGAATATGTTCCAACTCTGGCAAAGCAAATTGTGAAATCACATGCTGGAAGATTTTAGGGGCATTTACATACAGAGCGCACAAGTCTAATGTATTTACATATCTCATAACGAAACATTCATATTTACACACATAGATCTCAAATATTTAATATCTTATTAAAAATAGCATCTTTAACACTTTTCGAAAGTGAGATACACATTTTCATGCATAATTTTAAATCACCAAGTGTTATGTATGTAAATATGAATGCTTAGGTGTTTGATATGCAAATACATAAGAATTGTGTGCTCTGCATGTAAACTTCCCTTTAGAATAATACAACTTGTCATTCTTGGAATATGTTTGTCGAAATAATTTATCTAATAAGTTAACTTCATTGGATTTCATTCAAAATTGAGTTTTACTTAATTTAGGAAGAATCAAAGATGAAAGAAGAGTGGTTGAAGAGCATGGCTTCGGTCCTTCTTCATTATGGAAAGAAGTCGTTCGAGAAGACTCTTTCGAAGTGTTGGAAGAACGGAGACCGAGATCTGGCGAAAGTGTGCACTGTCACTGCCGCATGGCTTAGCCATGCGCTTCCTTCTCTGTCTGTTTCTGCATTACAGCTCTCTGCTTTTTGGGCTTTCATGCCTATGCTGAAAGAATGCTTGAGAATTGATCTGGATATTGAGCTCAAGGTGTTTGCTTCCTTCAGTCTTCTCAACTTCAGCAAGATTTTGGGTAAGCATCTAAAACAAAGTGAAATTTACATACATACCACACAAATTTCATTATTTACATACTTGACACCTAAAGTTTGATATTTATATTTATAATACTCAGATGTTATGAACCTATGCATAAAACAGTATATATTTCACTTTTAAAATGTTAATAAGTATAATATTTTTGATTTGATGTTAATGATTTTAGTGGTCTTTATAAATATACAAGTTTATGTTTTAGATATGTATATATATAAAATTTGTGTGGTATATAAGTAAATCCCCCCCACCCCCAAACAAAATGCACCATCTTCATAGGCGTCTAGATTAAAGCCTCAACATTCAATTTGACAAATTAGATCCTACAAAAGACTGCAAGTAATGAAAATTCTTGCTTATTAATGTAGTCATTATTTTAAATATAACAGTAAAACCTGGGCGAGTATCATAAAGCATTTTTAGGAATAAAAGCTTGGTTTAGTTCTTTTTACTATTACAGCTTACTAAAGAATTTACCGTATAAAATCTCTTGTGGCGAGCACATAAGGTGTGAAAGCTTTAGCCATATGCTTTCAAAGTTAGATAATTGACAATGCGTTAAATTGAGTAATGCAGTCTTTTTTCAGATCGTATATGCTCTCTCTCTCTCTCTCTCTCTCTCTCTCTCTCTCTCTCTCTACATATATATATATATAGGCACACCCACACCAACACATGCGCACCCACACATGAAAACTGAAAAATCTCTTTTTTCTGTATTTTTGAATGCAGAATGTAGGATCCCTCTCTTAACATTTGCAGATGAGATCCATGATCCTCTCAAGCGCCTAAAACAGGTTACTTGGACGGCCAACCATCTTTACAATGACATCTTTGGTGAAAACTCATGATATATATGTACAAACACACAAATTCGTTCTGTAAATTTAAAGCATAGTTTTGCAATGCAAATATGAATAAAGATAACGTTAAAATAGCTTATAGGACAGATTGTAAGATTCTTGTACACTATATAATCTGTATTCCATCTTGTCTGTTTACGAGTTCATATACATTTTCACTTTTCTGGATGTATTTGTCACCATGATTTTCTTAGTGTGGTAAAAATGCTGCAATACACAAGCAGCATTTTACTCTTTGTTGTATAAGATTGAAAACAGTTCATGTACTGTTCCTTAGAATCGTAAAATGCATGTGAGGTGTAAAAAATTGACCAGCAATATAAACTCACTCAAACTTGGCTCAACAAATTTTGGATTTGGATTGGCGCAAATAATTTTCGAGTCGGATTTGGATTATGAATCTTAATTTTCAAGAGCGGTATTGGCAACCAACCCCCCTTGAATTTCGGAGTTTAAACTAGCAAGAATGACACTTCAATCTTTTGACCCTCTTAAAATATTATTTTGCGCCCTTGTGTTGCCATGCCTCTTTTGCTCTTGCACAAAACAGCAGCAAAATCTTGGCGGAGCACAAAGGCAAGACGGCGATTAGGAAGATGGAAAGTTGAGATGAAGGATGG
>NEWO01000028.1:386797-400264 GCA_003013225.1 Phalaenopsis aphrodite
ATGAGCAAATTAATGAACATAGAATACTTGAGGACTATCATAAAGAATGAGTGATGTCTAATCATTGAACTTGCCTCTCATGTTATATGCACTCTCATAGCCTCAATCATGTACTTTATATTAACTTGATGAATGCTTCGTAAGAATGAATTTAAGGCTTGTTTTGAGTGCAATTGAAGTTATTGAGAAAATATGTTTTAATAACAATGAATTTTTCAATAACTTGTCCTTTTTTATCGACATATCTTATTGTGACAACCAACAATTCTGTTGTTGACACATTACGAGATTCATCAACTATGATAGAGAGATATGAATCACTTATACCTCCTATGATGGAAGCTGAAGACTAAACTGTTGCAGCTTGATAAAGTTATTTTTGAACCTTTGGTGAAGTTAGTTATAGTTTGTACTACATTTTCAAATGTAATTTTTCGATTTCTTTATTATGATTTGCAAGAAAATGTATTAAGTCCAATTAATTTTCTTGATTAATTAATTATGATGATTCATCATACGCACAAAATGATAATCCTTTTCGTAGAAAAATTCGATTGTAATCAACAACTACAATAAATATGAACATATATATTTTTTTATTCATCTCATTCTTACTGAACCGCATGATAGAAATACTATGTATTTGAGGTTCTATTAGATATTCATATTTTTGTCTTGCTTTAATGTGAGCCTTATGATGATCACCAACTAGAGCTAAATTTTTTTTTTTCCTTCCAATTTTTAGCTCCCATCTCTTTGACTTGTACTAACCAATTCTCGAGTCTTAAATAGATAATAATAGAGACACTATATTGCATCTTTTTGTGCACTATACTCTAATCAAGTTGGATACTTGTTAAATTACTTTGAATCAAATGTCTGAGCAATGTTAGCCATTATTGTTTGAGAAAAATTATGACCTTTTGGTTGATGTGGTTTCTTAAGCAAATACGTTCTTAGAGCACTATTCCTATCATTTATATCATAACTCTAAATAGAGCAACGAAGCTCAAGGTCAGCCAGAAGTTTATCTATATTAATTTTCTCCCATTCTTTTCTTTTTAAATAATGATCAATTTAATAAGCATTTACATAACAAAAAACTATAATATCATTATAAATAATTGAAATTTTGTAATCAAATATCTTTCACATGAATATGAAAATAACATATGCTAAACCAATTAATCAATCAAATTTTGATATTTAACAAATGAAGCAATCCAATTGTATATTTGATAATTTTATATTATTATTATGTATTATAATTAAAGAAATTAGTAGTTGTCATAAAATAATACAAATGCATACCACTATTCTCTCTTCTAGCGATCACACGTAATAGGTTTCAAGAGAACGAGTTGAATGCTTCGCTTAATAGATCAATACCACTTCAAACAATGAGCTAATTCTTCTGCTACGTCTTACTCTCTTGAGTTTAATGATACAATGAATGCCCAGCGATTATTCCATATCTTGATATATTTACTATAATATTGTTTTAAGTTAGTTCCTACTGTACCTCGTAATAAGAAGCGATGCAGAATGAAAGTAAATATAATAAAAATTGATTTTGAATAAAAACAAATTTAAGATCAAATTAAGTTTCTTATACCTTGCTAACAAAAAAGTGCAGAACAAGATTTTAACAACAAAAGCAACATTTTCACATGACGTAAATAACTTAAAATATTTTCAGACAGTATTTCATCACGTCATAAATAGTTCACAAAAAAATTACGGACATCAGTTCAACGTAGAGGAAACAATTCAAAATTTTTAGAAAATTACTAATTTTAAAATGGTTAAATATTCTATAAGATTTGAGCAAACCGTTGTTACACCAAACAGTCGAGATACTATTTCAACCTGCTCCAGATCATTTGTCATGCGCTGTCGGGTTTCCTGGCGACATACCGACTCATACAATATTATTAAATTTGTTAACATTTAGTTGAACATAAATAAATTCTTTTAACTATAATGAAATAGTAATTTCTAGCAAAAAAATTAACGGCCTTACTTCATAAAACTTTTGTTTGTCTTAATAAACATAAACTTAAGTGTAATATAAAGTGTTAATTATTTTAGTACATGAAATGAAAAAATTGCATTCATAGCTATAAGAACTTCAAATTCATGAAGGCTACACCCAAGCTCTCCTTAGATAATTTAGCTCTTTTTGACAAAGCTCCTTATAGCTTTAAAAACACTACACTTCATATACATATCTCCTTAATCTAATGATCATTTTATTATGTTTTCGTAATAAGAAATAATACATGATAAATATAAATATAATTAAACTGCATTGAGATTAAATCAAACTTCATATAAAACTAAAGTACTCGTACCTTGCTAACAATGATGTACAAGACAAGATCCTGATGACACGAGCAGTATTTAGACATAGCATAAATAATATATAATACTTTTTAGCAATATTTCGACATGTTGATAATAATTTGAATAAATTACAGACAACATTTCAATATGACAAAAAATAATTTTAAATTTTAATAAAATTACAAGAATCATCATAGCATGGAGCAATAAATTTCATAAAAGAAAGGGCAACATTTCAACGTATCGTAAATAATTTAAACAAAATAGTGTAGACAAATAATAATGAGGAGCAAAAAATTTTCATATGGTAAATTTATGGATCTTTACATAATGGTCTTAAGTGTGCAAATTTTACATAATTATCATACAATTCTTATGAATTAACATCTAAAATTTAATGTTTATATTTATAATATCTCAATGTTATAAATTTATGCATAAATAGATATAATTAACTATAAAAGTTTTATTTTTGCTATGATTTTAAAGATATGTGTTATTATGAATGTAAAAAAAAAATATTTTAGAGGTTGGATATGTAAAAACATTTTAAGTGGGGGTATGAATGCAAATTCCCCTGCTCTGTTATTCAAGGCTGCGGGACTCCGATGACCGCATGAGCAAGTCTCCAGCAGTGAAAACAAGCAAACGCTAACCCAACTGTGGGTCGCTGGGTCCCGCCACTCGGCGTTCGCACGAACTCTCATCCGTACAGCAGCAATTGCATTAGCCCAAGATTACAAAATCAATCACAGACGTTGAAACATATACGGACGGTTATCCTGTCTTGGTTGACGAGCTGACATTTCCAGGAACCGAGTGGTTACTGTCATCTCGAATTGCTAGTTGCGACTAGTGCTGCAACCATCTCTCCCTCTGTTTTCTTGCCGAATTGGACCAGTTCCTGTTCTTTGGCAAACCCTAGATATGTGTGATTCCAGCTAGGCAGATGGATGAGTTGTTGAATAGTGTTTAGGGTTTCGATTCGCGGAAACCCAAGTTCTCTGATCGGAGGATCAATGCGATTGTTTCATGGGCAATACATGCCGGGGGACATTCGGAAGCAAGTGCTTTCAGGGGTACGTGGAGTCGCAGAAACGTCCGGGATCTAATCGGAACTCCTATTCCTTTTCCTCTGGCCAGGCGCCGGAAGAGGCGAGAAAGGAATCGGTGAAGGCGGAACAGGTGATTACTGGCGGCGGAGTGTTGGCGGAGGAGGAAGGGGGCGGCTTGATGAATCGAGGCATGGATCCGCAGTGGAGCTTCGTGCTCGGTCACATGACAGCTAACATCCGCGATCTGTACACTCTTGGTCGGAAATTAGGGCAGGGGCAGTTCGGAACGACGTATCTTTGCACGGAGATCGCCACAGGGGTGGAATACGCCTGCAAGTCGATTTCGAAGAGGAAGCTGATCGCGAAGGAGGATGTGGAAGATGTCCGCCGGGAGATCCAGATAATGCATCATCTCTCCGATCATAAGAACGTGGTCCATATTAAGGGCGCTTACGAGGATCCCCTCTATGTGCACATCGTCATGGAGCTCTGTGGCGGAGGAGAGCTATTCGATCGTATCATTGAAAGGGGGCATTACAGCGAGAGGAAGGCCGCCGAGCTCACGAAGATTATTGTAGGAGTCGTAGAGGCTTGTCATTCGCTCGGGGTAATGCATAGGGACCTTAAACCGGAGAATTTCCTGCTTGCTAACAAAGATGATGACTTGTCTCTCAAAGCCATCGATTTTGGGCTTTCCGTATTCTTCAAGCCGGGTAAGATTTTTGTAAAACAAAATTGTTCTTTTCGTATGGATTAAACTGCGTTAAAATATACCGTAAAACTTATATGCTTAATGCGCGTAGGTCGTTAATTAACTTCTTTCCTCATAAGCTAATTTATGACTAGCCTTCTGGAAGTTAAAGAGTCTTCAGGCATGGTTGTGTTTTTGTTTTGATTAAAAGGACCGGTCGTGCAGTGCTCAATGCCAAGGTGCTACATGTAGGGATGGAATATACACTGAGAGCTTCGACCAATTTACAATCAAATCTGCATCACAAAAAATAGGATCACACTGATTTGAGAAATCCGGAACAAACTATAGAATAGAAACCCACAACAAAATAATCACATAAAAACATACCAAAATTTTCCTTGGAAAAGATCCGAGAAAGGAAGAAATCGTTGACCAACACCACACCAAAAATTCACTATAAAAGGAAAAAGTGCAGAGATTTTTACCAATCAAATCTTTTCTTTACAACACTGGAATTTACAAGAATACTGCTCCAAATACTCTCTTGATCCCACAAAAAGAATTTCATGCTCTGAAATTCCTATTTCAAAATTCACCGCTCCATACCAAAACCTTCGAGAGCTCACCGTGCATAAAGTCATTATCGTAGCTTTGAATCGAGGACCTAAGAACTGAATTGTAGAGATAACCACACATGGCGTACGTGCGCCACTCCACGATGTAATTAGTTCGCACTCTCTGTGTTCCGAAGGCAGGAGTCAAAGGATTGCGACATGGCTATGCCGCTACTTGGCGTAAGTTTACGCCGTCCGACGTAGCTTACGCCTGTACTGACATGGCAACAACAATGTCACTATGCATTAGGCATTAGAATGCCCCTTTGTTTGTATTTGTGGGTGTTCTTTCATGCTCCACATTTCAACATTCTCTCACTTGAATGCTAATGGCACCTAACACTTATCTTCTAGATATGTACCTCTATATATACCACATTCATAATATTATATCTTAGTGTGACTCATGTTTGGTCTCAACCTTTATGGACTCCAATTGAAGCCAAGCATAGCTCCAGTTTCTTAATAAACACCATTCTATTCAATAGATTTGCAGGATTCCGAGTTGTATATTTTCTAAAAAAAAAAACTTATAATTTTCTAGGGGAGAGCGAATACAAGAATACCTCAGGTGAAATATATTTTCGTCATGACATGAAAAACAACATTCTCAACAAGATGAATAACACTCATTATCACTATGGAACTTTCCAATCCTCAACTTCTTCCCCGGTTCTGCCATAAAGTCTCATAGTCAAATCATCTATTTGCTATTTGTACTGATAGAAATGTATTCGGCTTTCATAGGTTAAATTGTAATAATCTTTGGCACCTTGGAAACTCAACTCACCGTTGTGTTATCTAAATGAAGATATACTCTGCTGTACTTTTTTTATTATCTAAATCTACCGTCAGATCTGAACCTACAAATCCATGTAAATTGGTCCTTGCATTTTGAAAGTAAAGTGTCATCTTGACTGTTCTCCTCAAATATCTAAAGATTCACTTCACGACCTCCCATGATGTCTATTTCAATTTTTCATGCACCTACTGACTACTCTCACTGCATATACAATCTTTGGTCTTGTACAAATCATATCACCAATCAGAATTCCAACTGCTAAAGCATACAAAGTTCTTATTTGTGTTTGCTCGTCTTCGGACTTAGGCAATGGCTCTTTAAATAACTTGAAATGACTACCAAAAGAGGTTCATATTGGTTTTGTCTCAGCCATCTTAAATCTATGTAGCATCTTCTCAATATACTCTACCCGGGACAACTTCACTCTACCTGCACTCATGTCCCCGTTGATTATCATTTTGAGGAACGTTCTGATTGGATCTAAATCCTTTATCTCAAACTCTTTTTATAATTGTTTTTTTTATCAGTTTTCTATTTTTTTCATATATGTCCTTGCAATCAACATGTTATCTACATACAAAATATAATAATTGCCAACATTTTTGATAAAGCAATAGTGGTTTGATTGGCACTGCATGTACTCACTGTCTGATAGAATCTGTCAAATCTTCTGTATTACTATCTTAAATCCACTTCAAGCCATAATCTCTTTTTCAACTTGTAAGCCAAATCTTCTTTACCTAAAACTTTATAACTTTGTGGTTGCACCATGTATAGTTCATCTTTCAGATCTTCATGTAAAAATGTTTTTATATTCATCTGTTCAAGTTATCGGTCTTCCTCTGCTATCAAATGCAGCATAACTCTAACAGTTGTCATCTTAACCACTTGAGAAAAAAAGTCAATGTAGTTCACTCATTCCTTTTGTTAAACTTATTTATAAAAAACATTGTCTTGCAGCGTCTGCTACAATCTAATTCTTCTTTCAACTTATAGACTCACTTTTTTTTGTAGTGCTTTTTTGCATCTAATAATGCAACCAAATTCTAAGTTTGATTTGACATTAGTTACTGCATTTCATCGTTCAGGACAAATTCTCACTCACTTGAATTTTCAACATAAGTGAACTCGTAATACTCTAATTCACTACTATCAGTTAGCATCAAAGTGTAAAAAATGAGAATACCTCTGTGATAGTCTCTAGATTTCGATGGATCTTCAAACATCAGTAGCAGGTGACTAAGGACTTTAAGTGTTTCATTTGATTGAGCCTTTTTTCATATTCCGAATCACCAATATCTTCTATCTCAACATATTTAGACTCTTCAAAAACAACTGACGGACAATCCTGAATTTTGCTCTTGTTCTTGTACATTTCTATTTTATTGAATGTAACATTCATGCTCACAATGACTTCTAATTTTGATAGTCCCAAAATTTATACCCAATTTTATCCAGGTCATACCTAATGAAAGTCAATTGTCAGATTTCAAATCAAATTTACTCATGGACTCTGCATGAACATCTATATATACAAAACAGTCAAATACCTTTAAGTGAGATCCAAGCTTCTTTAGATAAGCCTTCTTTCAAAGTTACCGACGAACCACAATTGATCAGATAAACAATAGTATTCACTGCTTCTACCCGAAACTGACTTGGCAGGTTTGTATGCAATCTAATACTCCCGCAAGCTTTGTGATGGTAATGTTCACGCGCTTAGCTACTCCATTTTGTTGTGGACTTTTTGGAACAGTGAACTTATATCTGATCTCCTCTAAAGGACAACAATTTCAAAACACGTGATCACGATACTCGCTCTTATTATCTGATTTGATACACTTGAGTCTCAAACCTTTCTCATTTTCAACTATGTCCTTCTACTTCTTAAATATTTCAAATACGTCAAATTTTTACTTTAAAAATTAAACTCATATTTTTTTTGGTGTGATCATTGATAAAAGTGATGAAAAAATTGAAATATCTAATGAACTAAACTGAAGTAGGACCTCATACGTTTGTATGTACGAACTCCACTTTCTTTGACATTACCATTGACCCCCGTTTGGAGAAAGAAATTTTATTCTGCTTGTCATATGCACAATATTCATGGAAATCTAAATTTATAGTTTTCAAACCCTGAAGCTTGTTCTTTTAAAATAGGGACTTAATACATTTCTTGCTCATATGGCTAAGTCTGTAATGCTGAAGACCTACTTCGAGCGTGGTTCCAACCACATGAATATGTTTTTTCATCTCATTAATTAGGTAAAATGTACTTTCAATATTACCCGAGATATCACCATTACTAACTGTTCACCTTTCAATAATCATTTGTAAAAATAATCATGTACCCAGACTTTGTCAGCTGACTCACTGAGATTAAATTTCTCTTCAGACTGGAGTATTTCTTACTTCACTTTGGTTTTAGATTATTTCATTAGGCAACTTGATATCGCATCGCCCTTTTCTACGATATTATATGCTTTGTTATCTCTCAAATAAACATTCCCTAAGTCACTTTGATTGTAGTTTTTAATACATATTTGTTGGGCATGCATAAAAGGAGGCACCCGATTCTACCATCCAAGATTCAATATTGACTAAAGATAAAATCAAGGAGTCACATTGGATTTCACCTATAGAAACATTTGTTGAGAGATTTCAATCTTGACATCCACCACTAGACTTCCATAGACCATTGTAATCTTTTTTTGAAATGATCTTTTTTTTTTTTTTTTTTTTTTGCAGTTCCAACATTCTTTTATATCATTTTCTTTGCATGTCCTGAATTTTTTCTTTTGTACTTTAATCTGTTTCCACCTATATTTGTGTTCAAATTCCTTCCTATGTTTTCGACATTCAACGCAAAATATTAAGATCCATCATTCGTCATCTTTCTGCAAACTTTTTCATTTGACACTAATCCCACCATGTCCTCAAGTTCAACTTCATATTACTAGAAAAGTTACTAACCACTTTGATCAATCCATCACATTTGTCCGACATTGAAGGCAGAATTATTAGTATCTTGATTTCATCATCAAATTGATACCTACAAAACATAACTAACTAGTCATAATATTGAAATTGTTCAGGTGTTTAGCCACCAAACTGTCTTCCACCATATTCATATTAACTAATCTCTTCATCAGAAAAAAATTATTTGAATTAAAATATTTTTCATACATCTTTGTTTGTTCCGCCATGGGATCCACCATAATTTTTAATTCACTTTCTTGAACACAACAAACGAAGAAAGTGAAAGATGGATCAAACTTAGGGTCGTTCGATCCAAGACCTCCTATTCTTTTAGACTCATCATTTTAGACTTCTTAGTGATTCAATTTAGTGGCAAATATAATTTCTTTTGATACAACATATCTTTCACTTATATTTTCCAGAACGCAAGGTTCGATCCGTTAAACTTCTCCAATTGTACCTTGCTTTGTCGGCCATTGCTCCCACTTGAATTAAAATTCTTCAGTAAATAAAACCCCACTCTGATATCACATGTTGGGACGGATATGCTTCGAGGGCTTCAATCGATTTCCAATCAAAATCACATCGCAGGAAATATGATCACACAGATTCTAGAAATCTGAAACAAAATATCAAACAAAAACGCATAACAAAGTTATCACAGAAAAACACACTAAGATTTAGTATGGAAAAGCCCGTGAACGGGAAAAAATCACGAAGTATCACCACACCAAAAATTCACTGTGAAAAAAGAAAGTACAGAGATTTGTACTACTTAGATCATCTCTCTAAAACATTGGAAATTTTAAGAACACCACTCCAAATCCTCTATTGATCTCACAAGAGAAATTGCTCTCCTTGAAATCCATCTTTTGAACTTAACCGTTCTACACTAAATCCTTCGAGTGTTCGTAGTAAGTAATGTCATCATCGTTCACTCGGCGTAATTATTTTGCACACTTCGTGGTTTGAAGGCAAGAGTCGAAGGACCGCAGCATGGCTACACCACTACTTGGCATTGGTACGCCGTTCAACGTAGCTACGTGTGATATTGGCGTGGCTATGCTAATCTTGCAATATATAGGGGAGTTGGAATGCTCCTTTATCTGCGGCTGTGAGTGTTCTTCCACGCTCCACATCTCGACATTACATGGTCTCTTTGCAAGCATGCAAATGAAATGAGTGGCCTGATTCTCAGAACCCCTTTGCAACTTTTATGATGACATGACAAGGTATACATAGACATGATATGAATTGGGGTAGCTTGCACCGAGGCAGCTGTGCCAAGGCACTGGGTTCTTTGCTTATACATGAGGGGACAACGCCATGACACTGCATATGCAACACTGAGGCTTGTACACTCTTGTCCAACCCAAACAATGCACCCACTATTCTTTGTGCACGAAATTTTGTATGTGCTAGTAAACGAAACTAGTACCCTAAGTAGCATTTTTTTTGTCTTTTCCTATCTCTCTCTCTCTCTCTCTCTCTCTCTCTCTCTCTATTTTATAGACTTATCATGTTCAATGGTGGGACTTGGGCTTCCATCCTATATGTCTCACCTGGGATAATCATGATGTAAAAGAGATCACGGTTGTTGCATTGTATCACATTATGAGGATTGTGGGTCGAAAGGAAATGTCTTAACCTAGACAAAATCTATTGTCAAAGCGTATGAACTGATCCGTCATAAACTGACGTAGGTAGACAAATTGGTCAACTCAGGAGACCGAGTCACAATGCTGCTGCAGTGATCGAAAAGATGGTGTTCAAGTGCTACCTAGATAGTTTCTTGGCGCAAAACAAACTTGGAATTTTTTTTCCTCGAATTTTCAGGGAATTGCAGGGAGAGAGAGGTGGCTGCCTATCCTAAGAAGCTTCCTCTATAAATAAAATTTGAGAGCCAGCCATCTACAACAAACATAAGGACTCTACGAGAAATGGAAAGATTTGGAGAGAAGTGAGATACATATTATCATGGAGTCGAGGTCGATCTTAGGCTCACCAAGTTCCTTAGCATGTGTATGAACGGGATCAGAAAGTTGCCTTAACCTATCCCCTTCAAGTACAAGCTCCTTAGAGATGAGCTTTTGCTTTTTTCTCTAAATGTTTTTCTCCCTCTCTCAACTCTATAGCTCTCCTTTCTAGCGGCTACCAAGTGGTCAAGAAGTACCAAGCAGCCAAGATGAAGGACTAGCAGCCCTGTAAGGATCTAAGAGGCCAAGAGAACCCTAAGCCAACCCAAGGGATGACATAAATAGTCATCTTCATTTGTCCCTCTAGCAAACTTCTTGGTGGCTACTTAAAAAACTTTCGAATGGTGATAAAGCCAACCACCTTTCTTGGCCATTCCTCATGGACAGCAGCCGCAAGCC
Source organism: Phalaenopsis aphrodite (assembly GCA_003013225.1). Classification (NCBI taxonomy): domain Eukaryota; kingdom Viridiplantae; phylum Streptophyta; class Magnoliopsida; order Asparagales; family Orchidaceae; genus Phalaenopsis; species Phalaenopsis aphrodite. The sequence goes on from NEWO01000028.1 coordinate 397,666, forward strand.
CGTGCTTTTCCTGCTATTTTCTGGCAGGGAAAACTATTTTAAAAATTTGAATGGAGAGGCAGCACTGTGGCGCTAGCTCCTGACTTATACTTTCCAAGGCTCCTTGGGCACAAACTTGTAGGCGCGGGTAATCATTAACTACCCACTTCTCTATTCCCCAAGAAGGTAGGGACAAGGCTAAGGGCCAGTCCTTGTTCTTTTCTGCCAGGTAAATCCCATTTTAAAATTGGGGTAGCATTGTGCCGTTGGGCAAGGACTCTAGGGCAGAGAGCTTAGTGCCAAGTCATTAGAGAGACAACACCAAGGCTAATGCTTTGTGGGAAGTACTCTCAAAACAGATAGCTTAGAGTCAATTTGCTAGAAAGGCTGTGCTAATTTCTTGTGAGAATTGCTCTTAAAAAAAATGAGCTTAGCGTCAAAGTGTTGGAAAGACAGCACCAATATGCCGGAAAAGTAGCGCCAAGGTGCCGAAAAGATAAGTCTGAGGCTCTGATCTCCTCACGTGGAAATAGGGATGTCAGAACATGAAGCTCTTTGATGCCCTAGGCTAATTTCTTGGCATGATCCTCCTGATTTTGGTGAGTCTTAAACCGCCAACCATAAGATCATGACTACTAGGTCACTCTCAAGATAATTAGGGGTCGATCGAGATGTGTCCCTGAAATGTCTTAGTGCACTAGAAATGATTCCGACACCCCATATGACACAAGACAAGCTCTCACAAATCTCTCAATCCTGTTTACATAGAGTTTGAGGTTAAGTTTAATCTCCTTCAAGCACAACCCAACGCTTGCATCTTAGTGGCACGTGATTTTCACCTAGTATAAAGCCTTATGAGCAATGACAAATAGTTGGAATATTCAAAAACAATGCACAGTAGATTATTATAATATCATATAATTTGTCTATTATCTTTATTTTCGAATCTTTAGGTTTCTTCCTTGCAAATATGAAGCTCTTTTTTTAACTAGATCATCATGATCTGCATCTACCATTGCAGGCCAGATCTTTACAGAGGTGGTAGGGAGCCCATATTACGTAGCTCCTGAGGTGTTGTGCAAGCACTATGGCCCAGAAGCTGATGTCTGGACCGCCGGTGTCATACTGTATATTTTGTTGAGTGGCGTGCCTCCTTTTTGGGCCGGTGCGACTCTGAATCATCTCCATAGTTTAGCTGTGGAATCATTCTAATTTCTGAAACTGAGGATTTTCTTTTTTATTTTTTCACAGAAACACAACAAGGCATATTTGATGCAGTTCTGAAGGGCCATATTGATTTTGTATCGGAACCTTGGCCCATAATATCTGATAGTGCTAAGGACCTTATTAGAAAAATGCTTTGCCCCCATCCTCAAGATCGCCTAACGGCCCATCAAGTATTATGTGAGTTTTTTTTTAAACCTTTTTTTATTTTAATTTTAAATTTTGTAAGTTTTCTTTTTGGCCTTTGTTAAGCACTTCTCTACTTAGATATATTTCATTTTATATATTATGTTGCTTCGAATAATAGCAATTCTGCCAAGTATTTGAAATTTTGTACCTGTCTTAGTGGTATTTTCATAAAATGGAACAGAAAAAAGAAACTGTTTGACCTTGCTTTCCCATCTAATTTTATTGAACAAGTGTGGTTTTTTGTAAGAAGCATGCAAGGGCATCAGAACTTATAATATATTATAATGAACTGCTAGTTCTACTGTGAAGCCAGGAAAAGAAGGATTAATTCCAAAAATCTGGCTTTTAGGAGAACGAGACATCTATGGCATATTTCTGATTTTACCTAACTGAGGGTCTTGTTTATAAATTATTAATATGATGCTTTCTCCAGTAACTGACTTTATTTTAATCATCACTAGCCTAATTTTTAACTGTTTCGTATTGTTTTTATGAATGTTCATCCATATTCGTATTCTACATGAGATGCTAATTTTCTTTGCATGCCTTTTGGGTTAACTTCTGGCCTTCTAATATTTTTTATTTTTCTAACTTCTTTCTTTGTAATCTATGAGCTATTCGCTTGAAATTCAAACTTTTTCATCTTTAATTCATTTGTTTGTTTTCACTTCTTTATTTATTGCAAAAAATACCTTGATATGTTAGTGATAACTTATGATCTTGTTTTGGGGGTTTCAAGCATAAAATTGAATGCTGCTTGTTCCTCATGAATGATAATTGTGAGAAAACTAATTAGACATGATGATAAATTTTGCATGTATATTTTATTGTATTTTTATACTTCTCTTGGGGCTTGACTATACTAAGATTAATTGGTTGTTCCATTGTCATGATTTTTTTAATTTTTAATCTCTACCTTCTTTCTCGCTCAAAAATTTTCACCAGCCAATTGAGTACTGGTAAATGGAAGTTTTTAACTTATCGAAAGTTGATGACTTTTTTAATTGGGATATTTACATACATAGCACCCAATTCCTATGTATTTACATATCTAACACCTAAACTTTACTTTTTACTTTTACACCACCCAAGTCTTTGATATTACCTAAAAATACCACAATTTTAACTTTTAAAGAGTGAAATACATATATATATATATATATATATATATATATATATATATATATATATATATATATATATATAT
>NEWO01000028.1:400469-430562 GCA_003013225.1 Phalaenopsis aphrodite
TATGTATATGTAAATATTGAAGTTTAGGTGTTAGATGTGTAAATGCATAGAAATTATGTGGGATGTATGTAAATCTTTCATTTTGATTTCTTGAGCTGGTTTAGTCAAAGAGAATGGTTACAGCTCTCGCTGAAAGTATTTGCAACTTTCTCGCTCAGGTCATCCTTGGATCTGTGAGAATGGGGTTGCTCCTGACCAAGCTCTGGATTCTGCAGTCTTATCTCGTCTCAAGCAGTTTTCAGCAATGAATAAATTGAAGAAGATGGCTCTTCGAGTAAGTATAGTTTTGCTTAAGATTTCAGAAGACAAGAATTTTGTGTATCGTCAAAAACATTTCTACTTTTATGTTGCATCAAGTAAAAAAACTGTATATTTTCATTTTCTTTTGTATGACTATTCATACATGTTTTATGAGATAAAATATGTGATGTTTGTACATTTTTTTGCATTTTACTTTTGCATAAACTGACTAGTTTAGTTATCTTTATGTCTGAGGATACTTTCTCTAGATTGTTAGTTATGCATGCATCATAAAACTGGAAATAAATATTAATTGTTCTTTTGCGTTCCAGGTTATAGCTGAAAGCCTCTCAGAAGAGGAAATTGCAGGATTACGAGAAATGTTCATAGCTATGGACACAGATAGTAGCGGGGCAATTTCATTTGATGAACTGAAGGCTGGTCTCAGAAGATATGGCTCAACATTAAAAGATACAGAGATCCGTGATCTTATGGATGCAGTGAGTTGTTGTCAATCATATGTGTTAATTACTAATGGAGATGGAGTTAATTGAATACAAATTCCTTCCAGAACATTTTTTTATTAAATGGAGAATTTATCTAGAGCAAGAAACATATATAAACCGTGGTTCTGCTGTGATTATTCATATATTGAAGTTTAACTTCATAGGGATAAAATTTAAATTTATTTTGGGAATCTCTTCATGAGCATCCACCTTGATTTCTTTAATGAATAAAATGTCAAAATATTCTTTGACTATTGATATGGGGCTATTTTATAGTACTTGAGTTTATAAAAGCGCCAAATTACTCTACAGTGGGATTATTTCAGCTGATTTTAAAAAACTTTTTGGACTAAATTCATACTTATATAGTCTGTGGGACTAAAATGCCCCCTGTAAAGAGTCATGGACTATTTTAACACTTTTCTCTTCCTTTAATTTTTCCTTGGAGATTTCCATTAAATTTTAATATGTTAAACTCATCTTGATTTGTTGACTGTTGCATGATTTGATTAGTTGTTACCATTTGTATCGTCTTTATAAATAAAAACTTTGTAGGCTAGCAGTTTAATCTCTTCAGGCTTCAATTAATTACCATGAGTAGAGCAATTCTAGTTATTGTTTGCATTCAATATTTTCATGCCTAGAAGAAAATTGAACATTTTGGGATATTTTAACTGATAGAATGTGCTTCAGGCTGATGTTGACAAGAGTGGCACAATTGATTATGGGGAGTTTATTGCTGCCACCGTTCATCTCAATAAGCTGGAGCGTGAAGAACACTTAGTGGCAGCCTTCTCATACTTCGATAAGGATAGAAGCGGGTACATTACCGTTGACGAGCTTCAGCAAGCTTGTAAAGAGCACAACATTGCTGATGAGTTCATTGAGGATATTATTAAGGAAGTTGATCAGGATAATGTAAGCACCTTTTTTTGCATCCATTTTTTGGCCTATTTTTCACGGCTAATGATTTTTCTGTAGGGTGAATTTTTCTGCTAGATGAATAGCAAAATAATGGAGTAAAATAGCAAAATAGTTCCTTAACAATTTATATGGGGGTTATTTTTGTCCAAGAGTCTATAGAAGAGCCAAATTAGTCCTCTGACTCCTTATATTGGGGCTGTAATAGTCCCCATGGAAGACTATCAGATCCCCAATTTAAAAAATTTGGGGACTAATTTAGCACTTCTACAGACTTTGGGACTAAAACGGCCTCATATAAATAGTCAAGGGAATATTTTTACGCTTTACTAAAAAATATTTTATTAGAATTATTTGCTAGATTATTGTGGGTGTTTATATCAATATTCAATAGAGAAGGTAAATAAGCTGAACAGTTAAGATTTACCTATAATGCCGGTATTTGCAATAAAGTTTGGACAATTTCTTTTGGATAATATTTGGTGTCAATTTTGATTTATTTAAGGCTAGATTTGATTTTAATTTTATATTTTGAGCTCTAGTTTAATAAATAGGAATTATTTCCATTTATTTTAGATCAATTGATGAATGAATTAAGATTGAATCTTCACTTGTTCTTTCTTCTTTGTGCTGGTGAACTCCAAATTTCTCTTCCACTCCTCTTATCTGTTTTTTGCTTGATAAGACTATAAACTGGACAAAATGAATGCCAGCCGTACGCAGCTAGCAACCTTGCCCATCACCCCTCTCTGTGCTGTTGAAATTAGGTATTTTCACTCCAAGCATAAAATTAGGGGAACTTGCCACCCAATTCCTATGTATTTTACATATCTAGAACCTAAACCTTACTTTTTACATTTGTAGCACTCAAAACTTCTATATCACAATATAAATAACACTATTTTAGGGGTGAAAATGGTCAAGCTGGCTCGAGCTAGGTTCGTTAACAAGCTCAAAAGCCGAGCTTATCGAGCCACGAGCTCGAGCTTGAGCTCATACTGGAGCTTGTCTATTAAATGAGCTCGTTCTCGAGCTTGGGCTCATACTGGAGCTCGTTTATTAAACGAGCTCGATCTCATTTCGGCTCGGCTTGTTGGCTTATGAGCCGACTTGATGAGCCAACTACTAGTCATTTCAATGCATTTTCTAGTAGCTCCAACCACCTCTTCCGATCACCAATACCTTCTCCGGCGAGCTCCTGTAAAAATATAGTTTTACTTTGAGCTCTCAAGTTTTAGTTTGAGCTCTCGAGCTCGTAGTTTTCCAGACGAGCCAAGCTCGAGCTTAGCATGCTCGTTTGCACCCCCACACTATTTCAACACCTTTTCATGCATAGTTAAGGTGGCGCATATGCAAAAAATTGAAGTTTAGGTGTTTGTCATGTATATACATAGGAGTTAAGTGTTACGTATGTAAATATTCCAGTCATTCCAGCACAACTGAAAATGCTCTTGACTTGTGATCTCCTTAATGAAGTTCCCCGGATATCTCTACTATAACTTCATTTATTTATTTAAATGTAGTCAATGTTTATACCTGCATTTATTTTGTTGTTGCAGGATGGACGGATCGACTATAGCGAATTTGTCACGATGATGCGAAAGGGTAATATGGGAAATATGGGACTTGGGCTTGGGAGGAGGACCATAAGGAACAGTCTGAGAATGAGCACTAGAGAGTGAGGAGAAGAAACCTCCATGAACTAGACTATGGTATTGCCAGGAACCATTGCCTTCAATCTGGTTTGAGAGATATGAGAAGAAACAGAAGAACCCTTGATGGTTCTGCCAATTTGCAGCAAGCTACCTTCTTTTTGCCTGATTTGAGAGGGAAGACATTGAGAATTTCTGTAACTATTTTAGTTAGATTTTGTGTAGCATTCTTATTGAAAATTTGCAGATGAAGCAGGGGATTGTTGTCCGGAAAGAACTGTGTTCAAGTTGTAGTTTTAAGAAAACAACTTCTAATGTAATATGGAATTGTGGAATAAATTGTGGAGTTTTCCGGAAAGAGCTGTGTCACAGTCTTACTTGTCAAGCTTGGGTTTCGAATTAGAATTCCAACATACCATACAATTTTTATGCAATTATATAATTAACACCTAAAGGTTTGATATTTTCATTTATAATTCTTTGCTATTAAAAATTTATGCATGAAACGGTACATTTCACTTTGAAAAAGTTTGTTATAATAATATTTTGTTGTGATGTAAAAAAATTGAGTGTTATGTATGTAAATATGAAGGTTTAGGTGTTAAATATGTAAATTAGTAAGACTTGTGTGGTGTGTATGCAAATGCCCCTTTTTTTAATAGCAAAGTAAACTTTATATATCAAGTGCTTAACCGAATTCACATCATATCAATTCCCAAAAGGATTTAATTGCTTCTTCTTGCAGAGTTAATGCAAAGTTATGAGCCAACTTGACATATCCAAATTTTATTAATCATAAAAAAAAATTAAAAAAAAATCATTCATAAAGAATCTTAAAAATTCAAAAATGCCCTAGGAAAATTCACATACATACCCATAACTCTTATGTATTTACATATCTAACCCCCAAAGTTTGATATTACACTTAAGTCCTTGGCATCATAAGCCTATGCATGAAAAATTGCATTTCACCATTAGAAAGTTGATGAGGGTGGTTATTTCTTATGAGAAGTTAAAAAATTGAGTGGTATGAACATAAATATGAATGTTTAGGTGTTAGATATATAAATACAAAAAAAACACATGATGTATGTAAATGCCCCAATGCTATAATAACCCAACACCAAACCCATCTACCTTCCACTACCAATATTCACAGCAAGAGCAAAACCCCTCCTTAAAGTGATGAAACCTGACAGCATCCCTCACCACAATCTCCCTTCTAAAGATCAAAGATACTAACTTTATCACAGTATGACAGTCCCCACAAATCCGGAGGTTCTTCATTACATGAACTTCCATCCAAGGCGGCAAGCTCATCAATCCAAAAGCCACAGCTAGTTTCTCACTGTGATATCTACTTGATCTGGAACAACCATCTTTATTCACATACCCAACACCTTCGATCCTCTCAAACAAATCTCCAAGCACTGTCAAAACATCACTAATCTGTGGATGATTTAAATCGTCTGCAACGAAAACATGAATCCTATTATCAACTTCTATCCAGCTACATCCAGGCTTCTTTCTTATCCCTCTTTCCTTCATAAGTTTCCTCACTCCTGCTGAGTTTTGTAAGTCCCCCACATCAGCATACAGCTTCGCCAGCAGAATATAGCTCCCAGAATCCTTGGAATCCAACTGAAGTATATGCTTGGCGGCATAGTCTGCGAATTCGGTATCGTTATGAAGCTTGCAAGCTCCAAGCATGGCTCCCCAAACCTCTGCGGTAGGTTTTACAGGCATAGTTTCTATCACCTCCTTGGCCTCTTGCAGGAGCCCGGCTCGACCGAGAAGATCAATAATGCAAGCGAAATGCTCTGTGCCCGGAATGACACCATGGATTCTGGTCATCGATTCAAAGTAAGATTTCCCTTCTGCCACCATTCCTGAGTGGCTGCAACCTGAAAGGACTGCAACATATGTTATATAATCAGGTTCAATCTTCTCAAGCAACATCTTTTCGAAGGTTTTCACCACCTCCCAACCGAGGCCATGCTGCGCATAGGCAGTAATCATCGCATTCCATGAAATCAGATCCTTGTTTGTTATAGATTCGAACACTCGCTGAGCCTCTGCAATCTTTCCGCTCTTCGAGTACATTGTGATAATCCCGTTGGATACTGAGGTGTTGGAATTATTGAGTCCTAATTTCATTGCATGAGCAATGATTTGAGTGCCAATCTTTAGAGCTCCTATATCAGCAGCAGCGCTCAAAAGTCTCACAAATGTAACCCAATCTGGTTTCACTTCATCCTCCCTCAGCATCAGAAGAAATAGTTTGAGAGCTTCTTCCTCCTGCTTATTCAAGATATAAGCACCAAATATGGCATTCCAAGATATAACATTTCGTGTTGGCATAGAATAGAAAATTTCTCGAGCTTTGCCAATTTTGTTAACTTGAGCATATGCAGTGATCATACCGGTCCATGATACTACATCTTTTGAAGCCATTGAGTAAAATATGGATTCAGAACTTTCAATTCTTTCACATTTAGCATACATTGTTAGCAGAGCATTTGAAACTGGAGTTGATGGACTGTAGCCAGTTTTGAAACAAAGGCAATGTAGCTGACAACCAAAATGAAAATCAGGATCTGTTCCATTGTAGCAGGCACTTATCGTAGTTGATAGAGTGAATTTGTCAAACAATACTTGTTTTCGTCTCATTTTGTTGAACAGCTCTCCAGCTTCTTCAACCTTACCAGATTGAGCAAATCCACCGATCAGAGAAGTCCATGAAACAGTATTCTGGTAAGATAGAAAATCAAAACTTCTCTTTGCAGCATCCAAATGGCCACATTTTGCATACATGTCCACTAGAGCACTACCTGCAAATACATCAATAATGGGTTCTGACTTTAAAATAATTGCATGAAAATGCTTTCCCCAATCCAAATGGAGAAGATTTGCACATGCAGTTAAGCCGCATGTATACGTTGTTGAACTAAGCTTGTAGCCTTCAGTGTGCATGTTTATGATCATGAAAATTGTTTCACAGTATCGCGCCTGCTGCGACAGAATTGAAATTATGGTGTTCCAAGAGATGATATCTCTTTCAGGCATATGGTTGAACACCTTGAGTGCATATTCTACTCCATACAGTTTCAAGTAGCATAGAATCATACTATTCCAGCAAAAAATATCCGGGCTTTGAATGCTTTCAAAGATCTTGGCGGCCATATCAGCTGCTCCACACTTCACATTCATGTCAATAAGCGACCGTTTGATCTGAGGGGCGTTTTCAAAACCCAATTTTTTGGCCAAAACATGAAGCTGTAAACCCAATTCATGGCACTGAAGAGCGCCCACAGCTTTCATGGAAACAGCCAAAGAGAAAATGTCGAGCTTTTCGAGTGCGTTGCAAAACATAGAATAAAAAATTTCTATAGTTTCCTCAAACTTCCCTTGACTGAAATAACCAGACATCAAGGAATTCCAAGAAGCGGAATCCGTCACAGACATTTCGTCAAAAACCTGACGGGCATCTTCCAACTCGCCTGACTTGGATAGACCCGTTACCATAATGTTGCTAGTAATCGTATTAGGGAAGAAAATGGATTCAAAGAGACAGCGTGCATGGCTTATCGCGCCGAAACGAAAGTAGGAGTGGAGGAGAGTGTTCTGGAGGAAGAGAGAGGAGCTGAGACCGGTGAGGATGACGCGCGCATGGATCTTCTGAGATTCTGAGAATCTTAAAGAGAATTTTATGGCGTCTGATAGATGGAGCGTGAGATCTTGGAATGATTTCTTCGCCGGATATGGGAAAACTTCGGGCGGCGCAGTGATGGCGGCTTCGTGGAAATGAGAGAAAGGGACGAGGAGTTGGGAGAGAGAAAGGAATTTCCAGCGAGCCCATGAGAGCTTTATCATTCAAGAGCGCGTCTTTGGATCTGAAGGCGTAGAGTTCACTCATGTGGTATAGGAAGGAGATGAAAGTATGATGGGATTCAAACTCATAAGCAATAAGTTGTCTCCATTTATGTTGCACGAAAATTTTAAATATTTTTATCATAAATAATTTTAGTGGAATTTAAGTGCATAGCACCCAAAAATTTCTTATATATATATCAAGCACCCTAAACTTCTTAAATCTTCCTAAATCCTCAAAACAAGTACTCTGTCTCTCCCGAGCCTTCTATTGTCATCCCCATCTTCCTCAATTTCTGTCTACCACGTTCGTCTTCTCCACTGTCCCGCTCTTATTCCCTCCCTCTCCTATTATTCATTCTGCCATGCAAATCAACTCTCTCTCTCTCTCTCTCTCACTCACTCACTCACACACACACACGCTCTCTCTATACCTTCTCCTCTAACATGCCGCTTAGTCTGTTCTCCCCTGTCTCGCTTGCCTAGAATACGGAGCTCCATCTGGTTATTACAAGGGCTTATCATCGCAGAGGGGATTACAAGACAAGACTATATGGCTCTTACAAGGGCATATCGGAGCTACAGGGGGCTGCAAGACAGAAAGAGGATGACTATTCGAGGCGGTGGCAGCGAGGACAGATTGATGGAATTAGAAATATTACATTGAAAATAGCAATGATGGATGTTCGGGGGCGGTTGCAATTACGTAAGGTGACCGAGAGTGACATGAGGAGGCTGTAGAAGCGGGATATGAAAAATTATCACGGCCTTGGGAGAGAGTTGAAATCAAAGCACCACTCAAATTCTCTCATATAGCCCTAAAGGGAGAAAATAGAGTTGAGTGATTGTCCAAAATAAACTCACACAAAAACTAACTTTACATCAAGAATATAAAAATAAAATAAGCAGATGACTAGGAGTGACACAGAAGGATCGACACTCAGAAAAATAAAAATCAGGACCCTTTGGGCCTAGGAGAGATGCGAAGCCGCTCGGTCACGGGCATTCCCACGTCTGCCCCACCCGAACTTCATTACTCTTCAATAAAAAAATAAACATAATGCTAAGATATAATTGCTATTTATTTATATATTGCAACTTTTATATATATATATATATATATATATATATATATATATATATATATACATACATACATACAAGCGCGCGTGCCCACACACATACATACATAATAACACCAATTCTCATCGATTTATGTATCTCATATCAAAGCTTTTATATTTACAATCCGTGTGTGTGTGTGTGTGTAAAAGAAAATTTATCTTCAATTGGGTTTGGAAGGGAAAGAAGCGAAAGGATGAAAGATTTGGACGTAAAGAATGCGACCTGTGCCGTTGTTCTCCAAAAAGGGTATCCCTTTTCCACCAGTGTCAACTAGTGCTCCTCTACTCCACAAACTTTTCTCCTCTTCCCTCTCCCTCAAGCCAGAAATTGAAGCCGAATACTTCTCCCGTATCCTCCAAAGATGCGCCCGCACCTCAAACCTCCGCCTCGGCGCCGCCATCCATTCTCTCCTCCTCAAAAGCTCTCTTTTTTCCTCCTCCCCCTTCCTACAGAACCACCTCCTCAACATGTACTTCAAGTCCTCCGCGGATACTTCTCTCTCCCTCCAACTTTTCGACGAAATGCCCCAACCCAACCTCGTCTCGTGGTCCGTCGTCATCGCCGGTCTCGTGCAGAGCGGCCATGCTCGTCAAGCTCTCTCCTTTTTCAACCAAATGCTTCGTTGCGGTACTCACCCAAACGAATTCGCGCTGGTAAGCGCTCTCCATGCCGGCTCACTCTCCGGCGGCCCGTCTCAAGCTCGGCAGGTATTCTCCCATGTTATTCGCCTTGGTTTTGAGTCGAATGTGTTTCTCATAAATGCCTTTCTCATGGCTTTGATAAGAAATAACGTGTTCGAAGAGGCATTGGAGTTGTTCGAGAAATGTCTTATCAGGGACGTGGTTACCTGGAATTCTATGATCGCCGGATACCTGCAATTTGATTGCGTCAAGGTTTGGGATTTATGGCGTCAAATGAATCTGGAAGGCGTGAGTCCTGATGAGTACACGTTTAGCAGCGTTCTGACTGGGTTGGCAACAAGTTCGAGCTTGATTAATGGTTTACAAGTCCACGCCCAACTGGTAAAGCATGGTTTCAGGGAGGATATATGTGCGGGAAACTCACTGTTACACATGTACATAAAAAACCGAACTTTGACCGACGGATTTAAAGTATTTGAAGAAATGCCGCATAGGGATGTGGCTGCTTGGACCCAAATGGCTTCTGGCTGCCTACATTGTGGGCAACCTTCAGAAGCTATAGAAATCATCAAATTAATGAAAGCAGCTGGAATCTGTCCTAACAAGTTCACATTAGCAACCGAATTGAATGCTTGTGCTAGCTTGGCTTCCTTAGAGCAGGGAAAGAAGGCTCATGGATTCAGGATCAAGCTGGGCGTTGAGGTAGATGAATGCGTGGATAACGCCCTCATCGACATGTATTCTAAATGTGGTTCTATGAAAGATGCCTGCTCAGTCTTCTGGTTCATGAAAGCAAGGTCTGTCATTTCATGGACGACAGTCATCATGGGATTTGCTCAGAATGGATTTGCTTCTGAAGCCATAGAAGCTTTTGAACATATGATCTCATCCAATGAGATGCCCAATTATATCACGCTGATATGTGTTCTGCATGCGTGCAGCCAAGGTGGGTTTGTTGATGAAGGATGGAAGTACTTCACATCTATGGTGAATGATTATGGCGTTTATCCAGGAGAAGATCACTATTGTTGTATGGTTGATCTGCTTGGGAAAGCTGGAAAGCTTAGAGAGGCTGAAGAACTGATACTTGGCATGCCATTCCGGCCCGGCACGCTTGTTTGGCAGACGTTGCTTGGAGCTTGTGGGCTTCATGGTGAGGTGGAGATGGGGAAGAGAGCAGCGGAGAATGTGCTTGCTGCGGAGAAGAAGGATCCGTCGACTTATGTTTTGCTGTCAAACATGTTGGCGAAAGCAAGTAATTGGGATGGAGTTAGAAGAGTGAGGGAGCTTATGGAGTGTGGTGAAGTGGAGCGAATTGCTGGGTCTAGTTGGACTCTGCCACTGCTGTAGGAGCGCTAACAGAGGTCTAGCTCTTCACTTGTTCTGAGGGATTCTTTTTAGTCATAGACAGTGCTATGAGCTAACATGAATAATTAAGTTTTTAAAATTAAAATATGATTTTTCCTATTTAAAAAAAGGAGAGTATTGACTGTTGATATAATTAAAGAGCTCAAATGGTTCGATGAGATGCAATTTTTTATAGGAATAATAAGATACAGAGCACAAGAAACATTGCTATTTACAAATCTAAGACCTAGGTGATTATTTAAACTATGAAATTGATGCATTTACACTCTCATCAAACCATTGTGAATTTGATAAAAATGAAAAATATGGGCTGCAGTTTTATCATGGCTTTTGATATTTGAGTGAGAATTTGAAAATTGGATGAAAGAGAGTTGCTTGGTTTGTAAATAGCAATATCTTGGGTGCCCGTGCCCTGTATCGCCCCTTTTTTTGTAAGAAGCAAAATAATAGTGTAAGCAGGGCAATTTTTCTTTCCTTTATCCTGGAGATTTAACAATTGGGACTCTCAAGATCTTTCCTTTTTCTCCTTCCTGCCCTCCCAGCCGCCTTCCCTATTCAATCAATCCACCCCGATTCAATTGATCCACTCCAACTCCACCCTCTATAAATCGAGACTGAAGGATGGAGAGCTACCACGCCTCATCCCGCTCGCTCTCCCTCGCCTCCTCCTGTAGCCACCGATCCCTTGCCGAGCTCCCTCCTCCCTTCTCTCTCTCTCATCATTCCGCCCAAAAACCATCAGCTATGCATGCAAACCATTCTTTGAAAATACAAAATAAATTCAATTCATTTTATCATTCTCTGAATCTCTATGAGAAGTGACAAATTGGATCAATAAAATGTTGAATCTTAACATTCTCCTTGATGTTGGGGCATAGATGTCATATATGTCCAACTTGTTTAAGAATTTTGAGAGCATGCGATTGGATACTCCTCCTTTGGTAAGGATACCTATTAATTAATCTTATGCTTAATTTTCTTATAGTTCCACAAACTGTCATCAAGTTTTTCTTTAATGAAGAAGTTATCTCTTGCAATGTGCTCTGTATGGTCACATTGAATTGGATTATGGGCTATATGACATGCTGCGTTGGTTTCACAAAATGAGTATGATGGATTGTTGCAAATTCCCACATATTTCATTTAAAATTAAAATTAATAAAATTTATAAGCATATTAAGACATGATAGTTTTAAATAACAAACATACAAACTGATTTGATGGAAGAAGATCATAGCAAAAGCATCAAATTTCCACTATATGGCCCATTCTCAGTCCTTGTTCCACGAGGCAGGCTAGAGAAGAGTCCCCTTAACCATTGTTATGGTATGACTCATATATCATATCGGGACAGACGCTGGATCGAAGCGGAGCGGAGCAGAGCGGAAGAATCTGTCCAAATTAGGAAGTTACGTGGGTTGGGGTGCGGGGGCAAAGCCCCGCAGTTTGGTACAGGGGTAATGTTGTAATTACATATTGTGTCTAGGGTCTACTCCTGGGGTTATAAATAGGTCTGTTAGTAACCCTAGGAGGTATTCCTGATTTCTGTAAACCATTTTTCTGAATATTGAAAGGAACTCGCCGCTCTGCTCCCGAACGTAGGCATCTTTGCCGAACCTCGTTAAATCTCTGTGTCCTTCTGGATTTGTGTCGATTACTGTTTTTCTTCGCCCTAATTTTCTCAACAAGTGGTATCAAATCCTAGTTCGAGGGCAGGGAAGAAAACTGCGGCGGCGGAGGAAGAGCAATCTCAGTGAACTTAGCATCGCAACAGGAAATTCGGCGAAGGATTTCGGAGGTTGGAGGTTGTCCAGATTTCGGCTCAGACGGCTGTGCGACAGGGAGATCGTTCGGAGAGGATTTCAGCAGCAGCGACGTTGGATTCTAGAGGATCGGCGGCAAAACAGTTGGAGTTCGAAGGAGAAGCTTTGTTGGAGATTGGCGTCGACGGATCGTCTCCTCGATCGTGCGAGGTTGGAGGAGAAGCTTCTTCGACGGATTGGCTGTTGGGTTCTGATTTTGGCCGGCGCTGCGAAGGGAAATTTTGCTATAGGCGTCGGTCCGGCTTGTCGGCGAAGATCGGCGGGGGAGCGAAAAAGGAAAGGAGCAGAGCTGGAAAGGAAGCGGCGGTCAGGTCTCGTGGATCAGCGCCTGAGGCGATCTGCGCCTGAGGAGAAAGATTTCTTTCCATTGAGGGAATAAGGGAATCTTTTACAGAATATTCTCCGAACTCATTCTTTGCTGCGGAGAGGAAAGTTTTTTTAATTAAGCTTGGCTGAAAGGAAATCTGCTTGAGAAATTGGAAAGGAATTTTTTTTTTCAAAGGAAGAAAAAAGGAAAGCTTTTTAATTAAATTGCTTTAAATCAAATTAAGCAAATTTAATTAAGGATTTCCTCTGCTGGATAAGGAGAGAAAATAAAGTGAATATTTATTTCTTTTCTTGGAGGCGGAGAGGAAATTTTTTGCTTTGCTCGAAGATTTCAATTTTTTCTTTTTCATTTTTTTTCTTTCAAAAAAAAAAAAGTTCTAAGCATGAATTTTTGCAGAGGAATTTTTTGCAGAAAAATTTTGTTGCTGGAATAATTTTCGGATGACAATTTCTGGTGCAAAATTCGAGGTGATAAAGTCCGACGAAACTGGTAACTTCGGATTGTGGCAAACTAGGGTTAAAGATCTGTTGGCGCAACAAGAAATGTTGAAAGCTCTGCGGGCAGCAAAACCAGATGCCATGGAGGATGAAGATTGAGAAGAATTGCAACAGCGAGCGGCAGGGACGATACGCCTATGTCTGGCAGATGAAGTTATGTATCACGTGATGAATCTGAAATCTCCAGGAGAAGTTTGGAAGAAATTGGAAACTCAATTTATGGCAAAATCTCTGACGAACAAGTTGTATCTGAAGCAAAAATTGTATGGGTTGAAGATGCAAGAAGGGTCTGATCTGGCGCAGCATGTTAATGACTTCAATCAAATAATCACTGACCTGTCATGGCTTGATGTGAGTATTGAGGATGAAGATCGAGCGATGATTTTGTTGTGCTCATTGCCCTCTTCCTATGAACACCTCGTGACTACTCTGACATATGGGAAACAGACTATCAAAGTTGATGAGATTATTGCAGCGTTGTTGGCTCACAACCAACGGAAGCATAATGCAGGGGAAAACTCTCACGGTGACAGTTTATATGTGAAGAGTAAGCAGGATCGTGGAAGGAAGAAAGAGAAAGAGGGATCTGGAAGGCGAAATTTCAGATCAAAGTCTAGAGGCAAAAAGGAAATTCATTGCTACAAGTGCAAGGAGTCAGGTCATATAAAGCGAGATTGTCCAAAGCTGAAGAAGCAGACTGGGCAGAAAGGTGATACTTCATCGAAGTCTGTAAATGTGGTGCAGAATGAAAATTCAGATTGCAGTGATGACGATATGCTCTCAGTTTCATCAACTCAGTTCACAGATGCATGAATTCTTGATTCAGGGTATTCTTATCACATAACACCTAACAAAGAGTGATTTACTTCATACAGGTCAACTAATTCTGGCTCAGTCTATTTAGGTGATGATAGATGCTGCAATATTATTGTTATTGGAGAGGTAAGAATTCAGATGTATGATGGTACTGTTAGAACGTTATGTGATGTCAGACATATTCCAGATCTGAAGAAGAATTTGATTTCCTTGGGCATTCTACACAGAAATGGTTTTATTCCTAAGACTGATGAGGATAGGGAAACCATCAGAATTGTTAAGGGTGCACTGACGGTCATGAAAGGAAAGTTGACTGCATATAATATCTACAGACTGTTAGGGAGTACAGTTGTAGGTGGAGTTCATTCTGTGGAGTCAGATAATAACAGTACAAAGCTATGACATATGTGTCTGGGTCATCTCAATGAGCGTGGGATGGCAGAATTACATAGAAGAAATCTGTTGTATGGGGTTAAAAGCTATAAGCTCGATCTTTGTAAGTTCTGTATTCTTGGAAAACAGACTAGAGTCAGTTTTATGACTGGAAAGCACAAAACTGAAGGAATCATTGATTATTGTGCATTCTGATGTATGGGGCCCTACTAGGGAGTTGTCATTGGGAGGATCTCAGTATTTCGTTACATTTATTGATGATTTCTTCATGAAAATTTGAGTGTATTTCTTGAAGCATAAATCTGAAGTCTTCTCTAAATTCAAGCTGTGGAAAGCTGAGGTGGAGAACCAAACTGGCAGAAAGATCAAGTATTTGAGGTCCGATAATGACACAGAGTACACAGATTCACAGGCAATCTTCTGCTCGGTAGAATTTCTCCTTTTTCTGCCGTTGCTGAAGCCCGACCGAACTCCGTCCGAATCCGCTTCGTTGAATAGTCGCGAACAACCGAACCGGCAAACCACGTGAAACCTTCTCCCAAAACGCCGAAGCCAAGCCTCCAAATCGTTCTTCTTACTTCCTGCGCCGTCCTTGAAATTTTTTCCTTGCCCTCGAACCAGGCTCTGATACCACTTGTTGAGAAAATAAGGGCGAAGAAAAACAGTAACGACACAAATCCAGAAGAACACAGAGATTTAACGAGGTTCGGCAAAGATGCCTACGTCCTCGGGAGCAGAGCGGCGAGTTCCTTTCAATATTCAGAAAAGAGGTTACAAAATAGAGGGATACCTCATGGGGTTACTAACAGACCTATTTATAACTCCAGGAGTAAACCTATGCACAATATGTAATTACAACATTACCCATGTACCAAACCGCGGGGTTTGCCCCCTGCACCCCAACCCACGTAAATTCCCAATTTGGACAGATTTTTCCGCTCCGCTCCGCTCAGCTTCGATCCAACATCTGTCTCGATATGGTATATGAGTCATATCATAACAATAATGATAATGGTTATAGAGTTGGGGAGTTCTAACATGTGAGCGAGTGGTGAAGGATGCTACAGTGGCTCGCACTGCAAAATTATTTTTGTTTTGATGATATTTTTCTTTTTTTCAGTACTCTGAAATGCAATAATGTTGCAAATGGCATTCTCTTCCTCTACAATGCAATGTTAAATGATTTGTTCCAGTCCTATGGGGATCATACCATAGATAATACTTAACCTTTTAAACAAATCTCTTGTGCTGTTGATGTGTGTAATCCAATGGGGAGACATTTACATACATACCACATAATTATTATATATTTACATATCTAACACCTAAACTTTTATATCTACATGCCTACCACTCAAATTCTTAACAATACAGCAAAAATACTGATATAACTAACTTTTAAAAATGATATACACGAAGAGATTAATGGTATATTGTTATTTCAGAGGCTGTATTTGGATTTGTAGATTCTCTAGCATCCATGGTTGCAGGGCTTGTAGAATGGCTGGTGATTTTTGGGGTTGATGAGGGTTGCTGCTCTATTAGTTTTGTTTAGCTTAATTCCATTGTAACGTATCACAAAGAGTATTTCTTTTTTTGGAATTGTTTATAAATGATAGATATAATGCTTCTCTTTGTTTGTCATTTGAATTGATGGTGTGGGATGGAGTCAATTGGATCTCTATAGGGGCTCTGCTGAACCTACAAAAAATTGGATTAAAAGGATCCTTTTAGGAGATCTCTTTCTTTACATCCATTCAAACTATTACATGTATTGGAATGACTCTTTGGCTTCTGCTATCTTATTAGGAGCAGGGGTTCATTGGAATGACTTCTTTGGCTACCAAAATGGTTGCTTGTCTTGTGAAATTGAAGCAGTTGCATGCTCTCTATTGGTTTACAATGGCTACCAAAATGTTGTAATAATTGTTGCTCAACCATATTTCCACAAATTTACAAAAATCCTTGTTGAATCCCTTTACATGAAAAAAACCAATTATGCATATTGGTATGAAAGTTGAACTGATCCCAAAGATTATGGAAGTTGTTCTTTGGTAGCCAAAGAGAAACTTACATATACTCCATACAATTCTCTTTAATGCAAATTTGTTATAAAGCAGCTGATGTATATTTGAAATGTGTCTTTATGGTGGAAGAAGCATAGCTTATTCGGTTGTTATGAGTTCCTAATTACAGATTTTGTTATTTGTGGGGACATGTAAATTTGCATTAAAGAGAATGTGTTTGTACTTTGTGTTATTTGTGAGGACATGTAAATTTGTTATCTAATTAAATTTAAATTAATTTATTTTATAATTGGTGTAAAATGTAAATTATTATTAGAATTTATGTTACACAGAATTTTAAAAAAAAAATTGAAAATTAAAATTTATAATACAAAAATCTGCAAATCAGTTGTTTGTCAAAAGCATAAGCCAAACAGCTAAAAATTTATCCAAAACAGGGATAGAATGGTCATTTATTCAGAATCAGCTGTTTTCTAAACACACAAACCAAACAATCAGCCAGCTTATCCTGATCAGCTGCTCATCAGCAGATTATCAGGACAAGCTGCTTATCAACATAAGCTGCATAAACTGCAGCTGCCTCAAACAGACCCTCAGTTACTGAACACTATGTGGGCCCAATAATTTCACAAAGATTACATAAAGCTTTGTCCAATTGCAGATGAACTCAAAACGCTCATCTTAGCAAACTCAAGAATACAATGAAGAACCATGGTCTTGCAAGGCTGAACTAGATTTTTAGTTAGTATTTAGCTCATAAGCTTGATTTTGACCGAATATTTATGTTAGCAAATTTAATCAAGGCAAAAAATGTGTCTCTTTATGGGGCGCACCGCTTATTATCAGCTTATGCATTTTTAAAATGCGGCTCTGTCGTTTGGTTCCTCCGTTCAGGCAGCTTATCACAATATGAATGATTTCATCTCTATTAAACGCCAGCTGTGGGTCGAACCCCGCGATCTGCGTTTGAAGTTGAAATCATACCTCTTTGCTCCCTCACCGTCGCGCTTGCCCTTGTCGTCACCCCTACCCCGATTTTTTTTCTCTATCGCCACATCGGATCGCCACCTCCACTTCCTGAACTTTACTGGAAGTGGTAAAGGGGGCCGCAGATGGAACTTTGCTGACATCGATCCAGGTGCTCTACTTCTCATTTACAAGGAGAGTTGTTTCTGGCTTATTTGCATTGGTTGTATTGTATGAGACATCGTTAAGCAGAGCGTGAGCTCTGGGTTGAAGCTGGAGTTGGAGATAAATGGCGAGTCATCGAAAATGGACATGGAGATGTTTTTTTTTTTTTTTCTATGGAGATAATCGTTGATCGAAGGACATTGAACGTGTACCTCTCCCTTGTTGTCGCGGTCTCAATAGAGCAATTCGAGAGGTGAGGGAAAATTGATATTTGACTTTTCATTTAATATTTAAAGTTTATGCCCGAATTAAGCATTCTAAATACATGTATATTTGACTTGAATTGATTATTTGTTGTCTATGTTCTAATTTGACATTCTGAAAATAGCTGCCAGTTGTATATATCCACTTGGATTTATGCTAAATTATTCTTTGGTTTATGCTAAAAAATATTACTACACCAGGACATAATAGTCATTTATTCAAAAACAACTGCAAATCAGCTGTTTTTCAAAAACACAAACAAAATTATCAGCCAACTTATTTGGGTCAACTGCTAATCAGCAGCTTATCTGTATCAGTTACTTATTAGCAAATTATCAATAATCTGTAGTTGTCTCAAACATACCCTAAGGTTGTGCACCTAGATGTTTCAATTTCTCCGCTACATTCTGGCTTTTCAACTTTTCCTTTTTTACACAAATATATTTATATTGAATGATGAAATAAAAAGCGGTTAGAGGGGCCTTTAGACACTCAAATCGGCCCAATGCCTGTGCGACACACCGACCTAAAACGACCCATGTCAGCGCATTCATGTCATTATATGCGCTTAAGCAGGTTTTAACGTATAATTAATTTAACATTATTAAATTTAAAATTTATTTTTAATTCATTGAGTTGTTTGCATGTAGTATAGATTACAATGCTATACATAATAACTTTATATTCACATCTAATTAAATTGTAAGAAATATAGAGGTTTACCATATTTTAGTTTAATGCATGTTAGTTGTAATTTACTTTTTTTTTGCATATTTTAATTAATTGAATGTTATTGTAATGATTATTGATTTTTATATTTATTATTATTTTTTGTATTGTATATTTAATTACTTTTGCTTAAAGCTAATTTTGTTTTCTCATAAAGCATTGATATATTCACCCCACCATCATGCTTAGTTTGGACGCATTGTATAACTTTGATGTTGATTAAATTAATTATTATAACTAATGATGTTGAGTGATCAATTCTTATTGATATTATTGGTTATAGACTCAATTGCTTAACCATTTACAATTCACCTTAAATTCCTTTTGTGATGTATTAAATTTATTTATTGCTCTCTATTCATGCCCAAAATTGCTTTTGGAAAAGTCACTAGATATTGACATGTCAACCTAAATTGACCCGAAAATGACTCGAATTCTACCCAAATAGCAGTTATTTCTTATAATGAATGGGTTATTTGGGTCGGATTCGGGTCGATCAGTTGAAAAGAGGTTGAGTTCTTGTTGGATTTTCTGGAATGTTTATTATTCGGGTTGGGTTCAGATCAATTTCGGGTTAGACATGATTCCGACCTGTGAACCGGATTTAACACCCCTAACTCTAGCCACCTCTACTTTCATTTCATTATAAGGGAAATTTACTTGTATACGACATAATTCATATGTATTTGCATTGGTTAGGTGTTAAATATGTTAATACATAAGATTTGAGTGATATGAATGTAAAATTTCCCCATATTTTCTTGGGGTTGAATATGTGAAATATTTCTCCATAATTTATAATTAAGCTTTATTACTTAATTAAATATATTAAAGAATAATTACGTGATTCAATCAGTTTAGCATATTAAACCGTATTTAAGTGAATAAATAATGCCATAAATCATAAGAAAAAAAAAAACTTATTTATGGGAAATTGTAGCATCTTCCGCCACAACCCGCCAATAGTTCCCCGCAGAAACATAAAATACAATCTTTCCTGTCGCAAAAAAGATACAATTGTTTTTTCATGACTTTATTGAGAAAATTACATTCAGGGGATAGACTATCTCATGAAGCATGTTTTCTTGTAGTTGATGGCTCGGATGCTCTCTTTGTCTCGTTTTCAACATGTTGGCTTGTGTTTGGATCATTTTGTCGTCTACTTGTCAGCCAAATGGCTCAGTCGGTTTTGGCCTAGTTGGCTTTGCTTGCATTGCTTCGTTTGTTCAGTCAAGTGGACCTCACGATCTCTTGAAAGTAGGACTGCCTCTGTTATACTGTTCTCTTGTGGACAATTAGATCATTTTATGATCAATGGAAACACCTTTTTTATGTACAACAAGAATTAAGAAACTCAACCAGTTATTTATGTTTAGTTTTTATTAGTGCATGCTTACACATTTATGCTCATGAGATTGTTGGACGATTAAAATGATTCATTTGTTGGTGTCTTTTTATTTATTAAGTTGTTGTCCTCTTCCTCGAGCTTGAGTTCCCCATCGGCTGTTTAGATCATGTGATTGATATGATGCTAACTTTATTGTCTCACAGTCTCTTTGAATAAGATAGCTTCAGATGAAGTTCAATGATACTTCGATAAGTCAAATTCTAAACTCTTTTCTATTCAGAGCTGTCAAAATGGTTCGTTGTTCGCGAACAGTTTGTGTCCAGCTTGTTAAAATGCTCGTGTTTGATTTGTTTGCTAAGGAAATAAGTCAAACATGAATAATTTTTCGCGATCAAATATTCCATAAAAAAAAGTCTTTATTTTCTAGTGTTTGAATAATCTTTGACTTCTCCTTCAAATATTCCATAAAAAAAAAGTCCTCCTACAACAATGTATAAATCTTTATTTTCTCAAATATTTTATAACTTTTTTTTTATTAATGAAAAATTTAAAACAAAATTGAAGTAATTTATCCTCTTCTTTATTTAATTTATTATTAGAAAAAGAAATCTAAGATCGATTCTCACCTGCCCTAATAAACTAACTCTTTTTTCATTTTAACAAATCTATCGTTCGCCCCGTTGTCTTCATCCAGATAACGGTGATGCAAGAAAAAATAAAATTATATATTTATATATATATGGTGATTTTTTTTTATAAATATGAAATATTTGGGTGGTATAAATATAAGAAAAACATTTTAGGTGTTAGATATGTAAATACATAAAAATTGGGGGTTATGAATGAAATGAGCCAAACTAAATATATATCAAACTTTACCCTTTATTCAACCCTAATCATTTCCTCTTTGAATGTGAGCTTTAGATATTGACACCGGAGTGATTAATATAGCTACATCCACTAATGAAGAAAGTTAGCCAATCCGCTGAACCATCCTTGGAGTCTGCCTGAAAATAACTGGAATGAATTGAGTGGGGCTTGAAATTGTCTCATGACTTGCCATATTCGATTTCGAGCCAGCGCGTACTGCAATTGAATCAAGCTCAATCCAACTCGTAATCGAAACATGTTAACTTAAACTCAGTCATTTGAATCATTTCCTATTCAAAATCGGTTTGGCCCAACTCAAACTGAAATGAGTTGACTCAAATTGTGTTAGTTGGATTCGCTCTAGCTCGAAATCAGCTCGTGATTCGTTAAATTTAATTTTATTTAGCATTATATAAATATATATATATATATATATATATATATATATATATATGTATATGAAAAATAATATTTTTAAAATACAATTTTAAATTAATTGAATTTATTTTAAATTAAGTATAATTTATTATTAATTTATAAAAAAATTGAGTATACAAATAATAAAATAAATGTAATAATTTTAAAATATATTCTAATTAAACCTAAGCCTAAAACTTTTTAATATTATAAATTGATCAAATGACAGGGCAACTTACGGCGTCTGATGAGTTATAGCACCCTGCCAAATTCAAAAATTATATTTAATATTTAGTCAAATAAATAAAGCGATGTGATATTATTTGACACTTACTTCAATGATTCAACTTGGAAATATTATATATTTTATTTTAATAAAAAAAAAGTTTTGAAAGTAATATACAATTAAATAATTACATAAATAGATGCTTGTCATTGTCCCCTTTCATGCCTTGATTGATGTGCCTTTGGAACAAAGTTTTTTAGTGGTTTTCTTTTAAAAATTAATTGTTTTAAAAATTTTAATTTGGTCGCAAATTTTATTTTAAAACCTAAAATTATCATAAAAAATCAAAATAGATAAGATAAATATTTTCTTAAAGAGTTTTCATCATTTCTTTCATCTAATCATTAAATTTTATGGTTTGTTTGTGGCAGCCTATTTGGTGCGGTGGCGTTTTGAAAACGCACATGTGTTGTTTGGGTAAACTGTGTTTTGGTAGCTTACGTGTCTTCAAAATGCTGAAGATAACATTTTCACACTGCACCTAGATAGGTGCGGTGGCAGCTTTCTGTCTGTGATTTGGTTTTTTCAAAAAAATTAAAATTTGTAATAACCACTGAACTTAGTTTATCAGTAGATTATTTTTAATCAGTTTATCAATAGATTATTCAATAAGTTGCAGCTGTCCCAAACAGACTCTTAGCCATACAAATTATTTTAAAAATAACATGAAAACTATTAATTATTTTAAAAAAATTGAGCTCTCGTACTTCTATTTTTTGTTACTTTGTTATTCGACTTCCTCAAAAAAGGAGAACACTGATAGACCCTTCAACATTCAAATTTTTTTCACAACAATATACAACTATCCCAAACAGACCTAAATTAAATTTCATAAACTAAAATGTTGTATTAGCATAATAATATAGTTAAAAATAAGCATTTTATATTATATAGAAATTGACAAGTGGAAGCTGAGGACACTAATGACAATTTCATAATTCACTTTATCTCTAGCTAGTTGGTTGGTAGCTAAATATATACATTATAGCCTTGTATAATTGTCATTGATTGAATTTGGTGGGCCTACCTATCCCATAAAATGTGATGGCCTAACTTGATTTGAATCCCATATACATTTATTGTCGATTATGCGCAAAGTCATAAAGAATCTATGATTTGATGTTACTTGAACTAAATGGTCCAAGGACTCAAAAAAGACAAGTAATACATTTGCTCACATTCAAAGTTTGTTTAGGCAAGTTTACAAACTCTTTCAACCTACAATTCAATAATTGTTTTTGCTAATGTATATATAGAGGCTACAAGGAACATGCTAATTTCTTGGACCATTTGTGAATGTTTTTTTTTTTATTTTTTTCCCTGCAAAGGCTTGAGATCATAAAGCTCAATTGCATAAAGAATTATATGGAGATCAAGATCAATCATGTGAGCATAATGAACTGTTGAATCATCAGATTTCGCTTGCATGGTTAGCCATCTACTTTAAATTTCAAATATGTTATGATCAAGAGTGATTATGATGACTCCAATCATAAGACGTGAATTTATGGGTGACCCCTCCTTTCATTGGATTCATTATGTGTTCAAGTGAGGGACCACTTCGTCCTCTATATAATGCATGTTCGATCTCATTTTCATGCAAAACCCTAAAAACACAATGTTATAGAATAGAACCACTCTCCTTACAAAATAAACAAGGCTGAATTAAACAAGGGTAATGAATCAATTATTTTATTTTAAACGTCACTCGCTTTCTTTTATTGCAATAAACAAAATATTACATGTCACGAATCCTTACAATATGTTGTAATTTGTCTAAATACTTTCAAATCTAGGTTAAGTGTGCCATCATAGGATTAGTTTAGGGGTTTTGTTTTAAAACCGTATAAATAAAAAGTTATACGTTAGTTTGATAAACTTATTCTTCATAAAATTGGTTTAATACTCTTCTCCTCCACTTAACTTCTTTGGTGCAATTTTAAATTTATTTTTCATGTTTAACTTTTGATAAAATTATAAATTCACATGACACATCATGATGGCTCAAAGATGGGGCCCATAGGCACACGAAGTTATCCCGCTACTAGAGCTCAATCCAAGAGACCTACCACACATCGAAGAAGTCCAATTACAAGAATCCAAGCCAAAATGAATACTTGAAGGCTCATCATAAGACACTTTTTTATTTGGAATTATTTTCTAAATACTTATGTGTTGTATTTGATATGGTTGTGTTATATGTGTAAGTTAATGTGTTTTTTCATCACATTATGAACTTATTTCATAGGAATGTCAACCATAAATCAACATTTATGGTTGAGAGTAATTTTCCATGTGGAAAAGTCAAATGTAATCAAATGAGAGTGTGGCTATGTGGTGGTTAAGGGAAGGCGCCACACATTCCCTCCTTCCCTCTTCATTTCAAAATGAAGGGGTGTGTATTTTGAGGAAAAGATATTTAATTGTATTATGCTTAAAATTCCCTTCTTTCTACTAACGGTCCGTTTGGGGCAGCTTATAAGTGCGGGCGGCGTTTTCAAAACGCCGTCGTGCCGTTTGGTTCGCGCGTTTCGCCAGTTTATCTGAAATTGCGTTTGGGTTTTTACATTAAAAGCAGGCTTCGGGTTGGCCCGCGGGCCGTGTTTCAGGATAAACAGCTTATCATGAAACGCACAAGCTGCCACAAATGGATTCTGAATGAATTAGTGTGGTTTTGAAGAAATTATAGAGTGAGTTTACAGTACTCTTGGTTTGCTTGGAGACTCACCAAATTTTAGGATATTTGGTGATATTTCATCATTCATTCACTTAGGTTAGTGAATTGATTTTATTCTTTGTGTATTTTATTCACTTTTCACTTTTTTTTTTCTAGAGTTTGTAAATTAGACCCCAATTTTTGTTGTGAATAAATCATACACCCAAAATTTTCAAAATTTCTAATTGAAGCCCAATCCCAAGGGACGAACAATAATTTGGTTTTTGATATAATTTATGTCTAGACCCCTTTAGAACCTTATTCACGCCACTAAAAATTTAAAAATGATATTTCTAACTTTGTGCACATCTTTATTTACTTACTACCAACAAATTTTATGAAATTTTTCAAAAATAAATGAAACAAATGCGCTCTTTGATTTTTTTTCTTTCAATTTATATGCCATGCCTTTTGTTTGACTACCTTCATGTGACAACCCCCCAAAACCCATTACAATAATTATCAAGAAATTTTGAAACTTTCTAAAATAAAATTAGGCTTCATTGTGTTTTATTGGAATATGAAATCAGGTCATTTGGAGATTTTGTGGAAAGTTTTACTTCAACATTCTATTTAGAGATTGATTTTACTGTATCAATCTTGAAATTAATTACAGGAAAAATAGAAGAAAACTCCAAAAATTATAAAGTTTTGTAGATATAATTTAGACATCATCCAATTCAATCATTCTTTGATTTCATGTTATTTAATTCACTGTGGAGAAAATTTCTGAGTGTTTTAATTAAATATCTCATTTTGGACTAAAATTTTGAATTAACTCTTTATGTCAATAACACTCTTAATTAAGTAGCTCCTCCTCCTAATTACCCTTCAAAACCCTTACATACTTTTCTATCATTCTAGAAGAGCCCCATTTTCTATTGGTTGATTTTAATTGATCACTCATATACTACCCACATCAATTTTGGTATCAAAGCTATGGTTGGAGGAGATCTAAGAAGGGTACAACTAGTCTTCACTAAAAGGTTTAAAAGCTTGGAGAAAGCATTTAAAAGTATCATATATTGAATCCTAGCAAGGCGATTTATTGTATTTTTTTTATATTTTTGAGTAATTTATTTACTGGTTTTAAATACTTTTATTGATTAAACTCATGATAGACTCATGTGGAAGGCAATTCTATGAATATTTGTTGTTATACTCAAGTAGTTAACTCCATATACTAGCCTAGCTAATACCATATTAAACTTACTATAAAATTTCGTCACTTGAGTGAAAATTTAGTAAGGGATATCTCACTCATCAATCCTAACCTATAGCGCAATGACTATATAACAATTTGCATATATTTCTTAGAGTTTTTCTATTTTTTTGTTTTCTTTTTTGCAAAGTTATTTGTTATTTTGTGCTACTATTTTATTAGCTTAAATTTGATTGAAAGCTATATTTATTTTAAAAATTTATTGCATATATTCAAATTCAATCTAAAAATATTAAACTTCATATTTTAGAAAGATTATTTAAGACAAAAACATTTTGCATTGCATGTCAAACATATCGAAAATGTCTTTGGAACCAACAAGTTTAGATCAATTGGAAACTTTGACAAAAGGAGTAGAAGAAATTAATGTGAAAAGTAATGAAATAACCACTATATTAGAAATAATCATCATTGATTTAGCTATCCAAGTCCAAATCCTAATTACTAAGATCCAGACCACCCATATAGTGATCCATCATGACAACCCTGAAATTATTGGTGAAGATTTTGTAGTTGACAATAGGAATGATCCTTCTATGAGAAAGAAATCTTGGATTGACATTTTACACTACCAATAATTCTATCCAAAATTGAATCATGAAATTCAATCCTCAGAAATTTTCTCCACAGAGATAAAAAATTAATGAAATCAAAGGTGGATTGAAATGGATGATGTCTAAATTGGATCTGCAAAGTTTTATAATATTTAAAGTTTTTTATTGTTATTTTTATTGTATTTAATTTGTTGATTTGTACAATAAAAAAAAGTCTCTGGACAGAATGTGGAAATATACTTACAATAAGTGGAACTTTCTACAAAATTCTCAAAATAAAGTGATTTTCTATCCAAATGAAAGATAATGGAGCCTAATTTTAACATGTAAAGTTTCAAATATTTTTTATATGTATGTTTTTTAGGTTTTGGGAGGTTTTCACGAGAAGGTAAACAAATAAAAGGTGCAGTACATAACTGGAAAAATGAATTCAAGAGGGCACATTTAGTTTCAATTGATGTTAAAAATTTTCAAAAAATTTGCAGGCAGTAGATCAAGACATGTACAAAAGTAAGAATATTATTTTAGAATTTTTAGTGGGGTGCATAGGGTTTCTAAAGGTGTTTTGATAAATATTAGGTTAGGGAAACCCTAGTTCTTGGCTAACCCTTCTGGTTGTGTTTTGATTGAGAATTTTAGGAAATTTAGGTTAGGATTTAGTCACAACACAAATTAGGGTCCAATGCACAAACTTTAGAAATCCATTTGGGTTTGAAGCTTGGGCTTGGAAGAGTAAAGCCTAAAGGCATCCAAATTCACTACCGCCAAAACTTGCCAACAAGTGTAGCACGTCGGTAAGGACATAATACGTTTATTAGAGGTCTTTTAATGACATCATGTTTATTTTTTTTTTCAAGACTACCCTCTGGTTTTAGACCTTTATTAGACATACATGGTCACAATTGATCACCCCAACATCAAAATATTTTAAAAAAAAAAGAAGCAAAAAGCAGTCAGCGTTGCGGCTCCAATGGTTGCCTCGAGGCGCACATGATAAGACTTATATTTGACATCAAACAACAACTCTTATGGCACTACTGCTCCTCGACTAGGCATCATAGTGCTCATTTAACACAATTCAATATGGGCACCAGCACTTTGGCGCTTTAGAATGTGAGGTTATTTGGCCCCGATGGTAGCTCCTACCAACAGTAAGGCACCCTTTTATTCTCTTACCATCTTAGAAAAGCCTCATTTTTTATTGATTGATCATAATTGATCATTCATATGTTGCTCATATCATAAATAGTCAAAGTTAATTGCCTAGTTTTTTATTATTATTATTTTTTTCATTGCATCCATCGTCCTCTATTTATATCTTCCAAATAACTTTTTTTTTTCCATTTATCGCTTGCTTAACATTCACATACTATCCATCACTTTCACACTATATTATAATCTATCATCTCACCAACAAATTTTTACAATATCCCTTTCACCATAGCTTTTTTAAGCCTTTATAGCACTTAATTTATACACATGAGGTGATTGAATGGTTAGACAATCAAATTTTAATATTTTAAAGTATATTTTATATACTCTTATATCATCATATATTTCTTAATCTAACATTCTATATTAAAAATTACACATCATAGATCACAATGCCATGAACTCCTCTATAAAATCGTCTTTATTATTTGCCTTAATATATCAAACCCTCTCTATTTAGTTTATTAAACTATTTCAACGTTATTAAAACCTGTTTTCAAACGTTCTTATGGGCTTTTCATAACTTAGGGTTTAGAGCTAAGTCACCAACTTCTTACTCCATACATTATATGTGGTCTTCCTAATTTTGATCTTTAAGTTGAGTTCAATTATCAAAACTCATAATTTCAAAGTCCAAAATTTAGTTAGAACTTAGAACCCATATTAAAGCTCAAATACAACAATAGTTTTGATGTGTGCTAGAAAAATCTTGGCAGTAGAGTAATGTGTTATCGTATTATCGTTAAATAAGAATTCAACACACACTTAGGTAGAAGAAAACAACCAGTAATGACATCTGAAGTTTTTATGTGGAAAGCTCGTAAAAGGAAAAATCTACGGGGTCTGATCCAATTACAAAATTCACTATAAGTTGATGATTTCACAGACCACTTGCCCTACAGACGGGAAAGAGATATCAGGTTTTCCAAGTAACAATGTTGCTTAGTGGCTTCTGATCAGTCGTGGTCGATAACGATTGGTGTTAATCGATGACTGTCAGCGATGATTGACAACGGTCAGTGGTGGTTGACAACAACAGTAGTGCTCGAAGGCGGTTAGTGTTTTTCGATGCGGTTAGTGGTTTTCGATCGTGATCGATGGCAGTCAGCCGTGATCGACGATGGTCGACCGTGATCAACGGCGGTCAACGGTGGTCGACAACTGTCGGTGGTGGTCGACGACAGTTGGTGGTGGTCGATAATGGCTGGGGTGGTGCTGGACTTCAGCTCTTTCTCAAAGCTTCAAGTCTTTTCTCAAGCCTTAAGCCCCCCTGTCATGAGGGGTGGAGCTCTATTTATAGTATTCTAGGTAAAATTAATGCAGAAATATGAATCCCTTTGATTGGACGATCTAGAGGGCTTCCTTGGATCAAACAGTGTTCTATGAACATTTGAAGGCCTCAACAATGTTGAAATTGAGCAAACTTGAGCTTTTTTGATTCGTCTTGTCGAGATGCTCGATTCGACTATAGGCTTGTTAGATTTGACATTCGTTTAGCCTTTATAATGAGATGTGTAAAACTTCCAATTGTGGTTTAATGACTTGATCTGAGCTTGATTTGACTCAGATTGGATTAAAATTGATAACATTGGGTTCCTTTTGTCGAGCCGGTCCATCTAACTTTAAATTTTGCTGATGAAATCGGAGTTCTGGATGAATATTTATCTATGTTTGAATATTTCTTTCTCAAAAAACCGCCTTGAGCTATATGTCATGTCTCGAGATTCATACCAGAAGATGGAAATTTGTCGAACATGTAAAAAGTTTCAAGCTTGATGACTTATGCTGAGCCCGTTGGGTTAGTTTACAGGACCTCCGCTCCTCTTGACAACTCGTGCCCCAAAGTCAGCTAACTTATCTAGTATCATTAAGGCTCAACATCTCAAAATAAAATAAATAAATAAAATTATAATTATTTTTCTTTTATGCCATAGTTTTTTTCTTAGAAAATGTTATAATATATGCAAGCCTCATTTGTTAGGTTAGAGATCAGGCTTTCAATCAAGAGGCCTTAAATTTTAAGATTTTACATATAAGGTCTATTGTGCTTGCCATTTAATTTGCTCATATATCCCAACAAAGAAATTTTATAATATCTTTAGACAAGAATCTATGCCATGCAAATTGTAATGAAAAAACAATCATATCCTAAGAATATAAACTACTCGATCAACATTAAATGTTGGTGGCCGCACCAAAATCGACGACAAGTATAATAAGTTTATTTTTATATTAACGATGTCTGGATTAGCCACCAATCTACGCATTTGATTCTAGGGTTTAAAAATCAACTTATTTTTACTTGTTTATGTAATTTATGAACAATTGTGCAAAAGTGTTGTTTCAACCGCACAAACTTTAATTTTTATCTATAGATTTGCTGGTTTGAAAGTAAAAAAGATGAAGTTTAGTGATTGATATGTTAATACATTGGAATCCGACTTGCATATTGTTGAGAAATCACGCGAATAATCATAAAAATATGAATGAAGGAAATAGGAAAGAAAAGAACACAGAGATTTAACAAAGTTTGCCAATTTGGCTACGTACTCGGGAGCGAATATCGGCCGTTTCGATTTCTTGAAGCAAAGTTCTCCCTATTAGGGTTACAAATAATATACATTTGTGTACTTAGATCAATTGATCAGACATCTGCTTGTCAGTTATAAGTCCCCTCTGATCACGAGCTCGATTCCCCGCAAGTGTAGGATGTGGTACTTGAATTTTTAGGCGCATGAGGGATGATTGGGGTTCGTATAATAGCCTCAGGTCATTCTTTAGTGTGTGTGTACACACATCTCTAACTCTTGATGTAATTACAAAATTATCTTGTACCGTACCGCTGAGGTGTTACTCCCGCACCCTCAAGACCGATGCTTACGTGCCGCTCCGCTTCAGCATCTCTCTAAGTCACACCTAACACATATCAACTACCCAAAATATTAAATATAACATTTAATCGTTCAAACCTTAAATATAACATTTTAGCCATTTTTTTATTCCAACTATCCTTCTAAGCCACTCATAAAAATTTTGAGTGAAGATTTTGAATCATTAAAATGCTACATTAAATATTTTAAATGATTAGTTTGTGAAAACATTTTAAAATTTATCATGAATTTCATCTTATTTCTTTT
>NEWO01000028.1:430637-449670 GCA_003013225.1 Phalaenopsis aphrodite
CACATGGGATCATGTCATGGTCGGGTCTAATTATTAGGTGCGGAGGGCGCGTGCAGAGCTGCGCGCGCCCTCCGATCACAGCCGCACATCGCGGCTGTATGACAGTATGACAGTGGGGACCACTGTCATACAGCCGCGATGTGCGGCTGTGATCGGAGGGCGCGCGTAGCTCTGCGTGCGCCCTCCGCACCTAATAATCCCACTGTCATACAGCCGCGATGTGCGGCTATAATCGGAGGGCGCGCGCAGCTCTGCGTGCGCCCTCCGCACCTAATAATCGCTCCATGGTCGGTTGTGCATCCGGAGCAAGAAAAAAAAAATGGAATATCTTCATACAACTTAGAGTTGTTTTGGGCAACCATCAGCTTATTAAAAAGCAGGTGTCAAGATGAATAATAATTTGATGTTCATAAATTGTGGTGATTATTATAATTTTTTGGTTGTCAGAACACAGATTTTGATGACAATTTTTTGAAAATGCTATCACCATACAGTTTATTTAAACAGACAAAACTGTAATACGATATTACACAGCCACCGCACCTAGACACCTACGAGGAAAACTGTATCATTTTGTTTTCAAGTGAAAATGAAAATATTTTATGCGATATCAAAAATTTAAATATAATTAGAATAAAAGGTAAAATAAAAGGTACGATATTTTAAAATTTATATTTTGTAAAATTCAAAATTTAAAAATTTATCTTGATAAACTTTTTTATCATAATCTTATTCAAACCTTGCGGCCAGTGGGCAAATAGATAATTTAAAAAACTGAGCCCAGAATAAATCATCACAGCAATGATTAAAATCTAATAATTAAAATAAAAATTAAAATTTCACCCAAAAAATATTTATTAAAATTAAAAATTAAAGATCACCGACGCTATAGTATGATGAAGACTTTGGTTAGGTAAATACATAAGAATTGGGTGGTATGTATGTAAATGCACCTTATTAACATTACAAAATGAGACTTATTTAGAAGAAATTAAGGCGTGATTAGTTGTAATCTTGGCTGTTTAATATCCTAAGCAATGGTTGCCTGCATGAAATTCCGTTAAATTTTTTTTAATTATGTTGCATATTCATAAAAGTCTGTTTATGTGGTGTTAATTAAGCAAAAGCTGTGCTTCGTGGCCTCACGGTTGGTCTTAAGTACCTGATTAAATGGCGGCCACGTATTAATTACAGGTAGTTCTGACCACGTTTTTCAATTTAATTTTCTTGATTTATATTTCTATGTATTTACATTTCTGCCATCTAAGATTTATTTTTTGCATTTATATCGCTCAAATATTTCATTTGACATCAAAATATCACAGATTGACTACTTAAAAATAATAAAACCTAAAGCTTTGAAACATAGAAATCTTCTTTTTGCGTTAAGTACTTTAATTTAAAAAATGTATTAGATATAACCTAAACCTTGTTGAATTAGTATTTGACCTAACCCAAGAATTGAAAAACTTTTTTGTCTGAACTTCGGACGTAGCTCTACGTGCGGATTCCAGTAATATACTGTCGTGTGTGCTATATCGAGCCCAGCTAAAAAAAATATTAAAGTAAAACCACAGAGATTATTAGAGTGGAACCACAGAGGTTATTAGAGTGTAATTGTAGATGTTTTTTGGAGAGTCATTGGGAGATTATTGGGGGTTTATTAGGGTATTAACTCTAATAACGCCACAATAGCCCCTCATTAATCAACCATAACCTCTGTAATAACCTCTCATTAATCAACCATAACCCCCACAATAACCCCTCATTAATCAACCATAACCCTAAATCTGCATATTATCAGAATAAGCTGATTTGCTGTTTGAGGCAACTTACTCAGAACAGCTTACTGGGAGTTGTTGTTTGATAAATGATCATTATTCCCATGTTTGGTTAAGTTGTTTGTAACAGAACTGTTTATGAAAAATTATAAATAAAATAGATGTCTCAAAATATTACAGTTCAGTTACAAAAATTAAAATGCACTGCTCACCACATTGTGAGTATCAAAACAAATAAAATAAGAAGAAATATAATTACAATAACAAGTAAAATTATTAAAATGTTTAGTTTAAAACTCTGACGTCGTCTCTCCTCAGCGGCACCATCCTCTTGAGAAACCATCTTAACACGATCACTGTCGGGCTTAACACAATCACTGTCGGCCTGGGAGTATGTCGGAATGTCGGCCCAACGGAAGAAACCGCATCTTGCTGAAACACCCATATAACAACCGTAGAACTGTCTCCCACAACTATGTTGCTGGCGTGACGTGAGTAAGGGAGCCGGCAGTCTGCAGTAACACAACACAACTCGGGAAGTCCCTGAAATCCTAGAACTCATACTGCTACTGAGGTAAAACAATCACAAGATATAATATGTCAGATCACAAAAACTAAACAAAAAACTAAAAAAGAAAAGAAAAAAAACCTAAAACTAAACAGGGAAAAATAAATAATTTAAAACAAAATTCAAATTCATACTATACTGAATTACATCCCAAATGAAAGATATGAAATTCTTAATAAAACCTAAAAATACAAATCCATACTACATCAGATTACATCCTAAAAGAACATATTATAAATGAAAAAGCGTGGTTGAATCAACATCCATATATAGCATCTGCGATAGACTCCCTCAAAGTAGTCATCACGGCTGCACCCTCACCGTCTTGAGTTTCATATTCAATAGACTCGATCTCATTATCAACTAGAGATCCTGAAGGTTCTAGAGAGTCAATAATTGGATCATCATCAGCAATATTGAAGTCTGTATCTGAAAGAGAGGGATGTAGTCGGATGAAGTTGTGAAGTGTCATAGTGGTCACCACAATATGCACATGTCTGGGAAATGAATACGATGGCATATCACGTAGGATAACTCATTTTTTCTTCCACACTCCAAATATTCTTTCAATAATCCCTCGTAAAGAGGAGTGTCGTTTGTTAAATAGTTCTTTTCTACCACGAATCATGTCACTTGCTCGCTCAAAATCAAGAATATGATATCTAGTGTCTGGATAGGGCTTCAGGTAGCCCGTTAGCATCAGATATCCACAATAGCCCAAATAATATTTCCTTGTTATGAAAGACAATCTTAATTAAAAATAATAAATGTAATTAACGAGAGGTTTAATTAAGATGAACAAACATGGAGGTGGGTAAGTGAAACATTATGTTATATTCCTAGTTGCATAGAAAAAAACGATTGTCATGTGCACTTCCTTCTCACCCCGCAATTACAAATGTGAAGCACATATTGAAGTCACACACTGCCATCATATTTGAGTAGTTTTACCACTCCGACCAATATAGGCGATATTTTCGTGACTTCGTAGTCGGACATCCACATGTGTACCATCGATTACTCCAATGCAGTTCTGTAACTCATAATTAGCAATTCATCGGGTATTGAAGTTAAAGTAACAAACTAATAAAACTTACTTTGAAATACGCATGTAACGCGGATCATTTGCAATTTGTTCAGAAATAGTTGCGAAAGATGGATCCAATGGCTTAATGTTTTGTGTTGCTAAGCTCAGAAGTGTTTGTATACCTTTGGAGAAGTATCGACTAATTGTTTCAGAGAAATGCTGAAATCGCTTCATATCTCCTCTAACTGATTCATTCTGTGAGAGAATGTATAATGTTATAGCCAACACCTCTTATGTGGTAGTTCTAGAAGAACCTTGGAGGTCGTGGTTACAACATAAGTCATGTAGAAGATCATAAAAATGGGTGCAGTCATTCAAAAAATACTGCTAAACCTTATCAGATGTCCAACAAGCATCTCACCCACCCATTTGTCCCCAACACATGAGGATGTCATGTGTGGTATCCTTCTAGTGTTGAAGCGGTAATATTCCAACAATAATATCGCTATTACTACAGCCCATGTCATTCTTTTACGACGTTCTCGAAGTGGATCCATCCTAAAATTATAAATACATTAGGATGAAATAATTTATGGAAAAGTGGTGACAACAGAATGAAACATTAGTATGAAATACATATAGTGAAGAAAGCATCAGGAAAATGACATAAATGAAATACATAACATCAAGAAATGAAGTACATAAGATGAAATACGAAGCATCAAGAAATGAAGTACATCAAATGAAATACGAAACATCAAGAAATGAAGTACATCAAATGAAATACAAACATCCAGAAATGAATTACATAAAATGAAATACATCTACTGACAGGTTAATACAAAACAGTCTCATTCTTCTACTAAAACATGTAAATATTCAATGCGCAGCTCGGGCCGTATGGCCATGAACATTTATCTACGAGTAGGATCCTTAAACACATTTTGCCTAAAAGCTCATATAAACAGATACTTCTGGAATAGTGTCTAAAATGGCAACACAGTCCCATATGGTGTTGTCTGGGGGAGGTGGAGCTGGAAAAGCAGCAATTAGTTCATGAAATGAGCTTTTCATGAAATTATCCTTCTCTTTCTTCATCCTGCCAAGTCTAGGCCTTTTGGACATGAAACTGGACTCTCCCATCTCCTTTTGGTTATTACTAGACCCTTCTTCTTCATCTATGACCTGTTCAGGTGGCAAGTCATTTGCTATTCCTGAAAATCTCTAATTACTTGGGTTGAATGCATTCTTTTGAGTCGCGACAACCCCCTTAAACATTATGTCCAGCTTTTCCTCGAACTCTTACTCAATTCTGCAATGTCTATATTTTTTTACAGTTGGCATTACCTGAAACATAAGACATTTATTAGAGGGGTTTAGGCATTAACAAAAAAAAATGAAAGTAACAAAATAAGTTTATATTTATTACCTCCGATTATTTAGACCATCATTCATCTAGAGCATCGATAGTTTGTTTAACGGGATCCCAACCCAAGCCGGTAGATCCACGTTTCAGCTCCTTCCATATTTTCCATTATTTCTTTAATTCGTCTAGTTTGTTTTTGAATTTAAGCATGTCGTAATCTCTTCCACTCAATTCTTTAAACCTCTTAGCAATATTTTGTCAACCTTCCTTATTAAAATACGTGGTTGGTATGTTCCCCAATTCAATTTCCTTAATACATAGATCACAAAATATATTTGTAACTTCTTTATCCCACATTGCGGAGGGACCCCATTTAGTCGCCTTAGACATTGAACTCTAGGGAACAAAGGAACATCACTTCCACAACCTATGAAATTATCCTTTACAATTTCAAAAAAATAACATATTATAAATAAGCACCGACAACTAACATCATTTCCACAACGTTCCAATTTAAAAATAAAAAATAATAAGTAAACAAGTGATTTATGTGGTTCGACCAATGACCTACATCCACAAAAGGCAATCCACGAAAATTTTTTTAAGGAAATCTGTAATATTACATAGCTACGAATAAGCTCTCAAATATGTAAGCTTACTACAACATGCTCTCAACTAACAAGCTCCATACATACAACACTCGACCAGCCTTTAAGAAAAAAAGAGAAACCGAAAACTAAATTTTGAAGATTTTCTCTATGTGCAATTTCAAGAGTGTCGAATGCAACCCAACAAGTAACAGGGCTAACAAATGATTGAAGATAAAGGAACATGCGTACTCCAACATCTCTTCCAGATAAACTTGCCAAAATTCATAAACTTCTTTTTTGGTAATGAAGAAACGACTTAAAACACTTCATAGGAACCATCAACATCAAAGGGAGAACACCACAACATGCAATTTTTCCTCCCTTTTCTCCCATTGGAGATAATAAGAGTCCACCAACTAACAAATAAGAATACATGTTTTCATGCTTCCACCATTTTCATGTATGCTAAAAACCGAATGTCATTTGAAAGCCTAATATAAAACACAAAGCCTCATATATGCATATGAACAATAAACCAAAAGCAGGTACAACCAGTAAATTTGGATCCCTGTATCAGAAAGACCAAGCAAGCATTAACATATCTCTGTATCGGAAAAATCAAGCAAACATTGTCATTATGTATTGTACTTAACTCCTTAGTGCTATAACCATTGTCATTCTTAGCATAAACCAAAAGATAAGAGTAGGGAATCCTCTAAGAGACAAGGTAGATATGAGTTTGAAACAGTAGAAATACAAGCTATTAAGCTAGCATAGGAGAATAAACAAAAAAGTAATAATTTGAGATGCATTTTCATGAACCAAGCCTCAATATTCAATTATATAACCAAATCAATTTCCTAGCTTGCATCAAAGTCATAATCCATACCAAGAACGATGGCATTTGCCACCAATGGTGATTGCAATGAATACATATATTTGCAGCACATAAACAAGAATTAATAACAACATTTTCATGAACCAAGCTCATACCTATGTTTCCTAAAAACAGGAATTAATTGCAGCTCCTATAAACAAGAATTAATTGCAGCTCTTAAAACATTTTCATGAACCAAGCAACATTATTCCTTACTCCATGAAAAAATACTTTCTTTTTCAATTGAAATAATAAGAAGAAGAGTAAAGATATTGTTCTTCGGTCATGAAACAACCGACAAAAATCGAAACGAGCAGC
Organism: Phalaenopsis aphrodite; assembly: GCA_003013225.1. NCBI lineage: Eukaryota > Viridiplantae > Streptophyta > Magnoliopsida > Asparagales > Orchidaceae > Phalaenopsis > Phalaenopsis aphrodite. The sequence goes on from NEWO01000028.1 coordinate 437,165, forward strand.
AAAAATCGAAGTGAAATTCGGTCCTGATGTAAGGAATTAATTCTCCAAACTTTTTTTCACGCCCAGCAAAAAACGAAATGAATTCTAGGGCAAATAACCATTCACATTGTTCAGGTTCAAAATAAAATGAAGAAGACAAAAATCTTCGGTCAATGAAGAAAATAAAAACAAGGCTTGAGGTCCGATCTCCACAAAGAACCATTCACACCAAAATAAAACGACGTTCAATCATCTACAAAGAACTATTCACGTCCACCGACGTTCGATCGCTCTAGAGGATGTATTCCTTACGAATTGACGGTGAGGAAAAACATACTTTGCGAATCAAAAAGAAAAAAAGCGAAAGGAATACAGTCTGATCTCCTCTAGGGTAACTAAGGCAATGTTACAAGCTAAACGTGAGACGCAGGTCTTTGCCCGCGTCGAAGGCCCTTAAGAAATTCTGATGAGCTAACGCACTGCGGCAGGGATAATCCGCACGAACGCGACTTCCAAACATTAAGGCGGCGTTTTGAAAACTCCGCCACACCTAAATAAGCTGCCCCAAACGGGCCCTTAATTCCTAATGGGAACAAATTTCAGACTATTATTTGTATACTACTTGATCGACAATTATACATGCGTGTGACGTGGATGTGTGTTACACCACGAAGCAAAACAACCATTTTGTTCCTTTGGCTCTTCATTTGCATCCATCCATTATAATGATAGGATGATCTAGTAAAAAATCAAAGTTTACGCATTAGATATGTAATTATATAAGATTTGAATGGTATTTATGTAAATCATCCCTTAAAATTTTAAATTTGAGATGGTTAAATACATTCAAAGTATATATATTCCACTGTATTAATTCTCTTGCTACAAGATTTGTCATCTCGTGCTCCTACATGTAAAATAAAATTTTAATTTATTATTATTAATAATATTATTAGTATAAAAGGCCCACTTGATGTTGCATGGGATGGTTGAGGATCGATAGCTTATCGTTAAGCGTGTTTGCTTGATAAACAAATCAGATGCCGCCAAATGCATGTATCAGGACCCATACGGCTTCTCGTCATCAATCTTTTTTTTTTTGAATTTTTTACAAAATCAAATTGATTCCGATTGCAAATTTTCTAACATAATTTTAAGAGATTAGGTTGAATATTATAAATAAATAATATATATATATATATATATATATATATATATATTACAAATAAAAATTATTCTTCTTAAGAAATTTTAATTATTTTGGGTATATTTTAATCATATTTCGATTGATTGTTTGACTATTTATTTAATTTAAAATATTTTTACTATTTTAATTAGCTAACATCTAATGTACAAGCTTTAGTTAATGTTGTGAATAATCAATCGGTTTTTGTGTTCTCAAGGGTTTGTTTGGGGGCGGCTGCCACATGAAATATATGAAAATGCTGATTTCAGTGATTTGAAAAAGCAATTTTTTGATTAAGCTGTCAAAACATAATTTACTTAAATAGCCCTGGGTGTGTTTTCAAAACGCACCGCACCAAATAATGTGTTTACTTCAAAACATTTCAGTGAGTCCAAAAGACTAATTTAATGCAACTATTATGATCAAACTAGTTTTAAGTAATATTAGTGAACTCGAAAGCTAATATAAATATCACATAACTTTTATGTATTTACATATCTAGCGAATAATATTTATGCTTTTGCACTTATAATATTTTGGCGTCATAAACTTATACCTAACCGATACCACATAATTCTTTCATTTTTTTTAAATTGTGCTAATATTACTTTGATGTGAAGTTCCAGGACTTGAGGGGTATATATGTAAATAAGATAATTTTATATAAAAATTGTGTAAATTTGAGGATATGAAGAGTTTATTGATGCGGCGGATGTGGGTCCCTTAAAAATCAAATTTATAGAGCAAATCTGCTACATATGTAACTCCGTGGATGCTATGCATATTTGGTGATAATTAACTTCTATTTTTGTATGAATTCACATATTTATATGCAGAAGTCAATCATGTGAGGATTTTATAATTTATCTTAGGGAAATTTACATGTAGGGCTGTCAATTTGGCAAGTTGTTGATGTTCGGCTCGTTAAGCAGCTTGTGTTCGGCTCATTAGGCTTAACGAACGAGCCGAACACGAATAAATTTTTAAGCTCGAAATGTAAACGAGCCGAACACGAACAACAGTTTGTTCGCTCGTGTTCCGTTCGAAATAACTCGAGAAAAAAAAAATTATATAACTTTTTTTATAACAATATATTGCATTTATTATTTATATAATAATATATTATATATATTTATGTCTAAGTTTAAATCATAACACCTCATGTGGCAATGTGGTTAGTGTCTTTTTTTTGTATAGATTGATCCATGTTCGAATCCCGCACTTTACATCTATTTTTCTCAATTTTAGTTTAACGGACCAATTTCAAGCCGAACACGAACACGAATATTTTAATCGAGTCAAACACGAACACACTGTTCACGAGCCGATTTCAAACACGAGCTATTTCGAACGAGCCAAACACGAGCCAAGCTCTTTTACAGCCCTATTTACATGCATACCACAAATTCTTGCCTATTTACATATCCAACAGACTAAACGCCCAAAGTTTGATATACAGATATAACACCTAAACTTCTAACTTTACAAACATACCACATACCAACACCTAAACTTCACCTTTTACATACATACCACATTTAAATAACTAAACAAACATTTAGCAAATGGAATTATCTTTCGTAATGTTTATCGATTGCTGCAAAGTAAAAGGATGAGAGCAACGAGAGATTCGGTGGTCTCTATAAGACAAGTACCGTCATTACCTTTCAAGCTAAGCTAGCTCCTAATGACAACGGTATCACTAATTGTCCTTCTGCACGGTGATGGTTTTGAGTGAAGCTACGAGGGAGAGAGAAAATGGAGAGCTAGGGATTCGAGCAAGCGGTAGGATGGCTGAGCGCGGAGAGTAAAGAATGAAATTTAAGCACACGGGATGAGAATATTACGTCATTTGTGCCGGATTTGAGTCGCACTTAGTTCGAAGCTCAAATAAAGGTTTTGCGTCAAGTAGGCCGAATGCAAATTTAACACAAACTTCATTGCGACTATAAACAAAGTTTCCCCATTTCCAACATATTTTCTATCGAATTTTAATAACACAAAATCCCTATTATTCTTCGCTTAGCGCCCACAAATCCAACGCTCTGACGCAAGTTCGAACGCTAATAATAGCTTCTTCTGTAGTTAATGGTATTTTTTATGTAATGTTAGAATTTTGAGTGGTATGAACGTAATTATAAATATTTAAGTGTTAGATATGTAAATTCGTAAGAATTGTGTGGTATGTATGCATTTGCCCCATTTTCTTATCATCCACATCAGTTTCAATATAGCATTTATGTTTCTCAACCTTACTTCTTTACTCATTAACATGAGAAGTTAGGTTGAATAATTGTGCATTATGTCATATTCAGAGTTAGGTTTCTCAGGTACCGAGTTAATATCATGGATTTGCTTAGAGCAAGCTTATGATTCATTTACATACATACCAAGCTATTCTTATATATTTACATAACTGACGTCTAAACATTCTTTATATTTACATGCATGCCACTTAAATCTATGACACTATATAAACATACCACCATCAATATCTTTTTAAAAGTTAAATACACTTTTTAATGTACGTGTTATAAGTGTAAATATCAAAATTTGCATACCACATAAATACATAAGATTTGGGTGGTATGTATGTAAATTTCTCTAATACATTTTTAAGTGCTCTTGCCATTTTTATTTGGTTGTTTTTTTTTATATATATTTTTGAAGGATATCACAAGCCAAAAACATACACCTAACGGCAAATGATCGTCGCTTAATAGACATTTCTAACCGACAATTTATTGCGTTGGTAATAATAAAAATTGTTGGAAAAAAATATTGCAGTTAATAATCGACTAAAATTTTGTAGTTATGTCGTCGCAAATAATCTAAACATAAACCATCGCTTGTCGTCGATGATTTACTTTATTACCGACGGATCAAATCGTTGCTTATTAAAAAAATACATCAATTACCACCCCGCCAAATGACACGTTCATGGCTAATCAATGTAATATGACCGTCATTTAATATTTATACTTAACCAACGACATAAGGCATTGACAATAATTAAAACCGTCAGAAAAAAATTATATTGTTTATCAGTGATGTCATGTCATGTTGTCAAGCCGCCACATATAACTCAGATCATAAATCGTCGCCACACCTTGAAAAATGGAACATTTTTTACGACGCAAAGATGGGCGTCAGTTTTAGCACTTTTTATTGTAGTGTGTATGTTATGAAATTAGGGCGAATAAACACAAGAATCAACATAAATTCAGAAGAAAACACAGAGATTTAACGAGGTTCAACAAATATGCTTAGGTCCTCAGGAGCAGAGCGATGACTTTCCTTTAATTCAGAAAAACAATATAGATTGTTCATAGAGTTACAAAACAAGACATATATATAACCCTAGAATACAATATGTAATGATAAAATTACCCATGTGCAGTATCACAGGGGCGTTACCCCTGCACCCCTAACCCACATAGCGAAACTCCCCTGATTGGACATATGCTTCCGCTCCATTCCACTCGCGAGCTTCTCTCGCTCGCTCCACTGACTCGCTTCGTTCTTCTCCAACATCTGTCCCTTATTTGGCATATGAGTCATACCTAATAGTGTATATGTATAACGGTAGGGCCAGGTCAGCACAGGACAATTTTTTTCAAAAAATCACTCAATATTTTTTATATCAACATTGTCGGTTCAAAACATCTATGTGCTAACCATATAAATATAAAATTTAGGTGTTAGATATAGATACTTAAGATTTGGGCTAGGTATTCAAATTTTCCAACAAAATAAAATAAAATAAACATTAACATACATACCACCCATTTCTCATGTATTTACATATTTTAGACATAGACTTTACTTTTTTAATATATATATATATATATATATATATATATATATATATATATATATATATATATATATATGTTAGAATAAAGTTAATAACTTCAACATTTAATATGGATGAAATTAAATGACAAGCAACAAATACTAGGGAGTTATAATTGAAACTTTATGGCAGTGATTGCCATTGAAGGCATGTGAGCTTTGTCCTACAGATATAGAAGGTGTCCTGCATCCAATCACTTCATTAGTAATTTTGAGCTGTTTAAATTAATTGAAAAAGAATCAAGTCTGTTTATTTTATGAAAAAAATTATTAAAATAAATCTAATGTTTTTGAGACTTAATTTGGCATAATTTTAATAAATAAGCAATCAGCAAATTTTTATGTTATACATGTCTCAAAACAAATTTTAAGATTATAAAGCTTATTATAGAGGCCTATTTAAGTTGGAAATTTTGAAATTAAATTTAAGAGCATTTGAATTCCGATTCAGATAAATTTATAGTGAATTTGAGTTTCTCGATGAGATGAATCTATCGACGTAAAATAATGAGCTAACTTGACTTCAAATGAGCTCGAATCGGACGTTTCAAACATAGGAAAACTTAATATCACTACACATATTTATAAATAAATTTAATTTTTCTATGAGTATAAGGCCTAGACAATGAGAAGAAAGAGCTCAATGGTTTAGAGAATCCTAAAGCTCTACTTGTCCATCATTAAGCTCATACCGCCATAGTCAAATCTACACCGCCATTGGCTCACATTTGAATATTGTCACTCAACCACCGTTATCAGGTAGTCATCAATTGTTTGTTTTTTTAGCATGCCACATGAATATGAATTCCCCATCACCATCATCCAACCAAAACGTCCCAATTATTGTCCTTGGATGATGCTCAATGTACACCATCAGCAGTTTACTTACCACGACCACTTGTGTACGTTCTTTTGACCACTATCTTATAAAAAAAAATTTTCCAAGAACTATAACCTATCTATAATCTCCACATTAGGATCACCAAATTGTTATTGCCTAATTTTGACTTATTGATTGTCGTCACATGATTATGGCCCTTCAACTAGAGTCACTTGAACATTGTTGTCTCACTGCATAACACTAATTATTGTCACTTAACTATAACCACCTGACCATGGTCGCTCCATAGTGGTCTTCTCATCACCGACACCTTATGACTATCACTAAACTACTGTAAATTAATTAAGGTTTTTTTTTATTATTATTTTATTATAATCCTGATCGCTCGATTATAACTGCTCGACCACCTTCACCTTACTATTGTCTATCAATTACGATTGTCTGGTCACTATCTTGTGGCCACCAGTATTTCATATTGCTCACCAGACTTATATATTTGCATGATTGTCGTTTTCTAACTATAGTCATCCGAGTACTACTCATTTGCATTTTTTGGTCATTTTTCATCATTATGATCTTTTTCACTACTACTGACTGACCACATCGATGTTGGCTGACTTCATAAGTTTCTATCACTTGTAAGTTTGATGCAAGTCATATACACACATTATATTCCATAAGTTCTGTTGTTGTTGCGAGATCTAGATATACCAGTTGATGTGGTATATATATAAATCAAACAGAAAAACGATCGACGAAGTAAAAAATAGAACGAGAAAAATCACACCAGAAAATAACAATACCATAGAGAACATACAAATTTACGTGGTTCAACAAATTGTCTACGTCCATGGAGTTGCAAAAGATTTTGCTACTAGAGAAATTTATACCAGTCGATCACCTTGACTTACAAGAGGAATATTTCACTCTTAGTTGCTCTCTCTCATCTTCTCTCTCTATTTTCTCTCTCTATACCGAGATACACAGAAGAAAACTTTACATCGAGATACACTAAAGAAGACAAACTTACAAGAGAAATAAACTCAATTTATCTTCTGCCACAAATCACCAAGAAGAAGCCTAGGGAGAACAATCTTTTTCTTCCTTCCGCCGCAAGGAACTGCTCCTCCTTGCACTTCTCTTCCTCTGCCCCAAGGAAACCTTCCTCTATCTCGAGGAAACCGAAGAAGAACTCAAAGCATGACTTCTAAACCCAAGGAGAGTCATCCGAAGCTTTTATCACAAACAGGAGGGAACGAAGAGATGCTTCACTTCACAAAAGAGAAAGACGAGAGTGGTTATTTGTGAAGATATGTGACTCTTCAAAGGAAAGTAACCGCCTAAACATAGTGAACCAAGCTGCAATGTTTCTAACAATTTTGTTGAACGCTATGGATCAACATTATCAATTTATTCGAACACAAACTTAATAACAATCGGGCTCTTGCAATTCTATTTATTTTACCCTCCATTGAAGATTATTATTTTGATAACAACACCTAATTTGAAATTGCAGTATCTTGCTTTATTTGTTTGAATTATTTCTTTACACCAAAAGTAACCACATTATTATTTCTTCAAAATTAACAATTCAATTATACTTAAAAGTTTTAAAAATATATTTTTTATATATTTAGTTATAAAGTTAAACAAAAATTAAATGGAAATTTTAATTTTTTTAATTAGCCTTAAAAATAACAAAATAGTATAAATATTTTTACGGGGGACATTTGCATACTTACCACTCAATTTATATGAATTCATATATCAAACCAATAAAAATTTATTTTATATATATATCAACTAAATTCTTATTTCAAATAAAAAATATCATCATTTTAACTTTTTTTTATTTTTATTTTTATTTTTTTTGATATGTTTTGTTTTGTATTTTTTATTTTTAGAAAATATATTTGGATGTCATAAATGCAAATACCTAATAAATAAGCGGTACGTATATAATAAATCATTAAAATGTTAATAGTTTTTTTTTTTTTTTTGTCGCGCTCAGATGCATACGTGCCAGAGGAAGATGTTAACGTGGCGGGTTACAGCGGGTATATTCGTCATCTTTTCTCTCTCTTCTTGGATTCTCTTTCTCCTGACTCGAGTGTGAGTGGGTTCATATTTCACGCAGGATTCCGGGATCGCGAAACTGTTCGAGGTCTAGGGATTCAGAGTTCCGACTCGACCAAGAAGGCCCGGATCGTATTGAACCTTCTGAATGTGAAGGGCGAAGCTTTGACAGAGCGATTACAGCTATGCTTTGGAGTTCGTCGTCATCTCTTCTACCCATTTTCGCTCTTTCCCGAGGTTGAATACCCCAAAGGGCGGTGCAGACGATCTCCACTCATTTTTGGTACAGAGTGTAGGATCTAGGAGATTTCATAGAGCTGTATGTTTCTGAACAATTTTCCCGGATAAATTTCAGTTTTGCTGCCATTCTTTCAATCATAAGGGTGCCTTCTTGGTTCATGTTGATTGAACTGTTTGGTGGTTTTTTCAGGTGATTGAACCGTGGGTTTGGGAGAGTGTAGCGAGCGTCGTGTAGAGGTTGGAAATTAGATATTTTAAATTTCGATGGCGATTTTCGTTTTTCTTGTTCAATTTTGTCTGTTCTGCGGTTATATTTGAGCGCGTTATTTGACCCTAGGGTTTCTCTGGGCATGTCGGCCATCTTATTCAGGTTCATCTATGATCATGTTTCGCACTGATCGTCCGGCTTGCCGTTTCTGTTGATTGATAATTCCCTTTTCCCGATTATCTTCGAAGCGTGAGTGGATTATTTTATTTATTTTATTCCGTATTTTTGAGTGGCTGTTCTTTTAGTCTCTTTGATTTTTACGTAGGAGGTTCTCTTGATGGAATTGGGTTTTGATTTTTTCAGTCGAAGGCTTCCAACGTGTGTTTGTATTGCAGACGGCTATTGTTTCTGATTAACACGCCATTCCTCACCTGAAAGATGGACGGAGCTGTTCTTATAGCCATAGCTGCCACTATAGGCAACTTGTTGCAGGGCTGGGACAATGCCACAATTGCTGGTATAATATTTTTTTACAGTATCTTTCTTATAAATCCATGTTTCTGTGCACATACCATAAAAAGTTTTGAAAATTTTATTATAGATTTTAACTCAAGCTGAATTTTTGAAAAATTAGTACACAGAGATTATCATCTTTTAAATCCAAATCCATGCAGGAGCTGTTATCTATATTAAAAGGGAATTTAAGCTGCAAACACAGCCTACTATTGAAGGATTAATCGTCGCCATGTCACTTATCGGGGCTACTATCATTACTACATTCTCTGGACCTGTTTCAGATCGATATGGGAGGCGTCCTATGCTGATTTTGTCATCAATCCTTTATTTTGTTAGTGGAGTGGTGATGCTCTGGTCTCCAAATGTTTACATCCTCCTTCTGGCGAGACTCATCGATGGCTTTGGAGTTGGTTTGGCTGTCACGCTCATTCCCGTCTATATTTCTGAGACTTCTCCGCCGGAGATAAGAGGGCAGCTAAACACACTTCCGCAATTTAGTGGATCTGGAGGAATGTTTTTATCATATGTTATGGTGTTTTTGATGTCGCTCATGTTGAATCCCAACTGGAGAGTGATGCTTGGAGTCCTATCGATCCCTTCTTTAGTGTATTTGGTCTTAACGATTTTCTTCTTGCCTGAATCTCCACGGTGGCTTGTAAGCAAGGGGCGAATGGTGGAGGCCAAAAAGGTTCTGCAGAGGCTTCGTGGAAGGGATGATGTGTCAGGTTTGTGCTTTTTTAGTTTGTACCTTCATTAATTCTTAACGCAATATTTAAAGTTAGTTTTTTTTAATGCTTAGTTGATTTTACTAGCGTTTTTTCACGACTTTTGGTTATTAAAAAGCTGGTTTTGGGTTTTCTTTCTTTATTTTTTTTAATGTTTTCCCATCTGTCTCTCAAGTGGAGTTTTATGCGTGGAAGGTCAATAATGGAGCAAGCTTTTAGTTGAGTTGGGAAAATATAAAGAGCATAGAAAAATTATATTTTGTATGTTTTCGTTAACTTTGAATATGGAAATGAACAGAATGGGAGATAATTATGAGGATCATATTTTACTTCTTAAGATTTGGAGTTTTCTTTAGGTTTTGATGGGTTAGACAGAATATCATGTAGGTTTGAAGTAGATTTTATAAAATATAAAAATAAATTGGCCATGTTATATTACTGAGCTTGCGAATTAACTGATTCTTAGTCAAGCCCTTAACATTAAGAATAACACAAGCCCATATTAAGAGGCAAAAATAAGTTCAGAAAGGTTTCATGGATTATTACAGATGTTTTCTCATGATCTATCAATAAACTAAAGATAAGTTGAGCATTATTTTACAATATTGATGTTTTTTTAATCTTTAATTTGGATTTTGACTTGCAATTGACAGCTTGCAAATTTTGATTTCTGACTTTTTCTGCTTTGGATAACAAATACATTGTTCTTTGTGATCTCTGTTCTTTACCAGAACCACAAGCAAGTTGATATTTTAGCCTTTTTTCTGCTCTGATATAGCAAGTGTGCTGTTGTTTCTGCCTTGTTTCGGCCACACCTGAGCATTAGTGGTGCTCCATGGCAGCAGCAACAGTCAGCCAGCAGTTCTGGAACTAGAAGGGAGCTGCTGGTAGCTTGGACAACAGTTGGCTGTAGAGAATTTGATCTCCAGAGGGAGGACCAACGTTTCTTAGAGCAGATTGAAATAGCTATCCACGAGGGGAGGAGAGGAAGAGGGGAAAGTGTGAGGATTTGGGGTGTTTTAAACAAAATTTTATCATACGAAACAGTCTATTTATGGGCGAAAAATAGTATGAATTATATTAATTTATCTTATCATAAACTATCTAACTTTTTCGAATGAGAAAGAAACATATATAAAGTTGCAATTTAAATAATAATCTTTTCCTTTTCTAAATCAACTCCCCAAAAGTAGGAAATTCAACTTGAAATTCAAAATACAAAATTATCTACAACAAGTTTAACTTTCAAAAGTTGCCATTGCCTTATTGTTCAAATCACATCCAACGATCTGGATTTATTGTTTTTAGATCTTGTTCATCAGGCATCAAATCGATGATTTGTTATAATTCCTAATCTTTTGTTGACTTGAACTTTATCCTCAATGGTGTAGTTTGAAAATCAGCATCAGTAGTAATCTATCAAGAGATCGAAATTTTAAAACTTTGAAAAATGCAATCATTTTCATCTTTTTGCAATTTGATTTATAAATTGCAATCATAGTTGATTAGATTGATCATCTTCTAAATTGACCCATAGAACATTGGTTTCCTTTTTAGAATGATTTTACTACCATGAAAGCAAGAATTACTTAAAGTGGGGGAAGGTTGCCTTTCAGGGTTTCAATTATATTACTGTGTTTTATTTAGCAAAATTGATTTTTAAGATATTTCAAAGAGATTTTAGAAACAACTTTTAAAATTTAAAATTTTAGATTATATCAAGTTCATGAAGTTTGGGTGCTATTTTATTTTTTGTATTCTTTTGGATTATGGCTGCTCTTGTGTTTTTTTTTACTTCTCCATTGTCTTCTTTGAAGTTTGGCTATCTCTTGTTCTTTTTTTTTTTGAGTTCTTTTAGATCATGAAGTTTAGCCATCTCTTGTGTTTAAATTGATATGTTGGAGTCATCTTTGATACATCTCTTTGATAGCAAACCCTGTGCCTCTTTGAAAAGTGATACGTACTCCTTATTCAACAGCTGTATTTGCATTTTACCTTTCTTACTCAAGGTAGGGCATTGATACTTCATTTGTATCGAAGTAAATTAGTGCCAATAAGAGCTTAGGCTTGTGCTGACAAGTATACATGCTTAATGTGTTGCTATGAAATTTCTCATTGACATGACGTAGTCCTTTTCTAGAAGGATATTTCTTTTGTGTGCTAAGTAGTTCCATATGGCTATCATGCAGTGTAAAAGTTGACTTGTTAATTAACAGTAGAATCATCCCGCATACCGATATTTTCATCTATGTAATATTTGATGACTACAAATTTTAAGCAATATTTGCTATCAATGTAATCTTTAGTCACTTTTGAATACAATCCAAAAGTAAGCATTTGGATGGGGTATGTTTGGTAATGCTGATTAAATTATCAGATTTGTAGAAGTGGGTTCTTTTAGATATCATTGTAGATTTTTTCATTGATCATCACTTGGACCGATATCATTAGAGCGAGCAACTCCTATATTATTGGAAAATGACCCCACTGCTATATTCATCTGCATTGCCATCAAAGATAGAGATAGGTCCTCCTTTTCAAATGGAATTAGCGTAATATTCACCTTAACAAAACTAATATTTTCTCTCCCAATTTTTTATATTTTAGGAAAGATTTCAAGGTGTAGTTTTTTTATATATACTTTTTTTGAGGTGGCAATGCTTTTTTGGAATGATATATAACTTCTCCTAGATAGGTTTCGAAAGGGTATAGACAATCACCAACCCATTTTATTATTCTTTTTTTTTTCCATTCGATAAAGAAGCTTGTCGGCACTAAAAAGAAGAAAGTTATGTTTGGGGGTCGCCCGTAAGAAGCTGTCGGCAGCCAGAATTGAAATCCCGTCGCCCGCTTCGGAAGGACGTTTTAATTTACGTATAT
>NEWO01000028.1:458068-509801 GCA_003013225.1 Phalaenopsis aphrodite
AGTGTCGGGTGGAAGGCTGGAGCGCAGCAGGGAGTAGGTGGAAGCTTTTCAGAGCGTGAGGGGACCTCGAGGAAGCTTCGCGAGAAGAATCGGGCTCGGCTAGGGCACACACCCGCGAGGAATGGGCGGGACTCGCGAACGGGAGAGGGAGGCGAGGCGTGTGTTCGATTTAGGGATTTAGGGCTTTCAAAAGGAAAAAGAAGAATCCCTATTATTTTATTATTATTATTAATGTATATATATATATATATATATATATATTAAATCCCATGCGATTTATTTGTGCACGACGACATAACAAAATGAGTGTCTTCCCTGGGCAAATTCGACGCTTCGGACGTGCCGGTGCAATCCGTTTTGCCGTCAGAGGTCGTTTGGAGAAGTTCACATTTTGACCCCTCCTTCGGGCTTAATTGAAGTCCGGTTTCGTGCAACTCAGTGAATTTTGTGCATTTGGTGTGTGTATGTGACGAAAAGGTCATGACGATATTTTTCTAAGGCTTGGAGTCCTATAAGAATTCCTTTTGGGTTTCCTCATGCCGGTTTCACCATTCTAGGTGCTAGAAGTTGACACCGTACGCGAAACTCCAAAGGAGGACGGAAGTAGGTCGAACTAAAACGAGACGGGTCCTATTTCTAAGGTTCTAAGATAGTCAAAGAGAGATCCCTAAGGCTAGATCCTAAATCCTAAGAGAAAGACTAAACCTTACTAAAAATGAGGTCAACAAAGCTCCATCTTCATATGAATTTTGTGTTCTTCCAATTATTTTGGTTCTATCTTTTTGTTGTCGTTGCTGCGATTCTGTGAAACCCCTTGAGTAAATTGCAGCTAAACTTTTAAACATTGATGCACATTTTGGTGTAACGGTTGAAATTTCACCAAAAACTCCAAAGTTTAGCATGCTCGCATTGGTGAACTCTTAGGATAGGTGACCTATTGGAAGTTACACAAATGGGTCAAACCGTGAGGTCAGTAGGCCAAAGAGGACAATATCTCGATGGTTGAGAGCTCGAATTGGTATAAATGGTATGAGAGCATCACACCAGTTTAAAGATAGAAATATCTATTTGTTGGATGATTATTAGTTAAGAAAATTGATGAGGACATTAGCTACTCAAGTGAGGGAATTTGTGTACCCCTTAAGTAAAATGTAAATACTCTTAAATATTGAGAAGCCTTTTTGTGTAAGAGTTCGAATTTCATAAAAAATTCAAAACTTATATGTGCTAGTGCTATAGCACTCCTAGGATGGGTGACCTTCTGGGAAGCTATATCAATATGACAAAATCGTGAGGTCATTAGGCCAAAACGAACAATATCTCGTTGTATGAGAGTTCGAGCTATTACAAATATTGTGAAACCTCTTCTGGGTACTATGGTGGGTAATCCTTCTACTTTAGCTCTACTACCTCATCAGACTGATTCTTTGGATGAGGAATGACATGTTTATACTTTCAGGAGGAAGAAAAAAAATGAAGATCCTTTGGTTACTTTGAGTAATGGTACATACCTGACCAATATGTTAGCTGGATCCCTTCTGAGAACTAGAGCTAGAGGCAGGACTAGATTGGGATGATCCTCACTTTTTAAGCTCTCTGGTGGTTTTTGGGCTTTTTTGATTTTTATATGTACCCCTTTATAACTTTTTTGTGTGTGTTGTACCGTGTGGGTTGGGTGCCTATATATATATATATATATATATATATATATATATATATATATATATATATATATATATATATATATATTACTTTTATTATATTTTTATTAAAATAATAGTACAAATATTCTAAATTTATTTCCTTAAAATAAAAGAAGATTTAAATTAAAACACATGCATTTAACTACCTAATAATTATTAAAGAAAGACATAAGTTGTGTGTTCGAACAACATATTTCTTTTTGGGCTCAACTTTTCTGAAGAAAAAAGTGATAGTTAAATAAGTTTAACAAAATTTGATCAAATTTTATTTCTTTGATAAACTAACTTCTTTTTTTTTTTTTTACTTTTTTTAGCTCTTTCATTTAAATTATGTTTTAAGCTTAACTTAAATTTAATTTATCAAGTCTCGTTCGTCAAAATTTTTGCAACCCCTCGACATCATTCTCTGTTGTGGAGCTGCATTGAGAGACTAAGCCTGCTCACCACGCTAAGAAAGACGTGCATGGTCAGCCATAATCATAATATTTAGAACTCATCATGCCATGAAAGACGTGCATGGGATAGCTGTAAGCTTGCAACACAAATATTTTTCTGTTGCATCGTGAGCATCACATATGATTTTTTTTTTTGCTATGTTAAGAAAAGTATGCACAAGCTCCACTCGTCACTTCAAACGCATCGTAAAAAAGGATTGCGTCACAAATGCAGCTTACGAATTTCTCTCACCATGCTAAGAAAATCATGCACGAGTTCCACTTGTCACGTCAAACATGTTGCAAAAAATGATTGCATCGTGAATGTCGTCTATGAGTTTCCCTTTCCACTTTAAGAAAAGTGGGCATATGTTCCACTCATCATGTCAAATGCACCGCAATCAATTTTATGATTGAGAAATACCAACAATTTTATGCTTTTGTAGATCAATAATGGTTAATCAATGAATCTGTACGAATCTCTCAATACAAGTTGCTCTCCCTCTTCCCAAATTACAATCAAATACATACGCATACACACATTCACATTAAACTCTTCCTACATAATCTTAAATACTAATTTTCCCATCATACTACCTTAATCTCCTTGCATAGAAAGAGTGATGCGGTGATTGACCAGATGACATGATAGAAGAGGGGCTTACGGGTTCAATGTATGGAGAGAACACGATAAAGAGAAAGTGAGGGTGTAAGTTTGAGTGAATAGTGGACTGAGATGCGGAGAGTTGTGGAATGCATGTTAGGATTCTTGAGTTGAGGAGCTAGCAGTACATGATGTCTGTTGTGGGAGCTCAGGTTTGTACCTGAAGAGGGAAGCTGTTGCGAGTCTTTGAGCAAGGGAGATGGGGTTTTTGGTATAGCACAGAGATCTTTCTGCAGAGCGGTTTGGTGGCCAGAGCTTAAGAGGATAGCGAGAATCGGAGAGAGGGAGAGTGGAGAGGGTGGTTTTGCTTGAAAGAGGAGCTGGTGATTGCCGACAGGAGCCGAGAGTGGAGAGTGAGGAAGCCATTTGGGGGTTTTTGTGTAAGAGAAAAAATTGATGAGGCTAGGTATTTCGATCTTGGGCTATTCAAGTGAAAAGAGGTCACCAGTTGGAGCAGGGAGGCGAGTTTGCTTGCGGCTACAACGTTTGGGATGGAGGAGGCAAGTGGGAGTGAGCTTTCGTGCGAGACCAACAGCAGCAAGGAAGAATTGTGAGGTGCTAAGTTTGAGTTCTTAAGGAGTAACCAATGTGGATAGGCCCCTGTTTTATTGCTTATATTTTTTTTTTATTTCATTAGATGATGTGGCTAGTTGGGATATGGAGGCGGGGGTATGTGAAAAGCATGGGGCATTCCGAATTTGGGAGGTGGGCTTAGTGGAGAAGAAACTAAGGTTTAAATAATTTTATTTTAATTATTTTTTCTTTAGATGCCTCAATTTACGTGCCACCGACAATTGTATGAAAATTAGATAATATGAGTGTCCTTTTTAGGTAAATTCGATGTCCCATACATCGTTATGCAGTTCATTTTGCAGTCAGAGGTTGTTTGAGTGATTCCATCGACTGTCGGGGTAACTTGGATTCAAATTGTGTGTTTCGAGCTGGCTGCTTGCTGTTTTAATGTGTGCTTGTTTTGATCGTTGAAGATCCCTTAAGCAATTTCGATCATTTGGATGCGCTCATGCAATCCGTTTCTGAATGCAGACCATCTTGATACCTTCGATGGTTCTTGAAGTGAATTGGCTTTAGCCTATAAATCGCCGAATTCGCCATTCACCGTTCATTATATGCTCAATTGATTTGACTTGTGAAGTATATACTTGATATGAACCCCACCGAGGCGATGGTACCCAACACCAAGATTGGAATCGAAACCTAAGATATACAAGACATGAATTTGTTGAGCCTTGACCTGTTACCTAGCATGATAAGAACCAAAAATCTTGAATAGGAATGTGCCACACCTAAAATCTCAAGAACGAGAATTCAGGATGATAAGTCAGTTGCTTGAACGCCACAAAAATTAACTTGTCTTCTCAAGAGAATAAGAAGAGCACAAGAAAAATCTTTCAAATTCATGAATGCTTTGAAATTTCATTAAGCTCCAAAATAAACCAGAGGTTTTACAATATAAAGGGTTAAAATTCCAGCCTCAACACATACTAACTTGGAAACCTTTAATTGGCATTAATGCCACAACGAATTAAACCTAAAATCTAGAAAAATTTAAAAATATAAAAAAAAGGGTTGATTATCTTGATTTTGTGTCGTGCTTAAATAAAACAGAAAGTAACTAATAGATATAGTAGGACAATGGTAATAAGACGTGCCCTTAATGCCGTCGCTTCAAAATAGTTATGCTTCCCAAAACCTCAAATTTATCATTTTGCTCTTCAAGAATTGCTAAAAAAAATTGGTTCCACTTATTGAAACCCTTCTTGAGCTTTAATCACGTTGACTAGGTACTCTCGGGTTTGTTCTGGACTTTTGTTAGGCCTCCATGTGTAAGTCACTTCACCAATTTGTTGGGCTAGCCCATTTAAAGCTTCTTTGAAATGTTTGGCTCTAAATTTTGTTATTAGCTCACTTGGAAGAGACAGAGGATCACTTGAATTCTCATCATGCTTGAGTGTAGCTCTATTTGCATCATTCTCCCTATTTGAAAAGGATTTGTCCTCAAACCATCACCTACATCAAAATGAGATAATTTAGAAACATTAAAGCTGGCACTAACACCATACTCACTTGGTAGATCAATTTTATAGGTATTGGCATTGATGTGTTCGACCACCTGATATGGCTCATGGCCTCTTGGTCTGCTCCACAAGTCAATAGGTAATTTTTTGGAGCAAAGGCTTACTAGGAATAGGAAGTGGAGTATACAACTCATGTGATAGTAGCCTAGCTTGTCTGCATGTAACACATCTCTCACAAAACCTCATATATGGAAAAATATGCTCATATAATACACCTAAAGTCTTAGCTTGCCCCAAAGTGTCCCGTCAAATCACCACTATGTGCTTCTCGAACAAGTAATTCACACAGGATGAATGTTGAACACATAACTTATTCCCTTTAAACATGAATTTATCGTGCAAGTAAAATTTATCACACAACCCTTTAGAGAAATCCCTAAACATGTCACCAAAATGAGAATCCAATTTATACAACTCCTTAATGTTTTCAAACCCAAACAATTTATTGTCAAGAGTGTAAAGTAAAACGCACCTGCAAGATAATGCATCAATAACTATATTTTCTTTATCTTACTTTTTTCTAATCACATATGGGAATACCTCGATGAACTTCTTCCATTTGACATGGCATTTCTTCAACTTGTTTTGTTCGTTTAATGCTTTAAATCTTCATGATCTGTATGAATCACAAACTGTTTTGACCAAAGGTAATGTTGCGAAGTTTCTAGAGTTCAAACTAATTTGCATACAATTCTTTGTCATAAGTTAGTGCAGGGCTGCCCCGTAACTTCTGATTATAGCATGCAACCAACTTCCCCTATTGCATCAACATACCTCTAGTAACTATACCTGAAGCATCAAACTCAATTTCAAACGTTTCAGTGAAGTTAGGTAAAATATGAATATGAAAGAAAAAGAGAGAAGAGAGTTCGACCTTAGTGAGTTGTTGGACTTCTCTCTTTTTTTCTTTCATATTCATATTTTTCTTTCTTATTTATATTTTACTCTCCTTTTCTTTTCTCACATCTTTGGCTTTATTCTCTTATTCTTTTTCTCTTGCTCTTTGCAACCTTATTTGATCTTGAAGAACTTGTTTTGGAGTCATGGGCATAAGTGACACATGTTGCTTATTAATGGTAAAAGAGTACCTATTGGTGAAACCGTCATGTGTTGCACGTCGGTCAAATTGTCATGGTCTCCCCAATAAGTCATGACATGCATGCATAGGGACAACATCAAAAAGCCCCTTATCGTCATATTTCCTCATGGAAAATGCCACCATCACTTGTTTAGTTACCTTGATTTCTCAACAATCATTCAACCATTGAAGTTGATAGGGCATTAAGTGTTTTGAGGTTGGCAACATTAATTTCTCAACTATCTTAGTACTTGCCACATTGGTGCAACTTCCACCATCAATTATCACACAGCAAATTTTGTTATTCACAAAATTCCTAGTGTGAAATAAATTCTCCCACTGGTTACTTTCCTATTTTGCATGCACACTGAGGGCTCGTCTTGCCACCAATGGCTCACCAACTACAACACACTCTCCAACATAGGCGTCTTCAAGAGATGGCATTTCATCATCTTCATATTTCGAAATGAACTCTCCCTTGTGGCGTAATCACCATTACCTTATTCAGGCAAGGTATGTGACCACTGCCTTGACATTTGAAACACTTAACACCATCACTTCTAGAGGTAATAGGCTCAATGTTACCTTATTTCGGTGCAATAACCTGTTTGGTATCCTTAGAGAGCTTGATCCTTGGCTTCTATGATGGTTCATTCTGTTTAGGGGTTGTTTTCCATGTATTTTGAGAAGTTGTGTTTGATCCACTCGTAGCCATATTTCTCCGCTTCATTTGTTGCTTAAATTTGATGGCCATGTGCACCATATCTTCTAGTTTTACATAATGCTGCATCCCCACCCGATCAGGAATTTCTAGGTTCAATCCTTGCAAGAACTTTCTCATGGTTGCCTCCCGGTCCTCTTCCACATTAGCACGGATCATAGCAATCTCCATCTCCTTATGATACTCATCAACATTCTTACTACCTTGGGCGAGGCGTTGGAGTTTGATGTACAACTCTCGATAGTATTAGCTTGGGAGTTGGGACGAATTGCTTGCGCATGACCGTTTTCATTTCCTCCCACATCTCCACGGAACGTTCTCCATTACTCTTTCTTTCTTTCAACAACTAATCTCACCAAACAGTAGCATAGTCAATGAATTCAATTGCAATAAGTTTTAACCTTTTCAAAATTTTCCATCTGCTTCTCCCATTCTAGATAAGCCTCGGGATCACTTTTTTCCTTGCAATGATGGAATCTTCACCTTGATGCTCTCCAAATCATCATCCTTTTTCAGTCTTCCCATCCTAACTTTTCTGTTCCCATAACCACGCCAAAGTAACCATCGGTTTATATGTGGTTCTTCGAACTTCTCTAACCCATCATCATCTTCTACACCCGCTCCCCACCCCCCCACAACCCACCCACCACTCCCCACAACCCCAACACACACACTGTTCGCCTGGTTGACACG
Organism: Phalaenopsis aphrodite; assembly: GCA_003013225.1. Lineage (NCBI taxonomy): Eukaryota > Viridiplantae > Streptophyta > Magnoliopsida > Asparagales > Orchidaceae > Phalaenopsis > Phalaenopsis aphrodite. Next base: position 465,458 of record NEWO01000028.1, read on the forward strand.
CCTAGGACGTCTACTCAGATTGTATGACTGCTGCCCCCTAGGTGTCTTCTCTTCCAACGTATCTATATCCTCTCATGCAGTGTTTCCAATTCAGCCCTCATTATTTGCCCCATCTCCCCCATGGATGCTTGTAATTGTATGTTTGGGTTGGCGTTGAACCTACTCAGTTTACTTTTCTTCGTGGTTGGGCGGCATGCTTAGTATGCAAAACAAGGTTAGGAAGCTCACAAGTTCTCCCTCATGTGTTTCAATCAAGAATGATTTCACTCACACTCGTGTTTTCACTCAATTTGTGTCCTTTTTTATTCTTAATCAGACTTAAGGAACAAAGAAGAACCAAGCAACAATTCAAGTTGAGAATTCAACCAACAAACCACAAGGTTCAAGATTCAAGATTCAAGAAGCAATCCTCAAGAAACCGATGAATGCACTAACAATATCAAACAATTATTCAATAATGAAGAATGCTAGGTCTCGAATGAATGTAGAATAAAAAGCGGCAAATCTGAAGTTATGCTTTTTTTCTTCCTTTCTTTTTTTTTCTTTTTTTCCTTCTTTTTTGTCGATAAGTTGTTATTTTATTAGTCAAACAAATTGTACAAAATTATTCAATAAGAAAAAACTTATGGCAAGAAAAAAAAAAGAAATCAATTTGACAAACCAAAGAAGAATTTGGAAAACTGCGACAATCAAGAAACAAGATTTAACCAAGAAAAGTCAATAAAATTAAAATTCAGATTTTTTTTTTGCTTTAATGATTTTAGATATCAAATAAAAAAAGGATAATCAAATTTGTCTTTGAGCCAAAGCTCTGATATCAAATGATATGAATCTCGCCGACAAGGCGAAGAAAACCAACACCATGTTTGGAATTGAACCACAAAATCTACAAGGAACAAGTTTGTTGAAACTTGGCTCGTTACTTATTAAGATGAGAACCAAGCACGGCAAATAAGAAGACTCCACACCTAGAATCTCAAGAGCACTCAAGAATTTAAGATGATAAGTCAGGTGCTTGAATGTCACCATAATTAATTTACTAAGTTGAAATAGTTCTCTTGAGAAAATAAGAGGAGCACAAAAAAAAAAAAAAAAAAACCTTATAAATTCTTGAATGTTTTGAAATTTCATTAAACTCCAAAATAATCCAAAACTTTTACAATATAAAGGGTTCAAATTTCAGCCTTAGCACATGCTCAACAAAACCAAAAATAACATAAATATTTTAGGGCAATGATAACAGCGTGCCCTTAATGATATGAGGCCCACATGTCGCTCCAAAAATAGGCACACATGTTGATCTTTAAGAATTGATAAAAAAACTATCTACTCAAGGAAACCCTTCTAAAACCTTAATCTTGTTGACTAGGCACTCTTGGGTTTATTTTAGACATTTGTTGGGCTAACCTCTTTAAAGCTTATTTGAATTGCTTGGCTCTAAGTTTTGTTATCACTTGGAAGAGAAAGGATCGCATGAATTCCCATCATGCTTGAGTGTAGTTCCATTTGCATCAATATATGAGGGTCAACATGGGGCATTTTGATATACACTCCCAGTACTCGTATACTTTTTTAGTTTATACCTTGCGCCAATAATACTTGCTTTGATGCCAACTTGATTCTTTGATATCTTTTATTATGAAAAAGTTCGAAATAATAAGCTATATATAACATATAAAAAGATTTATGATTTTTTATGGAGCTTCCTTAATGACTATTCAATCAATTAAAAGATATTTTGAGCATTGTTTAATAGTGTACGAATTTTGTCCTTGATTTGGTTTCTTCCTCACCGTGGACAGCTAGTTGACTTATTATTTATTATTATTATTTGAACTCATCGGCCCTGAAAAGTAATTCATACATTTTTCGTCTTTGTTCATTCCTGAAACAACAAACAGGTTGTCATTTTTGCCTTTGTTTTGCTTCGGGAGAATAATCTGGTTCTTATTTCTATCTCAGTTATGCTCGGAGATAATAAGCTATGGTTGTTTTTCCTTTACTACAGATTTCACTAGCCCATAGACAACGGTAGAACTCCGTTGCAGTGGCAACAAAGGTTGGCCTTTATGCAGGTGATGAAGAACTAGGAGCGTGGATGAGGGAGAGGAGAGTTTTTTTGGGAGAATTAGAATTACTGTCTATTGCAGGAAATAGCATTTATAGGTAAAAGAATAGTAAGAATTAATTCGAATATGACCTGCTAAAATAACTCCATCAAAGTTAAGGAACAATCCTATCCCTAGCTCAACTGTTTGGCAACACTTTTTTCTTTCCTAAACTAACTTCACTCCTAAAGTATTTTTAATTTTAATTTATAATTCAATTAAATTCGAAATTGAATTCGAAATTCAGATGTTTCCTATCCAATCTTTGTCTCCCAATCACGGGCATCAAGCATCCAATCAGTGATCCACCTTTCCCCATGTCTACTGTAGAAATTGATTCTCAACTTCAATGGTGATCTAAATAATTGATATTACCGAGCAACTCCATCAATCAGACCATGAAATTTTTAATAAAAATAATCATTTGATTTTTTCATGATCTGATTTCAAAATCATGATCATGAATGATTGGATTGATCGGGTGCTAAGTCTTATCCCTAGATCAACAAAACGACCCCCAAAGCCAAAATGAGTTTGACAATTATTGTGTGGAGCCCGGTTCAAAGAACGCCCAACCTGACTCCCGCTCCCGCTCTGTCGCAACCCAGCTCCCACTCTATCGCGACCCCGCTCTAGCTCCCATTCGCGAATCGTCGCACCTCCCATTTCTGAGAACAGAGAAACTGCTTCTGCCTTCCTTTGCCGTGAAGCGAAGCATCCCTTCGCTCCCTGCTGTTTCACGATAAAAGGAGCAGTTCTCCTTCATATTTAGTTTACGACACAGCCTTTTTGGTGTTCTTTTTCGGGCTTCCTCGGGATAGAGAAAGAGAAGTGCAAGCATTAGTTTCTTGCAGCAGAAGAAAGAGGAAAGAAGAAAAAGATCGTTCTCCCTTATTCTTCTTGGTGGCTTGTGGCAGAAGAGAAATTGTGTTTATTTCTCTTGTAAGTTTATCTTTTTCAGTGTATCTCGGTGTAGAGAGTGAAGAAGAGAGAGCAAGGAAATGAGATCCCTCTTGTAAGTCAAGACGATCGACTAGTGTACATTCCTCAAGTAGTAAAATCCTCTGCAACTCCGATGACGTAAGCAATTTGCCGAACCACGTAAATCTGTGTTCCACTATGTTAATATTTTCTGGCGTGAATTTTCTCGTTCTATTTTTTCGCTTTCCTAAAAAATTGTTCTTCTATTTTATTTCGATATACTGCAATAACTGGTATCAGAGCTGTGTTTCAGATCTAAGGAAGAATGATGACTATAGATGAAGTGAAAGTTTCAGGGATCGAGAAATTTGATGCACAGATTTTGGTTTCCGCTCATGTTCGCGAATCGTCGCGCCTCCCATTTCTGCGAATAAAGAAACTGCTTCCTTCTTCCTTTGTCATGAAGCGAAGCTTCCCTTCGCTCTCTGCTATTTCACGTTAAAATGAGCGGCTCTCCTTCAGATTTAGTTTACAACATAGCCTTTTCGGTGTTCTTCGGGTTTCCTCGGGATAGAGGAAAAGAAGTGCAAACAGTAGTTTCTTGCAGCAAAAGGAAGAAGAAGATTGTTCTCTTCTTCTTCTTGGTGGCTTGTGGCAGAAGAGAAATTGAGTTTATTTCTCTTGTAAGTTTTTTTTATTCGGTGTATCTCGGTGTAGAGAGAGAAGAAAAGAGAGCAAAGAAGTGAGAGATCCCTCTTGTAAGTTGAGACGATCGACTAGTGTATATTCCTCAAATAGTAAAATCCTCTGCAACTTCGTGGACGTAAGCAATTTGCCGAACCACGTAAATCTGTGTGTTCTGCTGTATTACTGTTTTCTGGTGTGAATTTTCTCGTTATATTTTTTCGTTTTCATAAAAAATCGTTCTATTTTATTTTGATATACCACAACAACTGATATTAGAGCTGTGTTTCAGATTTGAGGAAGAAGGATGGTTGCAGATGAAATGAAGGTTTCAGGGATCGAGAAATTTGATGACACAATTTTGGTTCCCGCTCCCGCTCCAGCTCCTATTCGCGAATCGTCGCGCCTCCCATTTCCGTGAACAGAGAAACTGTTACCGCCTTCGTCTGCCGTAAAGCAAAGCATCTCTTAACTCCCTACTGTTTCACGATAAAAGGAGCGGCTCTTCTTTAGATTTAGTTTACGACACGACCTTTTTGGTATTCTTCTTCGGGCTTCCTCGGGATAGAGGTAGAGAAGTGCAAGCAGTAGTTTCTTGCAGTGAAAGGAAGAAGAAAGAAGAAGATTGTTCTTCATTCTTTTTGGTGGCTTGTGACCGAAGAGAAATTGAGTTTATTTATCTTGTAAGTTTATCTTCTTCGGTGTATCTCGGTGTAGAGAGAGAAGAAGAGAGAGCAATGAAGTGAGAGATACCTCTTGTAAGTCCAGACGATCGACTAGTGTATATTCCTCAAGTAATAAATTCTCTGCAACTCCGTGGATGTAAGCAATTTGCCGAACCACGTAAATCTGTGTGTTCCGCTGTGTTACTATTTTTAGAAGTGAGAGATCCCTCTTGTAAGTCGAAACAATTGACTAGTGTATATTCTTCAAGTAGTAAAATCATTTGCAACTTCGTGGACATAAGCAATTTGTCGAACCACGTAAATTTATTTGTTCCGCTGTGTTACTGTTTTCTGATGTGAATTTTCTCGTTCTATTTTTTCGCTTTCATGAAAAATCATTATATTTTATTTCGATATACCACAACAACTGATATCAAAGTCGTGTTTCAGATCTGAGGAAGAATGATGACTGCAGATGAAGTAAAGATTTCAGGGATCAAGAAATTTGATGACACAAATTTTGGTTATTGGATGATGCAGATAAAAGACTATCTCTATAGGAAGAAAATTTATCTTCAATTATTGGGGAAAATACCTGAAATGATGGATTAAGCTGAATGAAATTTGTTGGATCAACAAGTTCTGGGGGTTATTCGATTAACGCTATCGATGTCCGTTGCATATAACATCATCAAGGAGAGGACGACTGCGGATTTCATGACAGTCTTATCATGTATGTATGAAAAATCATTGAAGAATAACAAAGTATACTTGATGAAAAAGTTATTCAACTTGAAGATGACAGAAGGTGTTTCTGTTGCTCAACGTCTGAATCATTTCAATACTATCACAAATCAATTGTCGTCTCTTGAAATTGATTTGATGATGAGATACATGCGCTGATATTGTTAGCATCGTTGCCAAATATTTAAGAAGTCATAAGGATGACAGTTAACACTTCTGCAGTTAAATTTAAACTGAAATATGATGATATTCATGATTTGATTTTGACTGAAGAGGTGCGCAGGAAAGATACTGGCGAGTTCTCGGGTTCAAGTTCGACACTGAATGTTGATTTCGGAGGGAGATGGTAAGACAAGAACTCAAATAGAGGGAGATCAAAATCAAAATTTGGTCAGCAGTCAACCTGCTGAAAATATGACAAGGCTGGTCGGAGGAACTGCAAGAATCTCAAGAATATGAAGAATAATAGCGCAAATATGGTATCTGAAGAAGTACATGATGCACTATTGCTGACAGTTCTTAGTTCTGTTGATGATGGAAGTGAAGAAGAGAGTGAGACCAGGGTACCCATTCCTATTGTTCCACAGACAGATGGTGAAGAACCATAGAGCTATAAAAAAATCTTGTAAGATGAAAGTTTGAGCAAGTGAGAGCTTGCAGAACTTCCACCAGAGAAGAAAACTTTACATAACAAGTGGATATACCGGGTGAAGACTGAGCATGATGACAGTAAGAGGTACAAGGCTAGACTTGTTGGAAAAGAATTTCAGCAGAGGCAGGATATTGCCCATGCAATGAGAGTTGTAAGCAGAGACAAGAGTAACCTAGGAAATAACTTGGTGGTGCAAAGCTATGTGGGCCCTGCTGATATGTTGACTAAGGGTGTTACTCTTGAGAAACTAAAGCTGTGCACAATTTCAGTTAGTCTTCTAGTGTGAAGACAGAGGATTTGAGTTGCAAAGGTGGAAGATTTATATTCAAAGAAAAATGTGACGCCGCTAGTGGAGAATATCAGTTTGAGGAAGAAGACGTCGTGGTCTGTATACCAGTCTCCAGTGAGAGATTTGTTGTGTGGAGCCCGGTTCAAAGAACGCCCAACCCGTCTCTTGCTCCCGCTCTGTTACGACCACGATCCCGCTCGCGCTCGCGCTCCCGTTCCTGTTCGCGAATCTTCGTGCCTCCCATTTTCGCTAACAAAGAAACTGCTACCGCCTTCTTCTGCCGCAAAGCGAAGCATTCCTTCTCCCTCTGTTGTTTCACGATAAAAGGAGCGACTCTCCTTCATATTTAGTTTACGAAACGACCTTTTTGGTGTTCTTCTTCGGGCTTCCTCGGGATAGAGGAAGAGAAGTGCAAGCAGTAGTTCCTTGCAGCAGAAGAAGTAAGAAGAAGAAGATTATTTTCCTTTGACTTTTCTTGGTGACTTTTGACCGCAAAAAAATTGGATTTATTTTTCTTATAAGTTTATCTTCTTCGGTGTGTCTCGGTGTAGAGAGAGAAGAGAGCAAATAAGTGAGAGATCCCTCTTGTAAGTCAAAACGATCTACTAGTGTATATTTCTCAAGTAATAAAATTCTCAGCAACTCCGTGGATGCAGACAATTTGTCAAACTACGTAAATCTGTGTGTTCCGCCGTGTTACTGTTTTTTTGTGTGAATTTTCTCGTTCTATTTTTTCGCTTTCATAAAAAATCGTTCATCTATTTTATTTCGATATATCACAACAACAATATTGAGAATGCTATACTAGATCTGAGATAAACTCTTAACGGATTTGACAATGGCGGCATTTACATCATAGCACACAATTCTTATGTATTTACATATCGCGCACCTAAACTTTCATATTTACTGACATAGCACTAAAATCTTTAATATCACATAAAAAATAGTATTAGTAGCACATTTAAAAAGTGGAATCCGTTTTTTCATGCATAGTTTTAAAGCACCAGAGTGATATGTATGTAAATATGGAAATTTTGGTGTGAGATGTAAACAAATAAGAATTTTGTGATTCCCTTTGAGAAATCAGTTTTAGAGCGTTCAGAAGTTGCATATACTAAAGTTATCATTAGAAAATAGTTTGTTGTTGTTTGAGCATTTAAGTGAAGTGCTAAAGTTGTATCAATCAGGAAGGAAACTATATTAATGCGGAACAATTGAAATAAAAAGAATTTGCCTAAGTTAGCATAGCTAGAAGTTGTTGGATTTATGCAAATTAGGGTTAAGACCACTGCATGCAAGCGAAGGATTCACAAAAACTTCAAATTGTTAATATGGGGATGATGATGATTATGATGGTCATAATGATGATGATTATATTTTGATTGCGAACGTTTTTACCCTCTCTTATAATCTTTTTTATACTAGATATGCATAATTTTATGGTTCTAACAGTATTTAATCTTTATCTGGAGGATGAAAACTTTCTTTCACCACATGTTATTATTATGTTTTTCTTTGCCCGCCCTTATTCTAGATTCGAAGACTATTGTTTTTCCCAGATTGTGCTATGTTTTATTTGGACTGTTTTTCTGGTACTTAAGAGACTTCTAGTTTAATTATTGTCGTTGATTAGCATATGCTATGGTCATCTGACAAATTGGGATTCAACTTCTCTTAATTTTTTCAGTGACCTTTTTTTTTCTTTATTCAATTTTTTTTTTGTTTGAGGCCACTTTTGTGTTCACTAGGTGTGAATCTTTGACTTATGCAAGGATTAGGAATGTTCCTTTTCCATTTTATGACAGGCTAAATATGATATTTGAAAAGAGATGAATATCATGTTTTGTTCTAATGAGCACGTGGAGCAGTGTAAACGAGTCAAGCCGAGCTCGAGTCATCCCACCGCTAATTGAGTTTGAGCTTGAGTTGAGGCTTAATTTTTTGAGATTGAGTTTACTCAATTGTTTACTATGAAAGAGAAAAATGATTATAATTTAATTAATTATTTAATAAAATTATAAAAGAATGGAAAGTTAAAAAAATAGTAATAAATACTTGACTTTAGAAATTGAGATATATTTAGGGGCTTTTAAATACATAGCACCCAAAACTTACATATTTATCTATCTCACACCAAAACTTTCATAATTACAACATCATATGAAAAGTAGCACTCATTATCACATTTTAATAATCAAATTCATCTTTTCATCCATAGATAAAGTGCCGTGTGTGTAAAAAATGAAACTTTGAGTGCGAGATAGGTAACTCCATAGAAATTGGGTGCTATGTATGTAATTTTTCCTATATTTTATCAACTTAATACTTAAATTATTATAATTTTGATATACTATAAGTATATTTATATCAATTTCTTTTAAGCAAACTAGTTAGTGAGGTAACGAGTCAAGTTAAGGTTGGTTCAAATATTGAGCTTGGCTCACGAGCCATTTATCGAGTCAAGCCTGAGTTGGATCACGATTCGACTTGATTAACTTACACTCCTACTCGTACATTTTGGCTCACGATTTGGCTTGGTTCACTTACACTCCTAGTCATATGTTTGTAGGATATCTCTACTTCAATGTTATGTGTCAACCATCTGTGTTGTGTTTTCATTTACAAATTTAACTAAATCACTTCCAATTTGCTTTTATCTAATATGCCTTCTCTATTTTTATTCTGTTAGTAAGTTTAAATGTAGGAGCTAGAATGCTTACATATGAACCCAGCATTTTTTTACATTCAGGAGAAATGGCGCTTCTTGTCGAAGGTCTGGGGGTTGGTGCAGATACTTCGATCGAGGAGTACATCATAGGCCCTGCTAATGAGATCAGCGATGAACAAGAACAGAACGGTGACAAGGAACAAATCACCCTCTACGGGCCTGAAGAAGGTGTTTCATGGGTTGCCCGCCCCATAAAGGGGCAGAGCATCCTCGGCAGCGCCCTCGGTGCCGTTTCTCGCCATGGAAGCAGCTTGGAAAGACCAAGTAACATTCCTCTTATGGATCCTCTCGTCACCCTCTTTGGTAGCGTCCACGAAAAACTCCCGGTCACCGAGATGGGCAGCATGAGAAGCACATTATTTCCTAACTTCGGCAGCATGTTTAGTGTTGCGGGGCCGAAAACCGATCAGTGGGATGAAGAAACTGGCCATAGAGAGGGTGGTGACTATGTCTCGGATGCATCGGGAAGTGACGGCGAAGACAATTTACAGAGTCCGTTGCTTTCTCGTCAGGCAACAGAGATGGAAGCGAAGGACAATGTAACTCCGCACGCTGCTCCGGAAAGCGCGGAGGCCGTCGGAAGTATGGGGATTGGTGGAGGATGGCAACTGGCGTGGAAATGGACGGAGCGAGAGGGGCGAGATGGGATTAAGGAAGGAGGGTTTAAAAGGATCTATCTGCACCAAGAGGGTGTGCCGGGCTCAAAGAGGGGTTCGCTTGTTCAAGTTCCAGGGCAAGAAGTGGGAGAAGAGAATGAGTTTATCCAAGCTGCTGCATTGGTGAGTCAGCCAGCGCTTTACTCGAAGGAGCTGGTGGACCAGCACCCGGTTGGGCCAGCAATGGTGCATCCATTGGAAGCTGTTGCTGAAGGTTCTGTGTGGGCAGATCTTCTTGAACCAGGTGTCAAACAGGCACTGATTGTTGGCGTTGGTATTCAGCTTCTGCAACAGGTGATACTTTTCTTTGTTTGTCATGAACATTTTTTTCGTTCATGACCTTATAATTTGGAAAAAAACAGATAATTAAGCTCTAGTGATGAGAAAAAGTGTAGAAGGTATTCTAGTGTAATTGAAGATGCCAATCTTGGAGTACTAACCAGTATTAGAGGCAGCTCTGGACTAATAAAAAAAGAGTTCACAATTATTTTAGGTTATATAAATAATATCCATAAACTTGCATCATTTTGTTGAGTTGAGCCATGCAATTTTAAAAAAAAATTTCTACATGTGACAGTAGAATGAATAACCTGCCTGTTATATTATTTTTGAGAAAATTATCAAAAAGGACCCTTGAATCTATTTAGAGGACCATTTTAGTCCCAGAGTTTGAAGGAATGTCAAATTAGTCCCCAAATGTTTTTCACGAGGGCTAAAGTAGTCCAGCATGGGGATTATTTCAACCCATATTAAAAGAGTCGGAGGACTAATTTGACATTTTGATAAATTCTGGGACTAAAATGACCCCATGTAACAGTCAGGGTCTTTTTCATCACTTCACTATTTTTGTATTTCAATTATGAAATTTTATATTTTCTGCAGTTCTCTGGCATAAACGGTGTCCTGTATTACACGCCTCAAATTCTCGAGCAAGCAGGCGTTGCAGTGCTCCTTAAAAACCTCGGGCTTAGTTCCGATTCATCGTCCATCCTCATCAGTTCTCTCACTACTCTGTTGATGCTCCCTTCTATAGGTGTTGCCATGAGACTGATGGATATATCTGGGAGAAGGTTTTATCTTCCTTCCCTCTTCAACTTATTATGCTTCTGTTTTGCATTGTTTAACAGCAACCCACAAATATTGCCTAAAGCCTAGTTTGGTTGGTTGAAGTTAGAATACTCGTTTTGATGCACAATGTGCGCTTGATCATCAACCACCAGATTAATCTGCATTTTATATTATTGGGGCATTTACATAAATACCACACAATTTTTACATCCAAACTTTAAAATTTATATGCATTGCACTCAAATATTTAATATCACGTAGACAATACCACTATCATCTACTTCTAAAAGGTGAATACTTCTTTTTCATGTATAAGATTATCACACCATATGTAAATATAAAAGAATTGTGTGGTATGTATGTAAATTTCCCTTTCTTTTTTAAGGATCAATCTCAACACCATATCGTATCAAACTAATGAAATTGACCTTAAAAAGTTCAAAATGCCTTCATGAAAAGTTTTTTACATTTAATGTTTACAAAGAAACAATAAAATTTGCGTTGAACCAAATTGGTTTAAATTTGGCCACTTTAAGGGGCAAGTGAACACCTCAAAAAAATATAGGGTAAAAATGAACACACTTTCAAAAGTGGATTAAAATCAACACTAACATTCAAAATCCATGAAAACAAAATCATCATTTCTTAGAACAATTTGATTAAGTGGCCAAATTGTTCCATTGATGAACATTCGACAGAAAGCCCACCTTCAATTCAACTTCAGCACAATCAAAACAAGCAACATCTAATGATTCCTTTTTCTTCTCCAAATGATCCTGCGACAACTCTTTCACTTTCATTGCTATCTTGCAGGTTTCTTCTCCTCTCCACCATTCCCATCCTCATTTGCTCGCTACTCGTACTAATCATTGCCAATCTTATCGAACTCGGAACTGTCGTTCATGCCGTCCTTTCCACGATCAGCGTCATCGCCTATTTCTGCTGCTTTGTCATGGGATTCGGCCCGATCCCCAACATTCTCTGCGCAGAGATCTTCCCCACTCGGGTTCGTGGCGTCTGCATCGCCATTTGCGCTCTTGTCTTCTGGATTGGCGACATCATCGTCACCTACTCCCTTCCCGTCATGCTCAACAGCATCGGCCTTGCCGGCGTCTTTGGGATTTACGCCATCGTCTGCGTCATCGCATTCATCTTTGTCTTCCTCAAGGTGCCCGAGACAAAGGGAATGCCTCTCGAGGTCATCACGGAGTTCTTCGCCGTGGGTGCAAAGCAAAAGCTGCAGGCAAAGCAGCTTCCTGCCACTAATTGATGAGAGTTTGATGGAAGAAGTTAAGATAGGGAAGGAGAGGAAGAAAGAGAAGCTGCAGGGCTAAAATACTAATAAGGTTGATGAAAATTTATGGAGGTTGCAGGTTGTTTTCTATGCTTTTAGTGGTGTTGTATTCATTTTACATTTGTGAGATTTAGTTAGTTTCGTAACTTTTGCTCTTATGTTCTGATGAATTTTATTTCTTATTTTTGTTTCATCTTTTGTTGTTTTGTTGTGGAGATGCTGTTATTTTCAAGTTAGAAAGCCAACATTGTCGTATGTGAAATTGCATTGTGTGGATTTCTGGTTCATTTTGCAAAAGTAAAATTTAGTTTAATGAGCTTTAGAATGACTAGATTTAGTTTATGGTGAATGTGATATGTGAATAATTGTTTGGAATTTATGTTATTGTTAGACTAAATTGAATCTACCTACTTATTTCAGATGGGGGTTCATTAGAGCCTGAAAATGTCTAAAATGAGTTTGAAATATTGAAAAAGGGGCTTTTAAAACATACCACCCAATTCTTACGCATTTACATGTATAACACCTAAACTTCAATTTATACATTTATACCACCCAAATCTTTCATTTTGCATCAAAAATATTTAAACTTTTTCAAAGTGAACTAAACCTTTTCATATATAGGAAAGGTGACATGTATGGAAATATTGAAGTTTGTGCTTGATATGTAAATACAAAATTATTGAGTGGGATGTACGGAAATCTTATTTAAAAGATGTATTTGAGGCCAGAATTGGACTAGCAAGTTTAAGGCATGATTATTTGGAGGATAGCCCAAGTCATAAGGTGATCTTTTCATATCATTAAAAACATGATTTGATGAGGAAGAAAATGCTTTATCATTTTCAGAGTTTAGATGTTCGGCTGATCGTTGCTAAATCTTATGATTCAACGAGGAAGATAATGTTCTGCCATTTCTAGAGTTTTGATGTTTGATTGTTTGTTGCTAACTTGTACATCTCATGCTTTAATAGATTATTTATTAGGAAATTGCCTTCTTATGATTGTAAGGATAATGGTCCCCAAACTTTCTATAATGGCATTTAAATTTAATATTAATATGGCACTAGAAAAATTTAAGCCCTTTATGCGCCTTTTAGATTGATATTGAGTTCCTAAGGTTGATTAAGGTGTTTAATATCAATGATTTTAGTGTAAAATCCTTATAACAATAGTGAATGAATTGATTCTTAAGTGAGATAAGTACCATCAATTCTTCACTTTATTATAGTTAAATAATCTCTATTTACCATTATCGTGAATATGTTTGCGTGAAGTTTATGAGATAATAAGCCTCTAAGGATGTTCATAGAGAAGATTTTATCTACTAGGTGCTCTTATAGTCTCTCATAATAGAGTTCCTCCAAGATCAAATCCAAGAGTTAGGAACCCTTTTGCTTTTGAATCAATATGCTCTTGAAGCACTTTTAGATAAGAATAGAACAAGCACACCACTCATCTTCATGATGTTTTATGCATTGTATAGCTATTCGTGTATATATTTTGTTTCATCTCTATCATTTTTTTTCCATCGTTTATTCCCTCGATTTGATTATTCTATGGTCACATTTCTAACTTAAGAAACAAAATCCTATCGTAAGCTTAACCCTTCCGATTTCTCTCAATTTGATTATCAACACTATGATTTTTTTAATAATTATATGCATTGTTAATGAAAATATAATAATAAGTAATAAACATATGATTTCATGAAATCATTAAATTAAGGGGAAAAGGTGATTAGATTAGGTGATGTTGGATTGGAAGGAGAAAGGACAATAATTAGGGCTCTTTACATGCATATGATAAGAATATGAAAACAATATATTTGATATCTTAAGAAGTTACATGTAAATTTTGAAAATTTAAATTTATTAGAGCTAAATAGCAAAATACTTAAATTAGAATACACTCATAAGCCTATAAGTATCTTCTTATGCACACATTTTTCTTATGAGGTTGAATGTTGAGAAATTATTCCCTAATTTTGTAATATAATTTGATGATCTGTGAGTTGGGTTAACCCAAGCTGAAAAAAGCCCAACTCTTGGCCCAACTCCTGAGCCCATCGTAGGGCTCGGTCAGTTCGGGCAAGCGTGGCTCCTAACAAATGACTCTTACCCAGCAGACTACGTAAAGGAAATCGGGATTAGGGTTATTGATGGGGAGAGAGATGGACGGAGAGCAAGAAGGAGCAGTCGGCTTTCCTCAGAGCAAGCCTGGTGTCCTCGTCATAGGCTGCCCCAACGTCGGCAAGAGAACACTTCTCTCTAGTTAATTTTCTCTCTCTCAGCCCCTCACTCTCAGATCCGTTCCTTAGATTTATATCAGTAATAATCTCATAATTTTGTGATTGGGTTGTAGAAGAAGATGACAACCGATCAAAATAAGGTTGTCGTTACTACTTTCTTTATGGGTCTGTGCTGAATAGGAGAGCTTTACATTGGCGGCAAGGAAAACTGGAAGTCGATCCGAAATAATAGGAGACAGATAAGTTACTTAGTGGCGAGTTTTGGGGTTGTATTATTTGTCAAATATTGTTTATGTTGGATTCATGGGTTTTGACAGGGAACAGTAGAGATCATGGCGAAGATGAGGCAAGAACAATATGAGCTAGGTAATTTAGGTTTACCTGCGAGGACTACAGCAAAATAGCGATGCGAATGTGAAGAAGGGTAGAGGATTTCACGGTGATGGAGTAGGAGCAGAGAAGGAGGAGCCAAAACACGAATAACATTGCATAATTCACTCAAGTTTAGGATCTATCAAATCCCATGAGAATCCAAATAAGAGAAATAGTTCAGATTCAAGCAAATAGTAGGATTTACATACCCTAGAAATCTGTTTTGTAAGAGTTACTTTGTGGGTGGGTTGTTTAATTAAGATTCAGTAAATCTTATAAATCCATACTTAGTCATTAAATTCTGTTTGAATTAATTGATATTACTTCTAGTTAATTCCTAGTAAATTATTTGACTGGCATTTTCAAAATTTTGAATTTTAATAAATGAAAAGTTGATGCATCATAAAGCGAAGTGATTTAAATATACTAAATTTACTAAGTCCATGATTTGGCCCAAAATGAGATTGAAGAAGGTAATAGGATTAACATGTATAAATTTTCTTGTCGAAGATTTACCCTAAATTTTGGCTAAATTATGCAACCACAAATAATCACTAAATTCTGGTTAAATCCTAGTTAACTTCACATGACACACATTCCCCTTAATTTGGATTTGCTACATGATATTTGAGGACTTCAAGTTAAAAGGCAAGAGAATTGATGTACTTGGTGATTATAATAGGAATAAATATTGCTTGTTGTCGACACTAAAAGAAAGTTTGGGGGGGTCGCCCGTAGGAAGCTGTCGGCAGCCGGAATTGAAATCTCATCGCCCGCTTCGGAAGGACGTTTAATTTATGTGTATATATATATATATATATAATTTTAGAAAAATATGAAATCAAACTGACCTCATATTTTCACAGTTTAAATGAAAGAGGATTCTACCTCAAATTCTGTATCTATCCCGAGGGATAAACACAAGACTTGAAGATGAGACTCGATCAAATAAACTAAGAAAGATATGACATCCGTTTAGTCTGCGAAACCGTTTTATTTGCCGACAAGTTCTCTTACTTATTTTAGGCTGGGTTCGGCAAACACCTATAGTTAATTACATCTTAAATCACCGAGGCCACCTAAGAAAACTTTCGATAAAAATCAGGGAATAATGTCTTCAAAGAAGTCAAAAGGATAGAACTTTTCAACGAAATCGGACCAAGAGGTGTGAAAGAGGAAAGACTCAAATCTGGAACATTGCTGGGGAATCCAAATGAACAGAAACTAGGGGAGACCACAGATCCCGATGAGAACCTCAGTGACTTCTCAGTCTATCCTATGATTTGACTCCAATTTTGAGGAGAAATTATTAAAGTGTTTCATCCTGCCAATTTTGTTTAATTAGAGCTTATATTTGCGTGACAAGGTCACACAAATTGCCTAGAAGATATGAGGGTTTACGTCGTATCAGACGACAACCTCGGAACCTAGAACGAGTTTAGGGCTTAGATCGTACAGCAGAGCTATACGAATGCCTAAAGAAAAAGGGGGAGGATTTATATTGTGCTAGACAAACAACCTCGAAATCCCACGGATTGTTGTTCAATTTCTAGGAAAAAGAATGGTTTTGCTGGAGAAGACATGTTCTGCTGTTGAAGATGGTCGTGCTGCCCACTGCGCTAGCTCCAAGTTCCTCGACGTGACGAGTTTAAGTTTTCTAGGGTGTCCAGTTTTAGTGTCAAATCAAACGGCTCTATGGTTGTACTCCTCTAAACATCCTATGTAAAAAAAAAGTCAACATGTTTAAAGTTATAAAATGTAAAGTGTGCAATGCAGGAACAAACAGTAGAATGCACGTGGGACAGTAGTAGGCAAAAACAGGAGCAATACAACATGCTATACATGAAGAACAGTAACAGGACAAGTGTAACATACTATACAGTATAGTAGCAGGGAACAAGACAAGTGTAGCATGCTTTACAGGAAGAGCAACAACAAGTAAAAGCAGGAAAATGATAACATGCTATACAGGAAGAACAACTGCAGGTAGAAAAAGAAAAATTAAGTGCTGTAAAATGTAAAGCAAACTTGTACGCCCGTGAGATCCGATGTTCCTTATGTGTAGCAAGCCTAAATGCATCTCAAAAAAGCAAAGTCTGACAGAAAACGTCATTCAGGAAATCCGAGGAAAAACGAAAAACTCGAGAAAATCAACGAAAGAGACTCAAGTAAAAAGAAAATCCTCAAAACTCCTGGGGAAATCCCGAAAGAAAAGAAAAGTAACACGAGTGCTCCGTCCCAAAACTTCGATAAAACAAAAGAAAATTTCAAGTGAGGGGGACCGCAAGCACTCGTATGGGACTAGACTCAGCTATATTTATTCTCGAGGGTCCACCAAAGCTACTCGGTCACCCGAATATATAAAACTCGTCACTCCTTTAGAAGTGTGTCTTGAACCTCACTTAGGGGGCTATTTCCCAGCCTAAACAGGTATTCGTCAGGTGGACAATGTATTTTAAACACATATTTTATATTTTTGACATACACACAAATTCTTAGACATGCAAAGAAGAGTTATCAATTTTGTTTCGTAGAAAAGTATATTTTTGTTTGAAAATAATTTATCAAAATTTATCCCTTTTTTTTTTTAAAAAAATTTTGTTGTCCATGAGTCGATTACGCTACTACGCATAGGACTGCCCGCATCCTGAGGATGTTCGAGCCGACTACCGCTAGACTTATGTCGGTGAAGGATACCATATCCTATTGTTCATCAAATGCCTGGATATTGATGTTATAGGATAGGGTATCTTTCTGCTCTATCTTCGGTGTGCCTTTATCATCAATACCGTACGCCCCAAAACGACTACTTGCGACATTGCTTGATGGTTTCACGTATAGCAAAAGACTATACGTGGACACTTATGCATCGGACATAAGCATCGAAAACCGAACCAAGAAGCAAGGAAATAAAAGAACAAAAATGAGGTGAGAGAGAAGAGACACTGATCCATCTAAAACAACGAAAATGTGACTGGATCAGTTCTCAAAAACTCCCATCGAAAAGACCTGGAAAAGTAGGGCCCGAGGTCTTCCCTAACAAACATAAAATATCTCTTTACGCTGATTCTCCAAACCCCAAAAACACAGGATTAATCAAATCAACCAAATGCTTTTCCAAAATGAGATTCAAAATTTCCCAAACCTCGAAAGAAAATGATCGCGGGGAAACTTCCGTTAATATCTCCAAACTCATACTAAAAATCGAGATTCCTCCAACTTTCAGGTTAATAGATAGCCTCATACATTAAATAAGCACGAAGTCTTCTCCTAAAACCAGATAGATGCTCACGGTCAGGGTCAACAGAGCAGAGAAAACAACCAACAAGGCTCTCGGCCAAAGCCTGGGATGGGGACAGGAGGGGCTCACAACTAAGGCAAGGAATGGCTACCAAACTCCATAACCGAAGGCAGTCTAAAAGACAACAAGTAAAGCTTATAGTTAAGGCAATAAAAGGGCCCAGAAAGGAGTTGTTAAAGCTCACGGTTTAAGGCAACAAAGAACAACTGTAAAAGGCCACATCCAAAGCACAAGGCCCACGACTACAGCAACCCAGAGCACAAAGGGGATCACGACTCGGGCAAACAGGAGAAGCATCAATAGCCGCACAACACTCCTCTGACAAATACGGAAGGGTAATTAAAGTAATCCTAAATTTTGGGATGACAAACTTGATTCATCCACAACTCTCAAGACAATCCAGGCCTAGCAAGGAAAGCTAAATCACAACCAAAGACCTTCAATAGACCTCACGGGTAAGGAGTAGGAACCAAAGCCAACAAAGCCACCTCCCCTATAATCGTTCAAATGATTCAAACTCAACAAGAGGGGATAAACTAAACTCAAGAAATTTCAATGGGTCTCACGGGTAGGAGTAGGAACCAAAGCCAGCAAAACCACCTCCCTTATAATTGTTCCTCGGGTAAAGGCTGAACAAAGCAACACAGCTCTCAATCAAAGACAAACCGAGCTCAACAAGAATCAAAGCCAGAACCGAGCTCAACAAGGCTAAAACAAGCAAACACAGCCCCCACCTTAGAGCCAATCCAAGTCCAGCAAAGGCCAAACAAAGTGCAGCAGGGCTAAAACACGAAAGCTCTTAAAGCCAGGGAGAGAGCTCTAACATCTCAATAAAAGCTAAGACTCAAGTTTCCACAGAAATCAACGTCCCATACTCCTGAAATGAAAACCGAGCGCCAACAAAAGCCCAAAGCTGAGCCATTTAAAGCCCAAAACCGAGCCTAACTATATCAAAACCCAGACTCCCATAAAGCATTAAAGATCCAACCATTTCACCCCAAAACCGTGACTTCAAATCAAACCAAAACCCAGCTCAACAAGAACCAGAAGCCAAAATCGAGCTCAACAAGAACCATAAGCCAAAATCGAGCTCAACGAAAACCCAAAAGCCAAAGTCAGAGCTCAACAAGATTAAAAAAAGCCCAAGCATTGATATAATTGAGCCATCCAAAGCTAATAAACCACCTGCATATTTAAATGTCTCAAGCATGACATTTTAACAGGAGCGAGGCATCATGAGGAGCTAAGTCAAGCCCTCCAAACAAGTTACAACATTTTCCACATTAAATAGATCTTTTTCATAGCATACATTTCAAGCCAAGGAAAGCCACAGAAGCCCAAAACCGAGCCCCCCAAACATGCATAAAACAGTAGAATGAACTTCCTAGCATTCGTGAAAGGCCAAATAACCTCTCCAATATTTCATGCTAAATGAAGATAAGTGAGAAGCCTCAAAATATATGAAAGTAAAGAGAACTAGCATGCTGTATCATCCAACAGAGGCAAGCTCAAAGGCTCGGCAGAGGGAAGATCGAAAGGCAATGAGGCTCTGAGAAGAAAGGGGGGGGGAAGGAAAGTACCTCAAGAATGTCAAAGTAAAGCCCTGTAACACAAGAGTTCACCACAAAGAAGTGCTCTCGCAGAAATTCCCTCTCCAATCTCCTCACAGCCGAGAATTCCTACTCTCCTTTCTTGCCAACCTTTTCAACAACCCCCCCAAAATCAAAAGAAACTATCCTTATAGGCAGAGACGAGAGGAGAACGGAGAAGAGATCACACACATGACCCACGACACTCGAATCGGGCCAAAAAGGAAAAAAGACACGCTCCCTGCTCATAGAAGGCGAAGCCACCGAAGCCTCTCGGACCGAGCGGCGAGACTAATGGCAGCGAGGGAAGCATCGGGAAGAAGAGAGGATTTGTCATTCCAATGTACTAGGGAACAAGTTTCCCAGAGTCAAACTACCAAGAAAAGGAAAACCATAGCTCACGGAGACTGACACGGCTTCGGGAAGGAAGGCCGCGGGCAGAGAGTGTCGGGCAAGGACGAATAAGAAGTCAACTTTCTCTCGCGTGGAGGAGGAGCTCGCTCGGCTCGAGACCGAGAAAGGGAAAGAGCCAGACACGCGAACGGGAGAGGAAAGGAGGCAGCGCTCGGGTGCGTGCGTGGGGAGTTAGGGATTAAAAGGAAAGGGAGGATAAAAAGGTTTAATATAAATTAATATATATATATATATATATATATATATAAAATTATGTTCAATTTACTCGCGCGCGGCGATGCGACTAAATGGGTGTCCTCCCTGGGCAAAATCGACGTTCCAGACGCGCCGGTGCAGTCCGTTTTGTCATCCGGGGTCGCTCGGACGTCGTCGTCGACAATCGGGTCAAAAAGCGCGTTAAAATTCAAATTTCACAAAATTTCGATCCGCGATCGACCGTTTCAAAAGGTTTACTCGAGCCTTCGACAAATAACAGTGCAAGTGATGCCAATTGTGGCGATCAGACGCGTCGACTCTCCGAATTGCGAAGTTTGTGCGCGCGGGAGTGCGAATTGTGCAGAAGGCCACCCTAAGGCTCAGAAAGGTCCTATAGGAATCCCTTTTGGGTTTCCTCATGTCGGTTTCACTCTTCTAAGTGCTAGAAATCAATACCCCACACACGAAACTCCAAAAGGGGACGGAAGTAGGTCGAACTAAAATGAGGTGAGTCCCATTTCTAAGTATCTAAGATAGTCGCCGGGAAATCCCTAAGGCTAGATCCTAAACCCTAAGAGAAATACTAGACCTCACTAAAAATGAGGTCAACACTTGTTTGCGAGAATTAAATGCGAAAAGAAAAAAATTCATGGCTCTCAGGAAATGTTATAGATTATTTGATTTTGGAAAGACTAATTATAGAAGTGAGGTTGTTGATAGAAATTTGGTAGGGAATAAGATTAAGAAGTGATTAATCAAATCATCCATAATTTATGATTTTGGCATCTATGGAACATCTAAAGCATCATGAACGTTCAAATTTAAATAGTTTGATTACTTGGTTGAGACTGTTAATGGTGTTGATTTTTAGTTCAAACCATTTCAATTAAAGATCACGTCATCATGATTTCAGTGTAGATAATTTTTTTATTAGATTCTTGTCAGTTGAAATTGGGAGGCAAAAAACCTGAACCTTTGAATGGCAGTCCATAGCATATTTTGATTTGGCTAAATTTTGATTTTTTTTTTGTTGTGATAAATTTGTATATTAAGAGTCCATATGGGTGGGTGGCTGTAGTTATTTTGTAAAGCTGTTATGGAGAAAATAATTTTTTTGAATACTGTTATGGATATTATAAGTTTTGTGTGTGTGAAAAGTTAGACAATAGCTTTTTAGTAGACCAAGTTTATAAAAGCAATTTCACATCATAAAATTTTTTGAAAAGCAAGAAAAAGAAAACATATAGTAGTATCGTGACTAAATGAAATAATTTTGTAGCATGTCTTTGTACAATATGTCATGTGATAATTTGTCTTCCATAAAAAAATAAAATAATTTCATGGTAATAATAATTTGCTTTGTTTAACATGCAAATTGGACATATACATCATCCATTAAAAAAAATAATAATGTCAGCATTCTGTGTCTCTTTCTGGTGCATAAATTTGCATAATAATCATATTAATTATTAGGAATCATGCTATGAACATATAAATCTATGCATGAGTAATCAATGTAGTATCATTTACATTTCTTCAAATATAATCATATAGAAAATTTGTTCGTGTAGGATCATGTAGTATTACCCAACGTATAGTATGAGCACATAGAACAAAACATGTAGTGTTCCTTTATTAATGTGTCAAAACATGAATTTTGTAGAATCATTCATAACATATCATGATGATGATGATGATGAGTATTTTGTGTTTTATACATATCCTTCATGGCCTCGTACCTGTTTATGTAGAACCATTTGTATAACAATATTAAAGAAGAGTCCCTTTTATGCACTAATAAATGAAATTAGCTAAATATTGGCATTCATTGACAATAATGCTATGTACAATCAATCACCAATAAATAATATTTTAATTATAGTAAACTTTGTATAATTATAATCAACAAATTAATAACTTTCTCGTATTTAGATTTATTGTTCATCACTCAATATTTTAGATATAACTTTCATATTTGTTTTATTCTCATTTGTTATAACAAATCATTTACATATTCATCATTTTGTTTAATTTGAACTCTAGATGATCTAAGAATTGTCAAAATTCTGACAAAAATTATGTCTTATATTGAAATGCTTCAATGAAATATATTTTTATGTAATAACATATCATATTATATAGAAATACCTCAAATAAATATATATTTATGTATGGAGTGATCAAACCATATAGGTTATACAAAAGTTATGTTTTTTATTTTGATGGTTCTAATTACTCAGTCAATCCAATTTTAAATTGACAAACTAACTAATAATAATTATATCTAATTTAGGTTAATATTATAATTAGAACCTAATTTGAGTCTGAAATTATCAAGAAACATAACATAGTGGCAGCTTTTTGTTTTTATAAATTTATGATCAAGAGACCATTAATTATAAAGTATAGAATGGCCAATTAATTGTTTGTCAGGATATTCTAATTAAATTTATGATCAAGAGACCATTAATTATAAACCATACTTAGTTAAAGTTAATGCAAAAAATCTTCTACAATAAGAAAATACACTAGAGAATTTTTATTTGATTGTTAGGTCATTAAAATGCCTATAGAAAGTCTTATATGATTGCATTCTAGAGCCACTCAGAACTTCCGTCTTAATGTTGAGAGTTTAGCATCATATTAAAAGTTGAAAGAAAATTATTGAGGTGAATTGGGTTAGTCATAGGATGATTTCATTAACTTGACTATTATCTTATTTGATCACCGGTCATTACCTTTAATTAATGTTATTTATTTGATCTCATTGTGTGCTTATATTATTGATCAACATTAGCATCCTTGATTTTTGCATAAATATTTCATCATCTCGATTGAATCTATGGTGAATGGGCCTTTTGCACTAAAAAATGATGGTAGATTATTCCTATAATTTGAACTTTTTAAATTTTGCAGAGGACCATACAAGAATACTATTTTTGGCATTCAGGCACCATTACACAGACTTTATATCATAGGGGCATTTTACATGCATACCCCCAATTTTTATGTATTTACATATCTAACAGCTAAACTTTGCTTTTTAGATTTATACCACCCAAATCTTTCATGTCACATAAAAAATTACCACCATTTTAACTTTTAAAATGTTAAATACACCTTTTTTATTCATAAGTAAGGCGGTGTGTATGTAAAAATTGAACTTTAGCTGTTAGATATGTAAATAGATAAGAATTAAGTGATGTGTGTGTAGATCTTCCTACATCATAATTCATGATAGCCTATTTTGAAAGTCCAAGAAATTTATCTCTTGTCATTTCATGAAATTTCCTGCTGCGATTGTTATTATGAAAATGAAATCGTAACTTTGATCTTTCTTTTAATATCATATCTGTACTTTTGTTTATGTTTTGTTTGAATGATCATGTGCAGACCACACTGGAGACCGCTGTTGTTCTGATTTCTTAACCTCACCATGAATGTTATTCTGCTTGCAGGGTTACTTTCAATTGATATTCCAGATATATCTAACTTATCTTCAGGAATATTTTGTCAAGGGTAAGTAATTTTGGGTGATAGAAGTACTAGTCTTGTATCCTTGATAGGCAACATTAGTCTTGTATCCTTGATAGGCAACATTTGATGCCTACCTATATAATTTGTCGTTGCAGGTGGACTATTGAGACCAAGTATTACTCTGCAGAACTCTCCATATGGACAGCCCATCTTGACGATGGGATATCTTTACAAAGGTTGCTGGCTTCCAAGCAAATAGCAGCATTGGTGATGGTTTTTGACATGAGCGATGTTAGAACCATTCTTTTTTTTTTTTTTTTTTTGAATACAACAACAACAACAAGAAGCTTTTTTCCCACCACGTGGGGTCGGCTACATGAATCCTTTTTCTCCATTAGTGTCATCTTTTTATTTAATTCTAATAGATTAAGATTATATTTTATACAATATGCTCAAGTCTTTTTAGGTCCACCTCTACCTTTCTTCATATAAGTCTAATCTAAAACGTTTACTCTTCTAACTGGATCATCAGATAGTCGACGTTTAATGCGACCAAACCATCTAAGATGACTCTCTCTAATCTTGTCTGCTATCGGAGCACACCAACTCTATCACAGATATATTCATTTCACATTTTGTCTCTAAGTGTCAAAGCACTTATTCACCTAAGCATTCTCATCTCAGCAACACTTAAAATAGTCCCTTTATTATTTAAGCGTGTCCATTTTAGTCTTAGAGTCTATGAAAATGCCAAATTAGTCCTCATACTATTTTAGCATGGGCTGAAATAGTTCCCAGGGGTACTATTTTAGAATCTGGAACTAATTTAATACTTTTATAAAATTTGGGACTAAAATATCTCTTGACAAAGAATCAGTACCATTTTGACACTTTTCTCATTATTTTTTTTTTAACTTGTAATTTCGTTAGGTAAAGGGGGTTAAAACATTGATTACTTTTTTTTATTTGCAGGAATCTTCTTTTCTTACTCTGAAGGATTGGGTTTCTGGAATTGATATTGGAAATTTTCAAATTCTATTATGCATCGGAAATAAAGCAGACCTAGTGCCTGGTCATTATGCCCATACAGAATACAGAAGACATTTACAGAAGAAGCAGGGAGAGTTGAGCGGCGATCCTCATCCTGAATTTTGGGATTATGGGATTAGTGAAACTGAGAGCTGCAGCCTATTGGGGAATGAAGATCTTTCTGTTGAAATAAAAAAATCATGTATGGCGTGGTGTATTGAGCACAACATAGAGTATATTGAGGCTTGTGCATCCAATGCGGACTTTGACAAATGTTGGTCTCCAAACCTCTTTCAATACTTTTTTATTTGGGGACGGGGCACATACCATTCTATTCCCATGTATTTACTTATCTGACACCGAATTTTTTTTTTTTAATATTTATACTGCTGAAATCATTCATAACACATCAAAAACTCCACTATTTTTACTTTTCAAAAAGGGAAATACACCTTTTCATGCATAGGTAGGGTGGCGTATATGTAAAAATTAAACTATGGATATGTAAATACACAAGAGTTGAGTGATATTTATGTAAAGTTTTCCTTTTTTTCGTATGGCTGAGACATTTAGTCTGCTTGAATTCTGCACTGTGTCCTGCCAATAAATACCCTTGTTCAATCCAGACACAAATAATTACTACTTATTTGAAAGATTGGTTAATATGTTTTTTCAACTAGCTTTTTTTATTAATATATCAATTATAGAAGATATTTCACATTCATTCCTGTGTATAATCTATAATGCTTTGCCAAAATTTTAAACTTTTAGAAGGTTTGAATCGTCGAAAACAAGGTTACCGTACTTATGCGACTGGATCTAAGCATATTTATTTGCTGACAGGTTTATCAGTTGATGGTGATGTCCAAGGTGTAGAGCGTCTTTATGGAGCTCTTGCAGCCCACATGTGGCCTGGAATGATCTTGAAGTCTGGAAATTTGATCAAATTTCCTGTTCTTGTTGAGGGGGAAGGTAAAATACACTAAATTTTTTGTAGTTTTTAGACACTGACTTTACAGTACTTACCATGTAAAGGCCGTGTTCAAATATATTGAGAATTTCAGAAAAGTGTCAATAAGAAAAATGTCAAAATAGTCACCTGACTATTTTCAGGGGATCATTTTAGTCCCAAAGTCTATAAACGTGTCAATTTAGTCCTGAAATTTTTTTATGATGGGCTGAAATAGTACCAATAAAGGATTATTTCAGCTCCAATTTAAAGTGTGTGTTGGCTAGTTTGACACTTTTATAAATTATAAGACTAAAATGACCCATGTTAATAGTCAAGAAACTTAATTCTTTAGAATTTAGATACATAATTGGTGTTTTCTTTATGTATCATATTATATTTAAAATTGCTGCCTTGCCATCATGATTGCATAATTAGTGTGTACGATTCTCAGAATGCTTAGTTGGATATTTATTATTGGCTATATCACGTTCAACCTAGGTAAATGATAAGTCGTAGCGAATAGAGGTGGTAGACTCTTTGGTCTCGTCTCCTTTTTTTCTCACATTTACTCTTCATTGAAGTCACTGCTTAATAATTTTTTGGAAGATTTATATACATATCACTCAATTCTTTTGTATTTACATGTTTAACTCTCGAAGTTCAATTTTTTCATACATATCACGTTACCTATGCATGTAAAGTTTTAATAGTAGTATTTTAGAGGCAATATGAAAGATTAGGTGGTATAAATGTATACAACAACAAGTCTTTATCCCACTGAGTGGTCGGCTACATGAATCTTTTTTCTCTATTGCGTCTCATTGAGTTTCATATGTTCATTTAACTCTAATAGATTAAGATCATTTTTATACGATATACTCAAGTCTTTTTAGATCTATTTTTTGTCTTTCTTAATATAAGTTGAATCTAAAACATCTACTCTCCTAATCTGATCATTAGATGATTGATGTTTAATGTGACCAAACCATTTAAGACAACTCTCTCTAATCTTGTCCGTCATTGGAGCTACACCCTATCACGGATATATTCATTTCACATTTTGTCTCTAAGTGTCACTCATCCACCTAAGCATTGTCATCTCAGCAACACTTAACTTTGTTTCATGCTTCTCTTTTAAAAGCTAACATTATGTGCCATAGAGCATTGCATGTCTCACTACCATCTTATAAAATTTTCCTTTATGTCAAAGTGGTACTTTTCTTTAACACAATAGGCCTGATGCATTCCTCCACTTCAACCAACCAACTTGAATTCTACTATTGACATTCCCATCTATAATACCATAAATTTGAACAATAGACCCGAGATATCTAAAACATTCACACTTTTTAATGATTTGATCACCTATAGTTACAACACTGCCACTAAGGCTACTACTGCTAAAATTACAGCCCATGTATTCAATTTTAGATCTACTCAAACGAAAACTTTTAGACTCCAATTTAGACCTCCATAATTCAAGTTTTTCTTGAATTCTTTCCAATTTAGACCTCCATAATTCAAGTTTTTCCTGAATTCTTTCTCTAGTTTTATCCATAAGAAGGATATCATCATCGAAAATCATACGCCAAGGTACATCCACCTATAAATGCCCAGTAAGAACATCCATAACTAATGCAAAAAGATATGGGTTTAAAACCAATTTTTGATGTAATTGAACTGAAATAGGAACATACTTGGTCAATCCTCCTATTCAAACACAAGTAACAACTCTAGTATACATATCTTTAATGACTTGAATATAAGTTATATCAACTCATTTTTCTCTAGAACTCTCCAAAAGACTTCTCTTTGAACCTTATCATAAGTTTTTTTTTTTTTAAATCAATTAAAATTATATGTAGTTCCTTCTTTCTCTTTTTGTACTTCTCTATCAAATCTCTCGATAAATGTATAGCTTCCATTATAGACATGCCTGACATAAATCCAAACTGATTATGAGAAATTTTGTACCACATCTTAACCTATGTTCAATTACTCTTTCCCATAAATTTAAAATATGACACATCAGCTTAATTGCTCTATAATTTGAACACTCTTCTGCATCCCCTTTATTCTTAAAAAAAGGGACCAAAATATTCTTCCTCCACTCAAGCTTTTTTTTAGTTTTTAAAATAATATTAAAGAGTTTAATAAGTCAATAAACTCCTTAAATCTCTTAAATATTTTCATACTTCAATTGGGATACCATCAAGTCCTGCTGATTTTCTACCATTAGTTTTCTGTATATCCTCAATTACTTTCTTGCTAATGCGATGATAAAAATAAAATATTTTATTATTATTAACAATATTAAGATCACTATGGTTGATCGTATTTTTAAAAACTTCATTAAAAAGTTTATCAAAATAGCTCACTCACCTATGTTGAATATCTTCCTATAAGAAAATCACTTTTTAATTTTCATCTTTAATATATTTTTCTTGAATTAAATTTTGACTTTTCTTATCTCTTTGTTTGATTATTTTATACATAAATTTTCAACCTCTTTAGTATCCAATTTATTATAAAGATCACTAAAAATAAAATTTTAGCATCACAAATTATTCTTTTAGACTTCCTACAAGACGCATTATATTTCTCAGTTCTCTAACTTTTTACATTTAAATCAATTTTTATTACACACTTCTTATATTTAATATTTTCTTGCACATTCTTAGTCCAACGCTAACTATTTTTATTTATAATTTTTTTTTATTCTCTAAGTATAACTTTTGTCACTTGTTTAATCGTGTTTGTTGCTTTATCCCTTATTGAATTAGATTCTTCATTAACATTTTAAATCTTGAAATCTTGAAGTTTACTCCTAAAAATATTTTTACTTGTCTTTTAGCTGCCCCCATCATATTATCTGATAATATTTTATTGTATTATTTATCTTGTAACTCATCTTAAAATCCAGAACTAAAAATCAATATTGAGTACTTAAATTTTCACTTGGAATAATTGTTGGGCTGTGGAGTCTAAGCACCAGGCACTAGGCGCATATGCACCGGGTTGTGGGCGCTTAACCACCCACTTTGGTGATGCTCGAACAATGGAGCCGACACATATGCACCAGCTTTAGAGCGGGCACTACTCTTATTCTCAAGAGTCCCGCATGTATTGGCGCCTAAGCGAACAGTGCGATTACTACATGAAAAATTAGTTTTTAAGACAAATTTTTAGGGTGGATCGATGATCTTGCTGTTTTCTTTTTTCTAAATTCCTCAACGAGCATCCCGGTGAATGTGATGAGAGTCAAAGAGGTGGATTTTAGTGATTTGATGTAATTTTTTTGCGTCGGATCTGAGAAGAAAGATTGTTGGTGCAAGTCCTGTAAGTTTCTTCATGTGGGTGTGGAGAAGAAACTTGTGTGTCATTTGTAAAACTTTCTTAATTTCATAGTGGAGTTTATGGTGGTGTGACTCCGTAGTTTTTTCCTACTATCGTGTTTTTTCACTAAAATTCTTGTGTGCTTTTCTGGTTGTTTTGATTGTACTTCTGTGTTTAAATTTTTGTTTCGATTTTCTCAAATCATGTGATACTATTCCTTGGTGAAAATTAAAAGGAAACTCTTTCGCAGTAGTTTTTCATAGCAAACTAGTATCAGAACGAGGTTTGATTCGAGTGGGAGCGTTGACTAAAGAAGTAAGGATCAAAGTGAAGAAGTTCAATGGGACGAGTTTCTTTTTTTGGAAGATGCAAGTGGAGGATATGTTGTGTCAGAAACAATTGTACTTGCCATTACAATGAATCACAAGGAAGCCTGAGTCTAGGGCTGTCAAAAAGGCTCGTTGTTCACGAACAGTTCGTGTTCGATTCGTTAATGAGTTTGTGTTCGATTTGTTCGATAAGTAGACGAGGCGAACATGAACAAATTTTTTTCGTTCGGTTAGTTAAATGAACCAAACACGAACAGTGATGCGTTCGTTCGTGTTCGAATCGTTATTGTTTGAAATATAAAATAATTTAAAATAATTACATATAAAAAATTTAAGATATTCAAAAAATTAAATTTTATAAATTATAATATATAAGAAAATAATAATAATAATAGTATATTAATATACTATATTATTAATATATATATATATATATATATATATATATATATATATATATATATATATATATATATATATATATATTATATTTATATAATATAAGTTATATAATTAATTTATATATATTAATATTATGGATGTCAACTTGGCTTGTTGTTCGCGAACAGCTCGTGTTCGACTCGTGTTCGGCTCGTTCGTTAAGAAACGAACACGAACAGTAACTTCACGAACAATTTCAAACACGAACTTATTTCAAACAAACTAAATTTCAAACGAACCAAACAGGAACACAAGCTCTGTTCGTTCGTGTTCGATTCGTTTACACCCCTGCCTGAGTCTATGCCTATGGAGGAATGAAAAGTGTTGAATCGAATGACATTAGGTTTGATTAGGTTGATACTTTTCTCGTTTGTTGCGTTCAACATTGTGAATGAGAAACTATTGTGAATCTCATGGCGGCAATGACCAAGATGTACGAACCTTCTATTTTCATTAAGGTTTTGTGTGAAGAAGTTGTTTAATATGAAGATGGTAGAAGGCAGTTCAGTGGCAGAGCATCTCAATAAGTTTAACATTGTGACGAGTCTGTCCTATTCTGTAGAGATCAAGTTTGATGATGAGGTCAGAGCACTGGTGATACTGTCTTCATTGCCAGAAAGTTGATATGGTTTGGTAATGACGGTGAATAATTTG
Source organism: Phalaenopsis aphrodite (assembly GCA_003013225.1). Classification (NCBI taxonomy): domain Eukaryota; kingdom Viridiplantae; phylum Streptophyta; class Magnoliopsida; order Asparagales; family Orchidaceae; genus Phalaenopsis; species Phalaenopsis aphrodite. The sequence goes on from NEWO01000028.1 coordinate 495,610, forward strand.
TGAGGGGCTTTGAAGTTAAACTTTGATGATATCATAAGTTTGATGCTGAATGAAAAAGTTCACATAAAAGTAGCAAATGGTGAATCTTCGGGTTCTGTGTTGAATGTTAATAATAGGGGAAGGAATCTGGGCATGAATACTAGCAGAGACAGATCCAAGTCCAAGAAAGAAAAACCCAAGTCAAGTAGAGAAGAATGCTGGAATTGCGATAAGAAGGGGCATTTCAAGGACTGCAGAGCTCCAAGGAAAGCTGGTGGTGGAGAACAGAAAAGTAGTTTCTCTACTAATGTCTCCACAGGTGAAATCTAAAATGACCCCCTGATGTTATCCCTAGTCAGCACTCAATCCAAGATAGTGGATTCAGGTGTCTTTTTTCATCTTTTTCCCAATAAAGATGTATTTTAAAACTACACTCAAACAGATCTAGAAAAGGTTTATTTGGGAGATAATAAGACTTGCAATATAGTTGGAAAGGGTGATGTTGATATAAAGTTGTCGAATGGAGCAGTCTGGAAGCTTACTGAAGTTAGGCATGTTCCTAGTTTTAAGAGAAACCTTTCTCTGTGAACCAGCTGACAAAGTCAGGACTTGCGACTACTTTCACAGGTGATTCGTGGAAGGAGACCAGATGGAACATTATTGATGGATTGGGGAAACATTGAATGCACCTTTTATCTGATCAATGAAATGACTGATTTCGTTGATGTGGTTGGAATCAAGGTGGATGCAGGTCTGTGACACCATAGACTTGGTCATATGAGCAAAAAATGTATGAAGTTCCTACTTTTGAAAAATAAGCTTCAGGGTCTAAAATCAGTTGATTTGGATTTCTGTGAAGACTGTATATATGGGAAACAGAAGAAGAGCGAGTCAGTGGCGAAATCAAAGAAACTGGAGTTAGTGCATACTGACGTATGAGGTCCTACTCCAATTCAGTACTTTGGAGGTTCTCGCTATTTTGTCACGTTCATTGATGATCACACGTAAAAGGTATGAGTTTATTTCTTAAAGCAAAAATTTGATCTATTTGAAGTCTTTAAGAAATAGAAGATTATGATATAAAATGAGACAGACTTAAAGCTAAAGTGTCTCTGATCAGATAATGGGGGTGAGTACTGCGATCATAACTTCAGGATTTTCTGTGCTGCAGAGGGGATCAGACTCCGATTTACTGTCCCAAGGACACCGCAACAGAATGGTATGACTGAGCACATGAACGAAATAATCACTAAGCGTGTTAGGAGCATGAGACTGCATGTAGGCTTGCTAAAATAATTTTCGGCCGAAGCAATAAACACAGTTGTTTATTTAATTAACCATAGTTCATCATTACCTTTGGAGAATGACTTAATTGAAGAAGTCTGGAGTAACAAAAATGTATGACTATCTTATTTAAGAGTATTTGTGTGTTTTGCATATGTGCATGTTGAAGCAATGTCCAGGAGCAGGCTTGACTCAAAATTTGTTAGACACATCTTCATTGGGTATGAATCAGGTGAGTTTGGCTACAAGTTTTGGGATTTTCAAAATCAAAATTTCATCAGAAAGGACGTCACATTCAACGAAATGGAGATGTACAAGGACATGGTCAAAACTTAGGACATTTCGTCCGCTACTTCTAAAGAATTTATATATGTGGAGGTAAAAGATACTAGTGATCAGGAAGATGAAGAAAATAGTGCTCAATCAGAAGGAGCACTGAAAGTTAGTTGACTGTTACAGAAGTCGGGAGATCCAACAGAGTAAAACAACTCATATAAATATACTCTTTTACATTATTTGTTATTAATTGATGTGGTGAATCCGAGTGTTTTAAGAAGGTTACTCAAGTTGAAGATTTAAGGGAGTGAAAGTTCTCAATGGATGAAAGAATGGAATCTTTGGAGTCAAATCATACTTAGGATTTGACGATACTATCAAATGACAAAATAACATTGCACAACAAGTGGGTCTGCAGACTGAAAGAGGAGTCGAACTGCAGCAAACACTACAAGGCAAGGCTTGTTGTGAACGGTTTCCAACAGAAAAAGGAGTGAATTACATAATAAACTTCTCCCCAGTGGTGAAGATGATGACTGTCAGGGTTGTGCCGAGTCTGATAGCAGAAGAAGATCTATATATGGAACAGATGGATGTAAAAATAGCTTTCTACATGAATATCTGGAGGAGGATCTATACATGATGCAACCACAAGATTATAAGGTTCTAGACAAATAATGTTTGGTCTATAGTTTGAAAAAGAGCCTTTATGGCTTGAAGCATGCCCTAAGATAGTGGTTAAGGGTGTAAACAAGCCGAACACGAGCGAGCCCAGACTCAGCTCTTGTTCGACTCGTTTATATTTCGAGCTCAAAAAGTGTGTTCGTGTTTGACTCATTTGCTTAGCGAGTCAAACATGAGCTATTCACGAACAAAGAGTCGTGTTGACAACCCTAATCACGTAACCATAAGATGTTAAGGGTTGGGGCAATATCTATTAAAACATCATTTGATAGTAATTTAATAATTTTTATTCTATTTTCTTAATTAATATTTTTAATTGATTATAATTCTTTGTACCTGTGCAGTAAATTATTTTTTTAATATATATATATATATATACATATATATAATTGATGAGTAATATTTTGAGCTAGAACGAGCCAAATACGTACGAACAAATCTTTGTTCGTGTTCGACTCGTTAACTTAAGTGAACGAGCCAAACACGAGCTGTTCACGAACAATGAGCTGTTTTGACAGACTTAATAGTGGTACAAGAGGTTTGACAGGTTCATGTCAGAAGATGATTATTTGAAATACCAGACATATCACTTTTGTTTCATCAAACATTTTAGTAACTGTTATATTTTTTTTCTATTGTATGTGGATAATATGCTGATTGCAGGGGCTAAAATGAAAAATCTGAGACTTAAAAAAATAGTGATCAAGTTAGTTTGAGATGAAGGATTTAGGCCCAACCAAGAAGATCCTCAAGATGAGAATCAGTAGGGGCAGGAGCGCCGAAACGTTGAAATTGTCTCAAGCAGAGTATATTGAGAAGTTGTTACATAGGTTTAACATGAGTGAGGCGAAACCAATTAGCACTCCCTTAAGTAGTCATTTCAAACTATCTAAGGAGTTATCAGCTAACTCTGAAATAGAGCAAGCACAGATGGAGAGAACTCTGTTTGCTTCAGAAATTGGAAGTTTGATGTATGCGATGATTTGTATCATACCAGATATTGCATATGCAATGTGAGTGGTCAACAGATACATGGGCAATCTAGGCAAACATTATTGGAAGACGGTAAAGTGGATTCTCATGTATTTGAGAGGAACAATCAACAAAACATTTTTCTCTGGATGTGCAGAGATCAGTCTACATGGTTTTGTAGATTCAAATCTGGTAGGAGATGTGGACAGTAGGAGAAGTACGATGAGATATATCTTCACATCGGGGAACACAACGTTGAGTTGGGTTTTTAGGTTGCAGAAGATTGTTGCACTTTCAAATAAAGAGGCCCAATATGTTGTTATCACTGATGTTAATAAGGAGATCATTTAGCTACAATATTTCATGGCAGAATTAGGTAAGGGAATTAGAAAATTCTACAGTGACAATATGAGTGTGATTCATCTTGCTAAGAACGTTGTTTTTCATGCCAAGACGAAACACAGTCAGCTCAGGTATCATTTCATTTGATTTCTTCTAAAAGATGAGCAGTTATTTCTGAAAAATATACACATAACTGAGAATCTTGCGAATATGTTGACGAAGGTGGTTGTTGTTAAGAAAATGAAGCTGTGCTTGACTTCAGTTGGGTTTCATGAAGGTTGAGATCGGGGTTGAGCCACACCATGGTACGTGACTATGAAAGCGATTCAAAAGGAGATGCAGGTACAAAGGACTAGTGCTGGGTGTCTCTAAGTGAGAGATTGTTGGGCCGTGGAGCCTAAGCATAAGGCACTCGCCACATATTCGTCGGGTTTTGGGCACTTAAGTGCCCACTTGGGTGCTACTCAAACAGAAGAGCTTTTAGGCGCATATGTGCCCTCTATAAAGCGAATGCTGCTTTTATCTCGACTGACAGGCGCCGGTTTATTGGCTCCTAGACGCTCATTATGGGGCGCTGATACAGAGTGCTTGGCGCTTAGGCATGAAGTTTGAGCTCCTAAGCGCCTAGTGTGATTACTACATGAAAAAAAATCGATGAGTTTGTTGTTTTCTTCTTTCTTAATTCTTCGACGAGCATTCCGGTGAAAGTGAGGAGTGTCGAAGAGGTGGATTTCAGTGATTCAGCGTAATTTTTTTCATTGGATCGGAGAGGGAACATTGTTAGTGCAAGCCCTGTAAGTTTTTTGTGTGAGTGTGGAGAAGAAACTTGTGCGAGTCATTTATAAAATTTTTTGAATTTCATATTGGAATTTTTGTTAGTATGGATCCGTAGTTTTTTCTCATTCTCTTGTTTTTCTCGTAAAATCCTTGTGTGCTTTTCTGGTTGCTTTGATTGTGCTTATGATTTTAAATTTTTGTTTTTGTTTTATCGAATCTTATAATCTTATTCCACATAAATTAAAAGAAGACTTTTTCGCCGTAGTTTTCGCTAACAATGATCTTACCATCTTTGCATTCTTGATGATTATTTTTTTCAAAAGAATATAATCAATGTATTTTTTAATTAAATTCATTTATCTTTTTTTTAAAAAATAAAATATTAGCAACAAAATAATGCGCAAAAACAAAATCTAATATGATTCAAGCTTATTCATTAATCACTCCAAAATGATAGCTATCTTGAATATTTCTAAAATTTTTTTGTCACTCTACCGACATGTCCATTTAAATCTCTTATAATAATTTTTTTTTCAAGAGGTATCATTTGTATTAGTTTTTCTAGGTCATTCCAAAATCTTTCTTTTTAACATATATCTAAACCTACTTGAGGAACATAAGCACTTATAACATTAAAAATTTTAGTATCAACAACAATCTTTAGGCATAATTTTATCTCAAGTTATATTATTTTTTATATATTTTAAACTCTTATCTATAGGTACACCTACACCATTTCTAGTGTGACCCCTGCATGAATATCAAATTTCAAAATCTAAGCTATCATTCTCCTTAGTTTTTACTCCAACCATTTAGTTTTTCAAATACATAAGATTTTATCTTTCTATGAATCATAATATCTATTAATTTCATTAATTTACCTATGAGCGTATCTATATTTCAAGATTCTATTCTAATATTAATTTCATGGAATAGCTTCTTTGTTTGCATCCGTTCGTAATGTGAGAACTCTTGTTTAATTGACACTATACCCGAACATCGGTATATAGTGTCAATCTTCTTTGTCGTTTCTCCAACCATTTAGTTTCTCAAATGTATAAGCTTTTTATCTTCCTATAAACCATAATATCTACTAATATCATTAATTTACTTATGAGAGTATCTATATTTCAAGATTCTATTCCATTATTTTTTTCATGGACTAACTTCTTTGTTCGCATTCGTTCGTAATTTGAGAACTCTTAATTGATACTAAACCCGGGCACCAGTGTAGGGGCGCTTGCACACTTTTCACTGTATTCAGGTCATACAATGTCGCTTTCAGGAGATACCGTAACATCTACACAAAGATTTAAAGGATTCATTTCATGATTTTTCGACAAAATTTTTACACTGGTTATCAACTATATAACTCAGTCTTCCACTTTTTGTATATGAGATTGGGACCCGGCAATGGCAGTGTTAGGTGGTATAAATGTATAAAGTAAAATTTAGATGTTAGATATGTAAATACATGGAAATTGGGTGGTATGTATGTAAATGCCCCTAATTATTTTGGGGAGAGCTTTAGAAAGCAAAGGAGTAACATATGTACGCCTGTGGTTGCAAAATCATTCCTACATATCACGAGCTACTTGTCACGGACTAACTTTCGTCAAGTCACCCGTGCGGCTTTAGCGCTCTCTCTTAGCACCAAATCAGCCTAATCACTCACAACACTGGACTTAAGCGCCCCAAGCACTCTTAAGAAGAAGAATAGAGAGAAAGGAATAATTAGCAATTGAATACTAGAATGCTTTGATTCAATGCTTGGGTAATTACAAATGAGGGGAGGAGCTCCTACTTATAGCCTCCTCCATGCCTTTGGCCTTTCATCTAGCCAATGTGGGACTATACAATGTCCAAGAGAAGCTTCTAGATTACAATATAATATTCTATCTCTTAGACTATTCTAATGTACATAAATAACTCTAGAACATTCTAGGTTATTCTTAGATCCTCTTTAGAGCTTCTCCTTCTTGCTCTCTCCTGAATGTGGTGGAATCTTCTAGAGCCCCTTTGATGACTCCTCATATTCGGACCTTTTCTAGAATGTTCGTCTCGATGATTTCTCGAATGTGGCGGAGCGTGACATACTGCACAAGAAAATGGTTGTACAACAGTTTTTCTTTGACTTTAAAGGAACTGCTAGATGGTCAAGCTAGATATTTAATTAATAATGACAGTGTTATCATACATGATATGTAATTGATTTATATTGTGATCGTGATCATCACTAGATGACTCGGTGTTTGTTTTATTAATCCCTATTCTCCATTTTTTCATATTTGGATGCTCCCAATTTTTTAACCATTTTGTACAACTTTTTTCCATAATTTAACCACCGTTGACATGTCTTCACATTTTTCCTCCTACTATTTTCACATTAATCTATTGGGAAATTTACATACATAGCGAATAATTTTTATGTATTTATATATCTCACACCAAAACTTTTATATTTATATAAATAGCATTTTAAACCTAGGCATGAAAATGTGAGTTTCACTTTTGAAAATTGATATTAGTGCTATTTTTGATGTGATATTACACTTTTGAATGCTATGTGTGTAAGTATAAAAGTTACATATGTTGGGTAATGTGGAGATCCGGTCCACCAAATTTAATTAGTTTTTTAATTAACCACCACACCTACCGCTCACCTACCACACCCACCTACCGCTCACCTACCACATCCCACCTACCGCTCACCTACCTCCCACCTACTGCTCTCATGGTTTCTATAAATAGTCTCTTTTGGTTTAAAGGAAATGCAAGCCAAGCAAGGCCAAACCAAGTCATCTTGAGAGCTAAGAGAAAGAGAGAGAGAGAGGAAGGGAGAGAAGAAAATATATATTTTCTTGTAAACGTCAAGGCGTTCGACGGTGTAATTCCTCGAAATAGTAAAATCCTCTGCAGCTCCGTGATGTAGGCAAATTTGTCGAACCACATAAATTTGTGTGTCGCTCTGGTGTTTTTTTTTGCGTGCAATTTTTTTCGTTCCATTTTTCGCTTTATTGCCGTCATTTTCACAACAACTGATATCAAAGCCTTGGGTTTAAATCTAAGGAAGAACAATGGGCGGAGACAAAGTGATGACATCGGGGATTGAGAAGTTCAATGACACATAATTTACTTGCTGGAGGATGCAGATAGAGGACTACCTCTATGAGAAGAAACTTCATTTTCCGTTACTGGGAAAGCGATCAGAGATGAACGAGGCGGAATGAAATCTATTGGACCGACAGGTTCTGGGGGTTATACGATTAACCCTGTCGAGATCGGTTGCCCACAACGTCATCAAGAAGAGGACTACTCCATATCTCATGGTGGCTTTATCAGGTATGTATGAAAAGCCATTGGCGAATAACAAGGTGCATCTGATGAAAAAGTTATTGAACTTGAAAATGACGAAATGTTTGTCTGTTGCTCAACAACTAAATGATTTAAATACTATCACAAATCAATTGTCACCTGTTGAAATTGATTTTGATGATGAGATACGTACAGTGATATTGTTGGCTTCATTGCCAAATAATTGAGAAATCATGAGGATGACAGTTAGCAGTTCTGTAGGTAAATCTAAGCTTAAATATGATGATATTTGTGATTTGATTTAGGCTGAGGAGGTGCGCAGAAAGGATTTTGGCGATGCCTCATGTTCAAGTTCGACGTTGAATGTTGATTCCAGAGGGGGATCACATGAAAGGAACTCAAACAGAGAAAGATCAAAATCAAAGTCTGGTCAGCAGACAATCTGCTGGAATTGTGGCAAAACTGACTACATAAAAATGATCTGCAGGAATCCTAAGAAGAAGGAGAATGATAATGCTAATGTTGTATCTGAAGAAATACAGGATCCACTATTTCTGGCAGTTTACAGTTCTGTTGATGATTGGATACTGGATTCAGATGTTTCTTTCCATATATCTTCTCTTCGGGAGTTAATGTGAAATTATGTTGCAGGTAACTTTGGGAAGGTACATCTGGTTGATGGAAAAGCTCCGGACGTGGTGGGAATGTAAGATGTTGATATTGCACTCCCTAACAAGAGCAAATGAACTTTGCAAAAGGTCAGACACGTTCCCGAGTTGAAGAAAAACCTCATCTCTATTGGACAACTCAATGAGGGTGGTCATTCGGTAGTGTTCTCAGATAACACCTGAAAGGTTACCATAGGAGCATTAGTACTGGCTCGGGGTAAGAAAACTGCACACTATATATGACTACAGATTTACTCAGGCGAGGACACATGAGTCAGAGGTGCATTATGGAGAAACAGAAGAATGTCAATTTCCTGAAAAGTGGTAGAGCGCCAAAGACAGAAAAACCAGATCTTGTACAGACAAATGGTGGAGAACCACAAAGTTATGAAGAAATCTTGCAAGATGAGAATTCGAGCAAGTGGGAGCTGACCAAGAAGGAGGAGACAGATTCTCTACCAGAGAATCAGACTTGGGAGCTGGCAGAACTTCTATCAAGGAAGAAGACATTGCACAACAAGTGGGTGTATCGGGTGAAGACTGCGCTTGATGACAATAAGAGGTACAAGACTGGACTTGCTGAAAACGGCTTTCAGCAGGGGCAGGATATTGCTCATGCAGTGGGAGTTTTAAGCAGATACAAGAGTAACCCAGAAAAGAGCTTGGTGTTACAAGACCACGTTGACGGTGATATGTCAACTGAGGGTGCTACTCGTGAGAAACTGAAGTTGTGCTCAACTTCAGCTGGTCTTCTGGCATGAAGACAAGGGCTTCGAGTTGCAGAGGTGGAGGATATCATGTTTGAGAAAAATATCGGTACAGCTAGTAGATGATGCAGCTAGTAAGTGATACATTCAGTGTCCCAGTCTCCAAGTGAAAGAATTGTTGGGTAATGTGGAGACCTGGTCCACCGAATTTAATTAGCTTATTAATTATCTCACCTACCGCTCACCTACCATACTCACCTACCGCTCACCTACCACATCCCACCTATCGCTCACCTACCCCATCGCTCTCATGATTTTTATAAATAGTCTCTTTTGGTTTAAAGGAAATGCAAGTCAAGCAAGGCCAATGCAAGTCATCTTGAGAGCTAAGAGAAAGAGAGGAAGAGAGAGAGAGAGAGAGAGAGAAAGAGAGAAAAGAAAATAGAGATTTTCTTGTAAACGTCGAGGCGTTCGACGGTGTAATTCCTCAAAGTAGTAAAATTTTCTACAGCTCCATGGACGTAGACAAATTTTTCGAATCACGTAAATTTGTGTGTCGCTCTAGTGTTTTTTTTCTGCGTGCAATTTTTCTCGTTACATTTTTTGCTTTATTGCCTTCGTTTTCACAACAACATAAGAATTGTATGCAATGCATGTAAATGCCCCTAATATATTTTTTGGATCAATCCACCTTTGCTTATTTTTCAGTTGCTTATCTTTAAACGCATGCTAAATATCTATATATTTATTCTTTGATTTTCTTACCCATCTAAATATTGTAAGTTTTTAACTTCATTTTTAGTAACTTTTTTTCTTACAGCACTCAAATCCATTTGCCTTAAGCAACTTTTACTGGTGTAAACGAGTCAAATTAATGAGCCAACTTCTAGTTCTAGTCTGGTTCGTAGCTTTTTTCACTTCCCTCTTTGGTTCTTGTTTATTAATTTTTTATATTTTTATATTTGATATTTTGATTGTGCAATTTGGGCATACATAAATTTATCTTAGTGTAGTGTGAAATGGGAGTACTCGTTTTATCATTTATCACTACTCTTTATGAAAAATTGGCAGTTCTCTATTACTCTCTGTTGAGTACTAAATGCATTAAATTATTGTGGCATTTATATAATTTGCACACAATTCTTTATGTATTTACATATCTCACACCTAAACTTTCATAGTTGATGTTTAAAATTCAGCTTTTAGTGATTTTTATAGTAGATTAGATTCTAAAAAAGATGAAAAATATATGTATAAACTGGTTAAATAAAGAGAAAAGCAAAGTAAAGATTTAATATAAAATGAAAATCAAAATGTACTTTTCTTAATAAAAGATATGTAACATAGGTGGATGAGTTATTTGATAAACTTTTCAATAAAATTTTTGAAAATACAATCGACTTTAGTTATTTTAATATTAATAATAAAAAAATATTTATTTTAACTGTCGCATTAGTAAAAAAAGTTGAGGAGGCTTTAAAGAAAATCAAGGGTGGAAAGTTTGTAGGATCTGATGATATCTCAATTGAAGTGTGGAAATATTTAGGAGATTTTGGAGTTTCTTGGCTTACTAAACTCTTTAATATTATTTTAAAAACTAGAAAGTTCCCTTGAGGAGTGGAGGAAGATCATTTTGGTCTCCATTTTTAAGAAAAAATGGGATGCACGAGAGTGCAAGTTATAGAGGAATTAAGTTGATGGGTCATACTTCCTGGGATAAAGGCTTGTTGTTACTGTTGTTGTTTTAGTTGTGTACGAGTCCTACAATTTCACACACACAACTGTAACTTTATGCTGATTCCAACTCATACAATTACAAATTTATGCTAACTTCCTTATTCTTTTGTAGATTTTACGGAAGATGAATCCGATTATGAGTTCGAATATGAAGTCTTATCCGGAGGTGCCGGCGAACCTTGGGATAGCACATATGATCCAGATGCTTCGTCCAGCATGCTTAAGACAGACAAAATTGATTCAGAATCAGGCGAAGAAGACGGCATTGTAGGCCCTAACAACCAAATCCATAGGAACGAAAATGTGGATCGAGCCGCTGTCGATACCGAATCTGAAGTAGCAACTGAAAGAGAACACGATGCCGATAAAGTCCTTTTTGTTGATCAAAAACTCGAACAAAACACGCAACAAGAGCAGTCATCTAATTCAGACGAAGATTTACAGTTTGGTTACGACGATCTCGAAAGGTTGATGGGCGAAATTGGCAATATTCGAGGCAACCTGAGACTGATGCCTGATTTCCAAAGGCGCGAAATGGCGGCGAAGCTGGCCTTGAAAATGGCGGCCATGTTTGGAGAAAGCAGTGACGAGGATGGCCTCTGATTTGTCTTCTGAAAGTTGGTAGCAGTTGAGTTCAGAGGATGGAGAGTCAACTGCTTAATTTTTTTTGACTGTTTTGAAAAGATGATTTTTTTTTTGTCAGGAATAGAAAATGAATTGATCTTCTCCTTTTATTTCGGAGCGAAAGTCGAAGCTTTTGCGGCGCTGACGGCACTGTAAAAGTCCAATCTCTTTCTATTTGAATCAGTTTTACATTTCATTGATGGGATTGATGGGTTGCTCCGGGGCAGTATTTATTTACATGTCACCCACTTGTTATGTATTTATGCATCTAAAATCTATAATATTTTGTGCTTTTCATGCAAAAGTAAGGTGACATGTATTTAAGAATTGAAGTTTAGATATTAGATATTTAATTACATAAAATTGAGGGGTATGTTTGTGATATGTAATAAGGCGACGCCTATATTAAATGTATGTAAGAATTGAAGTTTAGATATTAGATATTTAATTACATAAAATTGAGGGTTATGGTTGTGATATGTAATAAGGTGACGTCTATATTAGACACGTAGATAGATAGGAATTGTGTGGTGTGTATGTAAACCGTCCTTGTTTCTTCATGGATGTAAAGGCAAAGTTCAGAATATCTGTGGGTTTTTGGGTAAATTATGCAATCGGAATTATGTATACTAGTTTTGTTTGATCATCACTAACGAAACCAAAGAGGATGATAATTAATTTGGAGGACATTTTGTTAGAGCATTTACATGTTTATCACACAATTATCATGTATTTATATATCTAACATTTTTATTTGACATGCATAACACTCGAATTTATAATATCACATCAAAAATATCATTACTATTAATTCATTAAAAGAGAACTTTTCATGCATAGATTACGGCACGAAAATGTGATGGATATAACTATCAAATTTTAAGTGTTAAATGTATAAATACATAAGAATTGTATGGCATGAATATAAATATTCCTATTTACTTAAATAGATTTCTTCTTGTAGATAAAGGGGCTTTGAACCCTCACAATTTTAAATTTAACTTCATAGAATTAAAGCAGATTTTACTTGTTAGATCCAACTCGATCATAAGGCGAGTTGACCCTTCTAGTTGAGTTAATCTCTTGGGATAGTTGAGCTGTCTCAGTCTGTGCATTGATGATCATAGGCAAGTTAATCAGTCGGGTTCTCTGATCGAATTACATAATCAAATCGATCTAGCCGAGTTATCTAACTAGTACGATCAATCACGTAGCTTCACACGACTCCGACTAAGGGGTTTTCAGTTATACAATGTTATTTTGAGAAATCTACACACATAGCATCCAATTCTTATGGATTTTCTTATATCACACCCAAACTTTAATTTTTACACCCTGAGCACCTGAACTAAGGGGCATGTATGAAAAGATGGATTGCATTATTTTCATCTTTTCATACATAAGAAAAGGTCCTTTATGTGTATAAATCAAAGTTTCGGTGTCAGACTGAAAAAGTAAGCATTGAAATTTCTGATAAGAAAAATGCATCACTTGACTAATTAATTATTGGGAGATTTACATTCAGACCACTCAATTCCTATGTATTTACATATCACACTTAAAAAAGTTCATTTTTTACATGCATACCGCCTTAGCTCTGTATCAATGAGGTTTGTTCACTTTTTTAGAAGTTAATATTGTGATATTTTTGTTGTGGTATAAAACATCTTGGTGACATAAATATAAAAAGTAAAATTTAGATGTTAGATATGTAAATTCATAAGAATTGAGTGGTATTTATGCAAATTCTTATGAATTTTTATATGGAGAGAATTATTAGTCGAAGTTGGTGTCACAAAAAAGCTGAACTGAAGAAGAAGAAGAAGACAAACAACATATGCAGCATATAAAGGAAAGATTCAGCTCAATCAAAACTAACAATTTCTTTATTTATTTGTTTGGTGCAGACACGTAATAAATGTATAAAAGAAAAAAAAAAGTTAATGATTTTTTTATTTATTTCTGCAATAAAAGGTTTCTGATTTTGTTTTTTTATATGTGACACATTCTTTATTAGCCTAAACTTTTGTGTTACAACTTTACCCTTTGGGTAATTAGAAAGTTTGCCATTCTAAAATAATATAACTTTAATAAAGATGACTGAAATTTTTTGTCAGAATCTTTTTTTCTTAATTAACTTTTGGTATATATGGTAGACCGAAATGTTGGGAAAAACCGAAATGTAAGCCGAAATGTTTGAATCGAGCTCACCTATCGAAGTGGTTGAATCTAGCTCATCTACTTAAGTGGCTTAATCAATCCCCATATGCCGAAGTGGTTAAATCAAGCTATCATGTCCATTCTGTCGATTCTCATCTCCCTCAAAGGATCCACTTAACTTACGTATGTAAGGGTGATTATTGGGAAAACCCATTTTAACCGATGGAGATGTATGTCAGCCATCGGTTAAAGATGTTGTCCGACACTTTGAAATAGGAGCATATGTCATCCCACATTAAAAAAATCTTCCGATTCTTGGGACTTGACCATTTTACCTTGGTACTATAGACGACTATTATACTTACAATACCCGACATGTCATGATCTTTCCATCAAGATGCATTTATTTTATAAATTCTCTCTCTCTCTCACCCTCTTAGAAATCCTGCAACTCAGAGAGCCACCTCTCTTTGGTTTAACAGAGATCCGAAATCAATATACTTCTTAAGACTCTTTCAAAAGAATCGCATTCATTTCTCTCTTCCTATCTAGCACTCTTTCTATGTACAAGATCTTTTGTCGTGTTGTATATACTCATGAACCAGAAGAATTCCACACACACACACACACACACACACACACACACACACACACACACACACACACA
>NEWO01000028.1:516570-553280 GCA_003013225.1 Phalaenopsis aphrodite
TATGTATGTATGTAAAGTTTTTTTTTTCTTTTTAAGTCGATATATTATACTTAAAAAGAATAGATATTTAGCGATTTTTCTCACCCTAAAAAATTAATGCTGGTTCCGACTCTAGAACTTAACTCGATCTTCTGCCTCAACTCAGCGTATTAACTCAACATAATAACATGAGAATCAAACGCAGCTTAATAGCCTAGAACTACCAACAAATAAATACTAGCCAAAAAGATATAAAATACAAAAATCGTAGGCCTCACAATGTTCTCCAAAATTCGATCAAATCTAGTCGTTAAAGAATCAACATCATCAATAACAAAAATATTCGCTCGAAGCATATTTATTTGATGAAATATGTTGAAGCAAAACATGACTCCATCCTCATAATCACTAGTTATAGTTAGAGATGACTCAAGTAAGCTTTGAAATGGTGCAACCTTTGATTAGGACAATAATGTCTCCCATAAATAAATTTGAATTCAATATGATTGACAGCTATAGATGTTGGAAGGTTATTGTCAAAATTTAATTAAAATTAACGCTAAATGAAATAAAATAAAATCCCAAACCATGTCAAGAATCTCAACATCAGCATTACTTGCTATGGGGACCATGTCCATTATAGACCAACCAGAAGCCTAATATTTGGTCAACCTCCTTGCTCTTTTTACTATTATATATTCTAACACAATGACTTCAAAGCACACAATTGTTCTCCTAAAACAGCAATATGTTTGATGAGCTTATAACCATTTCATTCAAATAGCAAAAATTAATTTGAAAAAAAAAAAAAAACTAAAATAGATAATTTTTTTTATCATTTTTTTAATTCAAATGATTTTTTTTATCTTTTTAGTTAATTTCATTATAAACTATTTTTACATAGAAAAGTGACTGATCGAACTCTAGAGACGTGGAAAACCTAAAAATGGAAAAAAATCACGGGGTCTAGCACACTTGAAATGTTCTATTATGATTTAGTGATTACATATACAACTTCTTGTCCTATAAGGGGGAAAGGGTTGCACAATTTCTCGAGTTATAATGTTAGTGTGCAGAACAGGTCATTGCCCCACGGTAAGGAGAAGTCGCAACTAAAAATAGTTGGTGGAGTTTCAGTACACCGTCTCTGTGGTTGGCATGACTTTATGAATGATGCACTGCTTCGTAGGTTGCGTCATGACTCCATGGTATCGGTTGTTGCTTCGTAAGGTGATTAATCGGTCAATTAAGCTAGTCTTGACTCTGCACATAGCTTCACTACACCGGGTAGAGGGCAATCAATGGTGGTTGATAGTGATCAGAAGGTGGTGGTCGACAACTGTAGGAGGGAGAGGCATTCGCCAAGACTTTGATATAAAAACAATGTTAGACTTCAGCTACTTCACAAAGCTTTGATTTTTTTCTTAGTCAAGGTCTAGGTCTCCTCTCAAGAGAACAGTACAACTCTATTTGTAAAGTTTGAGAGTGGCCTCTCTACAAATAATACAAATAAAAAAAAAAATTAGAATCACCCCATCGTACGGCTCGGAGAGATTCCCTTGATCAGACCACGTTCAATGAAATTTGAGTGTCTTAATGATGTCAGAATTGAGTGATCACGGGTTCGTTGGATTTATCCTATTATGACACTTGACCTAACTCTAAACTAATCAGATTTGAAAGTTGTTTGACATTCCACATATCTAGAAAAAGCTTCAAAAAATGATTTAACCGCTTGATCTAGGATTGATTTTACTCAAATTGGATAAATTTTGGTATCGTTGGATCCATCTCGTTCAGTTAAAAGTAAATTTATTGAAATCGGAGCTCTATATAATCCTTAATTGCAGTTTGAAAAAATTATTTCAAGTTTCCTATCTTACTTCGAGATCCGGAATTTTGTTAACAACGCATCGGTTTTATTCCCCGATTGACTCAGTTTTAACTTTGGATTAGGTTACATTTTAGTCTAAAAAGAAGATTACGTTTGACATTGAGAAACGACATCTTTTCTCTTTATAATTAAATAAAATGAACCGTTCTCAAATATTACTATTCAATTAAAAACAAAAACAGATTGATAGCTTTGGTTCTCTTTCAATTGGGGGCTGCGTCCTCCATTTTTATATTTTTGGTTGATGCCAGTTTAATTATAATTATCTTAATAGATATTTATGTGCGTAACAGCTTTTTTATTTTATTTTATTCTCTTTTCTAAATAAAAAGCAAGAAAAAGGTATGATGAGGGCATTGATTGTATTTTTTTTTATACATTTCCCTCATACCAAATACTATCTAAGTAGAGAATATATGCAAGTCAACTTAGGCTCAGGGCAGCTTATTCGCTATGTCCGCGTTTTAAAAATATCGCCTCACCTTTTGAGTATTGCATTTGAACAGCTTATCCGAAAATATAGTTGATTTTTTACTTTAAACGCCACGCATTTCCAGATAAGCGTCTTATCTGGATAAACACAAGCTGCCCCAAACACACCCTTAATTTGTTGATTGAGGAGAACTTAGTTGTTCAATCAAGAGATCTTGAGGTTAAAGTCTTGCATATGCCATGTGTGTGTTTGCAATTAAATTAGCTCAAACTGGGAGCGATCACATGACGAAGCAAAGTGAGCTCACTTGCAAAATCTTCTCAGACGCAGCATCATAGAACCCCCAAACAATGTGACTTCATGCCAACCATCACAGACCATTTGTCAGCCCCACTTGCAGACCTCACCTTGGCACCACCAAACCTTTACGACGTGGTTTAATGCATGCAACAACCAAAATCGTCGATGATGTTGATGCATACCCTTTCATCCACCATCATCACAGAACCGTGCTAAAAAGCTCAGGTTCGTTTCACATATTTTCAATGAGCGAAACACGAACATGTTCATGTTTGATCATAATGGGCTCAAATCATATATAAATAAATAAATAAATGTTAGTAAACTCTATTTCAACATTTTCAATAATATATACATGATGGTTTAGATTCTAAAGCAAAACAAGACCATTGACATTGGACACAACAAATCGACAAACTCGACATGTGACGACATTATACCATCATCTTACCAACTAGTCCACATTACCTTCATTCAAATCCTTTTATGTTGGGCACAATACCAAGTGGTGCCCTTCCACTCTTGAGAGATCCAACTCTAAAGAAAGCAAAATTGCCTCTAAGAAGGGTATGCAACATATTTAATGGTTGAAACCATGAGTAAATCTTTGAGCATCTTCTCTCAACCATGAAATCTCAATCTCTTTCATAATGCCCCCGGCAACGAGATATCTCCAGTGAAGATCTGACGCCCACCAGCTTTCGAGCCCCATGAGCTGATGATAAAAGCCTCCAAACTTGTCATCATCCTTGCAATGATACTGTCATGAACATTGATCTTTGTTGTTAGGCTGGTTAGCTTTGATGGTGTGATGTGCTTGGCTTACATACTTCCTTGCAGGAGGAACTTCAACAAAATTTAGCATTTCGGAATTGGCAGATAGATGGTTTAAACAGGCCTTGTTTTGACCATTAATTACAATAAATGCCCTGCTTGCAATTAATATTATTAAATTTTTTTATTTATATACCCTAACCCCTAAATCAGATAAAAAAGACTTGAAATTTCATCCGAATTTCATGAAATGAACTTCAAAATAATTGAATTTATGTTGGATAAGTGACGGTCGGTACAGAATGCCCAATAATACATAGAGCGTCGCCCGGTAACAGAGCTTTTCTGCTGCGCTCCACAAATATCAGAGAAGGATTAGGATAAGCTCAATGGGTATAAACGTAATTTATCATTGTCATGATAGAAGAAATTCCTAGGTTTTCACAAATTAAGAAAGAAAAAAAAAAAAAACCCCCGCAATATAAATGCTTTTATCCGGTGTGATCAAACAAAGCTGCGAAAAATAATTTGCAAATCATTTACAGTCCTAAGATTCCGGATGCATAAATTTCTACTCCACAAGTAGAAGCCCCATAAAACAAAATCATTAAAAACAATTACATTTCGTTTCCATGGAGAAAGAAGGGAAGTATAGATTATAAGAGAAACCTAACTACGGCAAGAACCTGTTGGCGTCTCCGTCCTCCCTGGCCTTAGTCCCGTTCTCCGTCGCCGCCGCCGCCGCCGTCTCCGACGGATCTTCACCGGAAACAGCACTGGCGCCACAGCGATCGCACCTCGATCGCGGAGCAACAACCAGAATCTGGCGGCAGGAAGGACAAGAAGAGTTAGATCCTAGCCACGTATCCACGCAGCTAACGTGAAATCCATGACCGCACTGCGGCAGGATCCGGATCTCATCACCCTGCACAAACTCCGCCAGGCAGATCGGGCACTCTGCAAGCCGCCCTCTGGCTGCCACAGTGCAATCAAAAGATGTCTTCGGGAGAGCCCGCAGAGCCTTCTTCTTCAACCCCTTATTTGACGGCGGCGGATTAACCGAAGCTCCGCCGAGAGATCGGCGAAGCCAGGCACATCGCGCCACCAGAGCTAGTCCTACGACGCAGATCAGAGCGCAGAGAAGCGCCGCGAGGATGACGACGACGTCGGAATCCACAGCAACCGGCTCGGGGGGCTCACCGGCAGGCTGGACGGCGGATCTCGACTGGAGATTTCTCGTCGCCGGAGGCATATTGATAGAGATTGAGATTTCAGAGATGGGAGAGGAGCTGGAGAAGACGAAAGATGATTTGGGATTTGGGATTTCGAATTTCAGGTATAAATATCGAAGTGGTTTCGAAGAGCCGAGCTTTCGACAGTTAATTACGATGCCTGCCACGGAACATCTTTTGGCGGTAAAGTTACCGCCTTAGGAGTGTGGGTCCCATGTAAATGGGCCCCACTATGTGGCCTTGTACATGAAAAGAACGACAGGAGGTGATGTGGACTAGTCGGTAAGATGATGATACAACGTGCTCGCGGCCGGGTTCCGTCGGTTAAGCGATTCTTTTTTTGCATAGAAAAATATTAAATTTTAAATATTATGTATGCCAATATGTAGATATTTAGGGCCCCCATGGCGTTTTCAAAATGTTATCGCATGATTTGATTTACGTGTTTCATCAATTTATTTGAAATTATATTTAAATTTTTACACTAAACCTAAACGTATTATTTTAATTTTGCCTCATCTACTTTTTTACTTTAAAATATTAAATATATATATATATATATATATATATATATATATATATATATATATAACGAAATAAAAATATATATAATATGATAAATTCATACTATAAATGTATGATTAATTTAAAAAAAAAGGGAATACATCACTATCTAATAATTCCATCTGATAAACTAATGACAAGAATCGGAACTACACAATCATTTACATTATTACATATATACCACTCCATCTTTATGAATTTACATACCTAACACCTAAACTTTGCTTTTTAACATTTTTGCCCCCCAAATCATTCATATCACATCAAAAGCACCACCCTAAGCACTTAAAAAGCGAAGCATGCATTCTGATGCATAGGAAAGGTGCTATATATGTAAAAAATAAAAGCTTAGGTGTTACTTCTGTAAATACATAAAATTTGTGTGATGAATATGTAAGTCATTAAAAAAAAAAAATCCATCTTCGTGCTGCGGTGAGAGGTCCCCGTCTTATCTTTAGGTTTGTGGTCCGCGTTAGGTTCTGGGCGGGTTGGGCCAAGGAGACGGGGAGTAGACTAAAGTCAACCTGCGGGGGAACTGCACTTTCCGCCTCCCCACTTGCTCGACATTCGATTAGCGGGTCAGTCAATCGGGTCAAACCGTGTCACACCGTATCTACTCTCCACTACTGCTGCTGCTACTGACGCGTTCCTAACGCCTGACTCACAAAGTCTTCGTGAAATCATTTATTTTATTACTTTAATGGGTTCATAAAGAAGAATCTTTTTATTTTAACTTTTTTTTTTTTGTTTCTGGAATGCTGTGGGCCTTGGCCCATATAAAATAAAAAAATTAAGGTGGGTACATGGTAATTGGATTGGTCGAGCCTATTATGAAGATAAATATTTTTTTATAGTTTATTAATTTTTCTATGGTTATATTTGGATTGCACATGTTTTAGAACATATAAGTTTGGTTTCACAAAATTTAAATATTTTAAGATATGTTTATGACTGTTATGATACAGCTGAATTCAAATTTGTCTATGAATTACACTCACGAAATATAGTGTGAAAGTTGAAGTGTAGTAAGATATAGAATGTGGAGCTATAAGCTCAAGGATGAATAGTAAAAGTCGTGTAACCATTTTCATTAAATGCTACTTTTATTTATAGAAGATTTAGTACAATAGTGATGTTAGATTTGAGCGCCTTTCTGAATGGGTTTACACTGTGTATTTCAGGTATTTAATAATCGACAACTCGTTAGTATACGGTTGTTTTTTGGTTTGGTCTTTCTAGCTAGATCTATTGAGCTTGGTCGACTAAGCTAGGTTGGCCAGCTCGATCGATTATCTTGATTAATGGGACTCGACCGACTTGGATTTATCACTTAGTGGGCTTAAAGATCCTACTTCTGGCGAGAAGTTTTTTTATCATTGTTGGACAATCGAGGATGCATGCTACGGGGAAACAACCCTTTCTTCAGGTCGGCTATGCTGCAAGAAAAACTCCCACGTCGAGTTGGCTTTCTATTGGTTAGTGATTCAGGTGCTCTCTAGGCGAGCTTTTTAGTGAGCTGCTTGATTAGTACCGGCCGGCCATCCTCACAGCAATGCTTCCTTAATCTGTCAAATTGCCATCTCTTTTAAAGGCATCCATTATGAGCCCTCTAATTTTAAGTGTAAAGTTTGTGGGTTTATTTAGCTTCTATTAATTACACACCTAACTACTTTATATGAATTAATTGACATAATATCATGTCTCATCTCATCCCATCAAATAATGGGTCTATCGTGCTTGACTTACCCATACGGAAACTATATACTTTTGTAGTTGTCTAGCTAGCTTGTTATTCAAACTCTAAACAAAAAAATGAAGGAAGATTTACATATGTGCCATAAAATTCTTTATGTATTTATCTATCTAACAACTATATTTTGATATTTACATTAATATCACTTTACCTAGGCATAAAAATATGTATTTTCAGTTTTTTAAAAAGTTAATAATAATAATTTTCTTATGTGATAAAAAATATTAGAAAGTTAAAAATGTAAAAATTAAAGTTTAGATGTTCGGTATATAAATCCATATAAATTGTGAGGTGTGCATGAAAATGTTCAGAAAATAAAATATATATTTTTTCTAAACGAGATATGTCCATGAGCTATGCACAAATATTACTAGTATTGAAAAGAAGATGGAGAAAAGAGAGGAGAAAAGAGAGTTCTCTCCTATTTAAACATTTGACCCTTTTTATAGATTTTAAAGTGTCATTTTGCACTTGTATAAGACTTGGCTATAAAAATAAATAAACAAGTACATACAAAAAAGAAAAAAAACCAAAAAAAAAATCAAAAGAAAGATAAATACATAAGAAAAAAAAAACAAGAAATGCTTACAAATATGCAAAGAGCTATAATGTGACATCATATCCCGATGCTTTATGTTATGTCATCCCTAATATACATAGTATATATGGGTTATGAAATTTAGAGCTCATCAAATCAACACACTCACAATCCAACTCGACTAGCGAACTTAGCAAGTTAACTGTCAAGTCAACTTGTTAGGACAATAACACATCCCAAATGATAGTACAACAAAAAACCCCACATATAGTTCAATGACACATATTGAAGATTGTGTAATAATGCACCTCGAAGGCGATGACTTTCTCTGGACTCTTAAGGTTCCCTTTATGCAGCTCACGACTCTAGCATTTGTGGTCTACGAACGTCATCACAACTCATCAATATGCCTATGTGAACAACTATGACCTAAGTGTCCACAGCTCGTATGTCTCCTGATTCTGATTTTTGCGACCTACTGACGTCATCACATCTCACCACTACGACCTACATGACCAATTATAACCTAAGAAATCTACAATGCAGGCAGCTCACGACTCGAACCTCTGTGGCCTACGTGTCTACATGTCTATAGCTCCCGTGACTAACCATGTCTGACATGGCTCATAGCTCGTGCAACTCTCGACATCAAGCCTTACGACCTACGAACATAATCACTTCTCACTACCACATTCTACACGGTCCACAACTCATGTATATCCCATATATATCCCAACTTCGGCCCCTCGTCCTACGAACGTCATCACAGCTCACTACTACGATCTATATAACCAACCATGACATGTGTTGCCTATAACTCATATATCTCCCAACTCCGGCTCTGCGACCTACTAATGTTATCATAGCTCTCCATAAAAGCATACGTGACCAACCACAACCGCGTGGCTCACAGATCCTACAGTTTTCCACTATACCTCTGTGCTCAAATTTTATTAATGTTTTATAACAATATATATGTGAAAAAAATTATGATTATTGAATTTATTTTAAGATAAATATATTATAAGAATGAAAATTTATAAATCTGATATAATTTGATTTTGATCTAAATTTTTTTCCTTGTCGCACATATTATATCGATTGTCAATATACAAAAAAATGCAAATAAATATACGATTTTTTTAAACTACATAAACAAATAAATAAACTAAACGAAACAAAATTACCATTTTACCAGACATAGCCTTACGCCGCCGCCGGCCACCATGAACCAGCGAGACAAGAATTTCACGCAGCAGAACTTATGCTCTCCCCCTCTCGCGCTCTTCCATTTCATAGACGAAAACCCGTAGTTTGCCCAATCCCAAAGGCTAACTCTCTCTGCCGGACCTCTTCGGCCTCTATCTTATCAGGCGAGCCCCCATCGCCGGATGATGTTGCCGATCTCATCCTCCGGCAGAAATCCGCCGCCCTCTCCCTCCGCACCTTTCGGTGGGCTCTCGCTCTCCCCTCCTTCACTCCGACACCCTCCGTCTACCAAGCCCTCATCCGCTCTCTTCTCTCCTTCCGCCGCTTCGACACCGCCCTCGAAGTCCTTTCCAACCTCCCCTCATCTCCCGACGAAGCCACCCTCGTCGCCCTCTTCCGCGAACTCGGCCGCGCTGGCATGACTCACCGCGCCCTCCAACTGTTCGATGAATTGCCTGACCGGTTCAACTTGCCTAATCCACCTTCGCTAAAGGTCCTCAACTCTATCCTCGATCTCCTAGTCGTCGACAACATTGATCACAGCAGACATTTCTTCCGGAAGAAGATGAAAGGCCGCGGAGATGATCACACATTTGGTATTCTTATGAAGGGTCTTTGCCGCACCAATCGCATTGCAGATGGATTTAAGCTGCTCACATTAATGAAAAAGACTGATTTGAAGCCCAACTCAGTGATCTATAACACTCTTATCCATGCGCTCTGCAGGAATGGGAAGGTCGGGAGGGCTCGAAGCTTGATGGCAGAGATGGACAACCCGAGCGATGTCACCTTCAATATATTAATCTCGGCTTATTGTAGAGAGGGTAGTTTGGTGCAGGCGCTGGTCATGTTGGAGAAAAGTTTTTATTTTGGGTTTGTTCCTGATGCCATTACAGTGACTAAGATAGTGGAGCTGCTTTGTGGCCATGACAGGGCCATGGAGGCAATGGAGATTTTTGAGAGAGTAGAAAAGAGGGGTGGTGTTGTTGACATTGTAGCTTATAATACATTGATAAAAGGATATTGTGAAGTGGCGAAGCCAGAAGTTGGAAGGAGGGTTATGAGGGAGATAGAGAGGAAGGGGTGCCTCCCGAATACACAGACTTACAATGTTCTCATCTCTGGTTTCTGTGAATCAGAGAAAATGGATTCTGCAATTGATCTTTTCAGAGAGATGGAGATGGATGGCATCAGTCCAGGGTTCAATACATATGACACTTTGATTAGAGGATTTTGCTTGGCAGAAAGGATTGGAGATGGATTAAAGTTATTGAATTTGATGGAAGAACAATGGGGAGAGAATCTCAACTACATTAGTCCTTATAACAATATCCTGTATGGGTACTACAAGGAAGGAAAAATGGAAGAAGCCTATGAGTTTCTCCATAAAAGAATGGGAAGTTCTTTTCCTAGAGCAAAAGAGAGGAGCTTGAGGATACTTAATTTTTGTACTGAGGAAAGGATTGAAGAAGCTTTGTTGGTTTATGAGGGAATGGTCAACGAAGGAGATTTGCCAAGCGTTCTGGTTTATGCTAGCTTAATCCAAGGGCTCTGCAAACAAGGAGAAGTGCGGAAAGCATTTCATATGATGAATGCGATGATGGAGAAGGGATTCTTTCCATTAGCTTTGACTTTCAACTTTTTGATTCAATGCTTCTGTGACACAGGTAGGTTTGTGAGTGCTTTAAAGCTTCTTAAGGAGATGGAGAGCAGGAAATGCTCGCCTGATGTTGGTAGTTATAGTCCTTTAATCTGTTATCTTTGTCAGAATGGAGAATTTGAGAAGGCTTCTGGCTTTATTGTGCAAATGGTTGAAAGAGGCTGCACTCCTGATTATATTATATGGAAATGTTTGTTATTTAGTGATTCGTTGTGGAAAAAAGATAATTTTAAAATTAGAATTCATATAGAGGAAGTAATATCCATTTGTTGTATTGAGGAATGAGAAAGTAGATTAAATCTAAGTTCTCTTTTGGTACCTATAGTGTTGCTTTATCAATATTTGAATGTCCCTTTACCCTGGAAGGCATAAAAATACCTTGGTTGCTTTTGGATTTTTGATCTAGAATTTAGCTTAGGCTTGGTTTTCCAAAAGAATAATGCTTTTTTATACAGATCGACTTAGAAAAATACAAGAAAACTCTTTTTGTGGACTGAGTATATTTCTTGGTGAATCATTTTAGTTGAATGTTACTGATGTGGAAATCCAACGTGAAGTGATTTGATTAAGCACTCACAAATGTGTGATCCTTTATTGTTTTCTTCACCAAAAGCTTGAACTACAAGAGTAAAACCTTGAAAAGGATGTTTCATGTTTTACGCAACAATCCACATATCTAGTAATTATAGTTTAAAAAGTGTTTGAAAGGGGTCTGGCTAGATTTTTAAAATTGTTTACTTAAGTTTGGCTCATTTCAAGATTGGGGAAATTTCTCCTTGATATTTAGTTGGGAGTGGGGGCTAGCAATCTCTAACCATATGCATATTTGCAAAAGGATTGCGAAACAAGGTTGGGGGGATAAGGAATTAAAATTCTCTTCCTCACTTCTTTTGTTAATGGTGGTTGTGTGTCTTTGACGTACAAGAGAAAGATGAGGAAAAGGAAATGAAACAAAAAGAGAGGTGAGAGAAGAGGTAAAAGAGGAGAGAAATATTTCAAGATGTGATATGTTAAAGTGTGAGATGTCCATGTTATGCAGGATGGTATATAGTATTAGCTGTAACTATACAAACATTCAATTGAGCCAATTTCACACAAGTAGCAACATAAAGATGCAACCGTGTTAAATGAATAATAAAACTAAAAAAAATATTTTCACTAGTAATAGTATGTAAGATTATTCTTGAGATAAAAATTTAGCGAAATGGTCTCATAACTATTTGTAGGGGACATATGATCCCAAAGTATGCAAAAGATCAATTTATTTTTAGTCAATTTAAATATGAACTAAAATGGTACCTGGGCGAGATTGTTTTAGTCTCCATTTAAAATGACTGGGGATTATTTTAGTCCCTATTTAAATAGCTTGGAACTAAATTAATCATTTACATAGTTTGGGGCCATTTTGCTCCCCTTGTAAATAGTTGAAGAACCATTTTGGTCCTTTTATCCTAATACACAGGTGTCTAAAAATATATATGATGCTGACCAAAATATAAAATAAAATAAAATAAGCCATAAAAGAGAGTAATATACTACTTAAGCATAATGGTTATGCTTTCTCATCTACTTAGCATATACAGCTTTAATTAAGTAGAGCAACACATTAGCATGAATGTATATAGTTGATAACCAAAGATTATGTGCAAGTAAGTTATTGTTTAATTATATGCAGCCAATTTTTGTTGTATTTAGCCGCCACACTAGGTTCCCCACTTAAGCTTGTCATCACAAGGTACCTCTCCTTCACTCTATGAGTTGGTGGAGAAACTATCTTACACCTACATTCTCAGTAGGTAATGGAGATATACCCTACATTTTACTTCAAAGCGAGAGGCAAGCAACTGCTAGTCCTTCACACTAGATCATAATGTTCCTAATTCGAGGTGAGTGTGTAGGGTAACCTACTATTCTAGCACAACCAAGTTACAAAACCTCTTGTTAGAATCTAACCAAAAGTCTCTTAACCTCTGTAGTTGACTCAAAGCTATTGCCTAAAACTATGATATACACAATAAAAATACTATGTTTGTAATATACATAATAAAAAACCATTTCTTGTAAAGTAAGAATAAAAAATGTGCTTTACAAAAAGCTAAGAGGAGACTTGACATGATGAGGAACGCTTGAAGCTTTCTCCTGTTCCTTTCTTTGAACATGTGGATATTATGCTCTCCAATTGATCATTTTGTTGTTTGTTGTTTACTTGTGATACCAATGGGTATAATCATTAACAGAGTGAAAATGTGTTTAATTACCTTCCCAAAAAAAAAAGGAAAAAGGTAAGAAAAGAAAAGAAAAGAAAAGAAAAGAAAATATGTTTAATTAGGAATTAGCCTTTTGTGCGAACTGTATCATTAAATAATTGCTTGATTGAATAAAATATTGAAGATATGAGTCTCTAGATCGTCATATAGCACGATATTCATTGTATTGTATGATTTATTTAATTCACAATAGATGAAGCAGATTCTGTTGTACGATAGTTGCTCCCTACTATGATTCTTTGTTGGATCTAAATTATTTCGGTTGATCTTTTTCTTGCAGCAAGCACAATTAGAAGTGCCAATCACATTGAACGATCTAAATTGTATTTTACAATTTTTCAAAACTTTATGCATCGTTTTTTTTTTAAATTTATCTCTGTTATGTAATTAGTTGAATTATTTATAGCATATTTTACTCATTATTTTGTGTTCATCACTCCTTAGCATATAGTATTAATGCAAACTTAAAAATTTATTACAATGATACTAAGGCCTTGATACCATGCTTGAATCAAGGTAAAACAACACTTTGCACTTCGAGCTTGATAGTTTCCTCGAGAGTTAATTCCAAAGCTGGCCTTGCATGCTGTTTTATCTCCAAGCTAGCTGCTAATGTATGAGTAACTGGCAACCAATAGTTAATACTTAACAAATCACATTAGATAATGTACTGAATACATAATAATTCATAATCGTGTTATTTTAGGATCAATTACACTGAATTTGAGGTGAATTCAATTTTTCTTAGATTATCCCTAAATTTTTAGCATTTTTATCAAGTTAACTTAATTATGGTAAATTTGCAAAAGGCTTGTGGAGAGACTTAGAAGTGAATTTTCAAAGTTTATGAATCTTCAGTGAGTTTACTATTTTAATAAATTTCGGTAGAGTTAACCATTAAATTTGTTTTTAATTATTGTCTCTAACTACTGCAACAATTAGTAGTTGGTTCATTTATGCTGTTAAATTGCAGTTCGATGCTCTTGGTGACTTGAGGTTCCTTGAATACTATTGATTTGAATATCAAGTTTTGTGACCTTAATTTGTATTTTTTTATCATGAACTATTTTTGAATATCTTGATTTCTTCTTTATCCTGATTCATGTTATCTGATAAGACTTGAATTTAAATTTGAGTTCTTGTTTTAATTCCTTCGTATAACCATGGCTTAAATTTTGATTCCATGTTGTCTTTCTTGTACACTCCCTGAAATTCTACTTAATATTTTCATGGCTTACAAAAAACAGTGATTAAGAAGGTTATCTTCTGGCTTATGTTTTATATGAATACTGCAGTTATTCAGATCTGATTTGATTTTGCCATTGTTAAACCTGGATTTGTAGTTTATGATGAATTCTATGTTACTTTTATATAGATTTTTTTTGTAATGATTTTTATCAATTTTTGTCATTTGTGAAATTTATTTCCATCCTAAATGCTATTTTATTTCTGTTTCTTATTGAGTTGGGAAACTCACCCTTTTTCTCCCTGTTTTCAAATTTGAGCTAGCATAGCTTGTGGTGGTCTCTTAAGAAAATGTTGGTAAGAACCATTATATATATATATTTGGCAGATTAAGCATTTTTGTTTTCAAATTTTAGTTTCATATTAATCTAAATTTGTGTTATTAGATACTTATGGAGTTTTTTCATAGATTTTTATTTTTGCTGGTGGATAAAATTAGTAGATGCCAAGATTGTTTGTCGGCGAAAATTAGGTTTGTATGTCTCGTGCAAAGTTGATCAGGATGAGATTTATACTAATCAAAATTTCTTTGATATGATTGCAATATAACTAATTTAGACCAGAATTTTGACCCAATTTCTTCTTTGTAATACATAAATTCTATTTCAGTGAAAAAAAAATTATGTAATGTTGATATGTATGTTTTTTTCATGTTGATTGTAGATATGTTCATCATGTTTAGCTGTTATTTTGAAAGAATTTTCTTGGTTGGATGGATTGACTGTGACAGCATTTATTTCAGATCTCCCATAAATTGTAAGTTGAGGGAGAGCGTTTATTATTCCACAACCTTAATTGCCTCAAGTCTCATTACAGCTTGGCTTATTCTTCTAAAAGAAAGCATAAAAATTTTTCTCTTTTTTTTTTGGTCATACATCTGGTTTAATAAGATGGCATAATTAAAAGATACTTACCATTAATGTATTAAGGGCAAATACATCTTTTTTCTGTCTCAACTTATCAATTCACATTCTGCAAGATGACCAAAAATGTTCCTTCATTGACTATCTATCAAAGACTCTTATCAATCAAGAATGACAAAAATGAGGCAGAATTAAGAGTTTCTTAATTCAAATTGCTCCTGATTTTCCTCTCTTGTTAATTGTGTACATACTCTTTCCTTATAGCTGAATATTTTGATTAGGAATATGTCTTATTAGGTTACCTAAAATAGATTGTACAAATCATTATGTATTATTAGGTTACCTAAAATATATTGTACAAATTGTTATTTATTGGAATGAAAGCAAATGAAAAAAGATCGAGCCAATTCTCTCAAAAGTTGATATGGCATCAGAGTCTTGGGGAGCTCTATTCATCATGATCCATCGTCTTCTTATTCTTATGTACAAGAGCAACGCACGTAGAGGTTCGGGTCGTTTTTTTTGCCCTTCTCTTCCTCTACCCTGGTTCTTCTGTGCGGCAAACACTTTTCTGACCTATAGCCCGACTATTTCGTCGCCTCTGCCCTAGCGCGATCTTCCTTGATCACCGGCAACCCCTCTGTCGTGATTAAGCTTCGCATCCGAAGCCGCACAATACCTCGCTGAAGCACCTCTCTCGCGAACAACTCAGCTTGCTGCGCCTCTTCGATCGCGACTCGATCCTGCAGAACAACTAGCTCTGAATCTCTACGATCTCGTTGTCTCTTTCCCAACAAGCTTGGAGCGCCACTGTATCACAGGATTCCATCACGAAGGAGTTTTGGTTCTTGGTACGCAGTGTTCTATTGCGTAGAAATCTTCTTAGTATATTGTTGGCTCTTGGTTTCTTTTTTCCTTTGGTTTTAGATTGATTAATTTCGATCAACAACTTTTTTGATAATCAATTTGTGAGTGACAATTCTGTTTAGATAGTTGTTTGATAAAACACATGAAATCTTAGCTATAAGATTTACGAGAAAGAATTATGCAGCATGGGAATTTCAATTGAAGATGTTTTTAAAAGAAAAGGAGCTTTAGGGTCATATTGACAGGTCTTCTCCAGCACCTACAGAGCCGAAAAATCTTGGTTAATGAGAGGCAAAGGATGCTCAGATCGTTTCTTGGATTTTGGGATCTATTGAGGTTTGTATGGTGAGCAATTAACGATCATTTGACACAACTAAAGAAATTTAGAAATACTTGAAACACGTCTACAATCAAGATAATACTGCAAAACGTTTTCAATTGGAACTTGATATGAGTAATTATAGTCAAGGTAATCTTTCGATCGAACAATATTATTCTGGCTTTCTTAATTTATGGAGCAAATATTCCAGTATTATTTATGCTAAGATTTCAAATGAGAATTTATCTTGTATTTAGGCTATTCATGAAGTGAGTCCTCGCAATTAGTTTTTGATGAAGCTCAGACCTGAATTTTAAACTGCTCGGGCTGGGTTGCTGAATAGAGAATCAGTCCTTTGTTTGGATTTATGTTTTGGTGAATTACTGCGCAAAGAACAAAGATTGGCGACACATGCCTCCATCGGAGCAGCTGGTGGATCATCTGAAATAGTTAATATTGCATAGACTTCTCAAAACAATGGAAAGGGAACAAAATAGTGTTACAACTGCAAAAAATTTGATCATATCACCCACTATTGTAGTAAGGAGTTCTGTAATTGTTGCAAGCAAAGCAACATATTATTAAGGAGTGTCCTGCAAGATCTCAAAACCACAGATCACAAGCTCTTCATGCTACGATATCCGACTCTCACAATCTTGGTTCGACATTCACAGTTGCTAGCAATAATCAAATTGTTCTTACACCAAATATGGTTTAACAAATGATTTTCTCTGCCTTTTCTGCCCTTTGTCTTCAAAGGTAAGACCATTACTTCTGTTTTTTCTTCTTGATTTGTTGATTCCGACGCCACAAATTATATGACTAACACAGTTGATTTATTGCATAATCATTGTCTGTATACTAGTACTCAACGTATTCAGGTTGCTGATGAAAATATTATTTCAATTACGACAGTTGGTGATATTAGCTATTTGCAACATGTCTTGATTTCTCCTACATTATCTACTAACTTACTTTCCGTTGGTCAAATGTTTGATAACAACTGTGATGTACACTTTACTTGTGATAATTGTATTGTGTAGGAGCAGATGTCAGGGAAGGTGATAGCGAAGGAGCTTAAAATCGACAGGTTATTTCCATTAGAATTTACCGTTTCTCGTACTTTGTCATTAGCTTCTTTAGTTGTTGAAAATAAGACTGACATCTGATATAGACGATTAGGTCATCCAAATAACGTTGTTTGAATCATTTGTTGTAAAGTGATGTTTTTGGTTTTACAGATAAAAGTTTATTAGTTGATTACTCCTCTTTCAAACCGGGCAAAAGTAAAACATTGTATTTTCCTATTTTGGGCAGTCATGCTAATAGATTTTTTGACATTATTCATAGTGATGTTTGGGGAATTACACCGGTCATACTCTCAGTATAATTATTGTGACATTTATTGACGATTACAATTGATTCACATGGATCTGTTTTTTGCATTCCAAAGCAAAAGTATTTACTGTGTTTCAAATCCTTGTGACATGTTGAAACTCAATTCTCTACTTGCATTAAAATCTTACGATCTGACAACGGTGGTGAGTACATGTCTCATGGGTTCAAGCATTTCTCATAATAAGGGTATTGTTTTACAACGTTCATGTCTTTATACACCTTAGCAGAATGAAGTTGCCCAACGAAAAAATCGACATCTGTTGGACATGGTGCGTACATTGTTGTTAGATTTTCTGTCCCAACTAAGTTTAGATTGAAACTATATCTACTGTAGCTTATCGATTTATCATTTAACATCTCAACAATGGAAGTTTGATTCTCCCTGTTATTGAATTTCTGGTAAACATTCTAATTATCATATGCTACATTTTTTTAGATGTGTTTGTTTTGTTCATTTACCTGCTCATGAACGTAATAATTTGACAGCCTAGTCTATTCGATGTCTCTTTATGTGTTACAATCCTAATCATAAAAGTTTTGTGATGATTCAATTAATAATCGATGACGTATCTCTTGAAATGTGATTTTCTTTGAACATTACTACTATTTTCAGCATCATCTTTCGACATTTGATACTATTGTACTTCCCCACTTTGATTATTCTTTTTTTGAGAAATGGTTCAAGCCAGACCTTGTCTACACATGATGCCTGCCCCTTCACCTCTAGTCCTTGACTCAACTCTTCAAAATGCTCCTATGATTCTTCGATGATCAACTCGACACATTCATCCTACAGATAAATATTATGCAATTTTAACTAATACTACAATTTCTAACTCTTTTTCTCTGGATGCTAAACAGACTTGTTGGACAAAAGACATGCAATTGGAAATTCAGTCACTTCAAGACAATCATACTTGTGATATTGTTTCGTGTCCTGCAGGTGTTAAACTCATTGGTTGTAAATGAGCTTATTCTGTTAAGCTCTGATATGATGGTTCCCTTAACAGATATAAGACTAGATTGGTAGCTCTTGGCCATCGACAGGAATATGGGTTTGATTATAAAGAGACCTTTGCACGTGTGGCTAAGTTGACAACTGTCCAACTTATTCTATCTATTGGTGCATCTAAAAGCTGATTCGTACGATAGATGGGTGTTAAGAATGCATTTTTGCATTGGGATCTCAAGGAAGATATCTATATGCTCCTCCGGGCTTATTTTCTATACCCTAAATGATGTTTGCAAGCTTAAATTATCTCTATACGGTTTGAAACAGGCTCCACAGGCCTGGTTTGAAAAGTTTCACAATACTCTTCTTAGCTTCTCTTTTATTCAAGGTCAATATGATTCTTCATTATTTCTTTACCAAAATGACAAAGGAATTGTGTTGTTTTTAGTCTATGTTGATGATTTGTCATCACAAGATTTGATACTCAGTTGATGTCTCAATTGCAGAAGTGTCTTCAAGGTTCTTTTAATATAAAGGATTTGAGGTCTTTAACTTGTTTCTTAGGTATTGAGGTCAGTCTTCTCCTGCTAGTATGTTTCTTCATCAACATAACTATACTAAGTAACTCATTACTTTGGCTGGTCTCCAGGAGGGTTGTCCTGTTGATACTCCTTTGGAAGTGAATGTTAAATATCAACAAAATGATGGTGACTTTCTATCTGATCCATCTCTATATCAGCAACTTATTGAGAGTCAATTATCTAACCATTACACGTCTTGATATTTCATTTGTTATGCAACGAGTTGGTCAATTTATGCAGACACCTACACTGCTTCATTTAGTTGCAGTTCGACGTATTGTTAGGTATTTGAAAGGTACTTCTCATCGTGGTTTGTTCTTTTATGCGAAGTCTCCTATTCTCTTAACAACTCACAATAATGCTGACTGGGCTGGTTGTTCTGATACACATAGATCGATTACTAGTTGATGTATGTTTCTCGAAAACTTTTTAATTTCTTGGAAGAGTAACAAACAAGACTGAGTGTCTAAGTTTTCTACTTAGTCTGAATTCGTGTTATGTCCTCTGCTTGTTCTAAGATCATTTGGCTTCGGGGTTTGTTGGCTGAGTTTGATTTTTCTCAACTGGAGTCTACTTTTCCTTATGAAGATAATACTAGTGTCATCTAGATCAATGCTAATATTTTCTTTCATGAGCACACGAAATGCATGGAAGTGGAGTGTCATTCTATTCATGGAACTTATGATAATGATGTTATTTCTCTTCCTCATATCTCTTCTGATCTTCAGACAACTAATATATGTACTAAGGCTTTTTTTCGGCAGCGGCATCAGTTTCTTGTTGGCAACTTGATGCTTCTTGATCAGTCAACAACAATTTGAGGGAGAATATCAATCAATAATTACAAAAATGAGGCAAAATTAAGACTTTATTTAAATTGATCCTAGTTTTCCTCTTTTATTAACTGTACATATTCTTTCCTTATAGTTGAATATTTATATTACGAATATGTATTATTAGATTACCTAAAATACAACAACAACAACAACAAAGCCTTAATCCCACTACGTGGGGTCAGCTACATGAATCCTTTTTCTCCATTGCGTCCTATTTAGTGTCATATTTTCATTTAGTTCTAGTAAATTAAGATAATTTTTAATACAATAAGCCCAAGTCTTCTTAGGTCTACCTCTTCCTTTTTAAACACAAGTCGAATTTAAAACATCTACTCTCCTAATTAGATCATCAGATGGTCGACATTTAATGTGACCAAACCATCTAAAACGACTTTCTCTAATTTTGTCGTCACAGGAGCTACACCAACCCTATCACGGATATATTCATTTCGCATTTTGTCTCTAAGTGTAAAGTCGCTCATCCACCTAATCATTTTCTTTTTGGCAACACTTAACTTATTATTATGCTTCTCTTTTAAAGGCCAACATTCAGCACCATATAGCATTGCAGGTCTCACCACCGTCTTATAAAATTTTCCTTCCAGTCTAAGCGGTACTTTTCTATCACACAAAATGCCCGAAGCATTCCTCCACTTCAACCAACCAACTTGAATTCTACTATTAACACCCCCATCCATATCACCATCGCTTTGAACAACAGACTCAAGATATTTAAATCGTTCACACCTTTTAATAATTTGATCACCCAAAGTCACACTTCTGTCACTAGAGCTATTATTACTAAAATTACATTTCATGTATTCACTTTTAGTTATACTTAAATGAAGGCCTTTAGACTCCAATGTAGACCTCCATAATTCAAGTTTTTCCTAAGCTTTTTCTCTCGTTTTATCCACGAGAAGGATATCAGCAGCAAAAAGCGTACACCAAGGTACATCCTTCTGTAGATGTACAGTAATATGATCCATAACTAAAGCAAAAAGATATGGGCTTAAAGTCGATCCCTGATGTAATCCAACAAAAATAGGAAAATATTTTATCAATCCTCCTTCAGTTTGAACATAAGTAACAACTCTAGTATACATATCTTTAATGACTGGAATGTAAGTCATATCAACACCTTTCTTCTCAAGAACTCTCCAAAGGATATCTCTTGGAACCTTATCATAAGCTTTTTTCTAAATCAATAAAAATCAAATGTGGATTCTCCTTATTATCTCTAAACTTCTCCATCAATCCTCCGAATAAATGTATAGCTTCCATAGTAGACCTGCCCGTCATAAATCTGAATTGATTATGAGAAATCTTTGTGTGCGTCTTAACCTATGTTCAATTACCCTCTCCCATAATTTTAAAGTATGACACATCAACTTAATTCCTCTATAATTTGCACACTCTCGTGCATCCCCTTTATTCTTAAAAATGGGGACCAAAATACTCTTCCTCCGCGCCTCAGACATCATTTTAGTTTTTAAAATAATATTAAATAGTTTAGTAAGCCAAGAAACTCCTAAATCTCCAAATATTTCCACACTTCAATTGGGATATCCTCAAGTCCTTACCATTTGTTTTCTTTAAAGCCTCTTAAACTTCTTTTTTACTAATGCGACGGTAAAAATAAAACGTTTTATTATTATTCACGATATTAAGATCACTAAGGTTGATCGTATCTTCAGAAACTTCATTAAAAAGTTTATCAAAGTAACTCACACACCTATGTTGAATATCTTTTACTAAGAAAAGTACTTTTTGATTTTCATCTTTAATAGACTTTACTTGAGTTAAATCTTTATTTTTCTTTTCTCTTTTTTTGGCTAGTTTATACATATTTTTCACCCTCCTTAGTATCTAATCTATTATAAAGATCATTAAAAGAAGAATTTTTAGCGTCATATATTCTTCTTTTAGACTCATTGCGGGCCGTTTGATATTTTTCCCAGTTCGCTAAGCTTTTATATTCAAACCAATTTTTATAACATAACTTCTTATATTTTATCCTTTCTTGCACATTATTATTCCACAAAAAACTATTTTTATTTATAAAAACTTTTTTTTTATTCTACAAGCACTTCTTTTGCTATCTGTTTAATAGTGTTTGTTACTTTATCCCACATAACATTTGCTTATTCATGAATATCTCAAAATTTGAAATCTTGAATTTTACTCATAAAAATAATTTTATTTGTTTCTTTTAAGTTTCTTCATCTAGTTCTACGATGATGAGTCATAGTATTCTTTATTTTACAACTCTTAATCTTAAAATTTAGAACTAATAAACGATGTTGGGTACTTAAATTTTTACTGTACAAATAATTATGCTTTATTATCTTACTTAAAATAGATTGTACAAATTATTATGTTTTATTAGGTTACCTAAAATAGATTGTACAGATTATTATTTTTTGGAATGAAAGCAAAGGAAAAATGATCAAGCCAATTCTCTCAAAGGTTGACAACTCTGACTCCCTATTATTGGTTCTTTTGCTGAATTTCTAGAGAAATAGTTTTGATGACATTTAGTACACTTTTTTAAATTTATCCAATGATTTCTGAATTTGAAATTATTTGAATAGATGCTTGGGTACATTGGTAAGCTACTGTAAGAATTTTAAGCAGACTGCATATCTATTGAGAAAGCCAACAAATGGGCTGATATTATAAAATTCAATAATTTTAGTTTTAACTAGATATTTTAAAATTAAGCCGAAAAAAATAAAAATATAATTGCTTGGGACATTGGCGAAATCTAATTGAAAGATGGAGCAAAAAAAAATGGAACTTACAAAATGCTCAAATTTATGGAACTTGCACATTTCTATTACAATATCACTTTCCAATACCAAAAAGATTACTTTTGTAGGTGAACAATATTAATGCCCACCATCACAACTAAGGGAGATGCATGCCATTGATACCAATGATAACACTTATTGCCTCCAATAATTTTGATGTTTTTTTGTTACCAATGACTTTAACTCCCGATGTCATCCACAATGTAGAAGTTTAATGTTGACACCAATTTCGTCGTTCGATGTCTAACATTGACCATAATATTGATGCTAATGAAATTTTCACCTATTTTCACCAATGATATTGATGCTCTGTGCAAATAAAGCTGTTTTCTGACATTGGTAACATTGTCGTTGCTCGCCGTAGGCAATAATACTGATGCATGTTGTTGGCGTAGATACTAATTACTCTTAACCCTAATAAAATCTATGCTCGCCAGCACTAATAATGTTGACATTACCATCACCAACAATATCGTTATATATTGTTGATGCCAATGCCAAAACCCATTATTTTTGAGCTCACCATCCTAATAATTGTGATGCTTGTTATCATTAATTATAATAATGCTTATTTGTAACACCAACATTGTTATCTACCCATCCCAAAAAGATTTTTTTGTGGTGTCGCCAATAATATTAATTTATGTTATTATTGATGAAGCCGAATCATGTTGATCAAAATCAACCCAATTTTTGTCATTGTGAATAAAGTTGATGTACAATATCGACATCAATCTTGATGCCAGTTGTCCTTCAATGTCAATACCGTGACCAACGCTCAAAAATTACTATAAGTATGTCGCTTCCTGTCTCATCAACATCAATTTTGGCCCTCAATGACGCAATTGAAGTCATTTCCTAACATCGTCACCAAGGTTTATGTTCTTCTTCACCAATTAAGTTGATGCTTAGTATTGCTCATCTGATGCCTATTGCCAACAACCACGTACATATGTTATTTCTACTGTTATTGATGTTAATATTTTTGGTCTCTAGTCTCTCTTTCTATTATATGGGA
Organism: Phalaenopsis aphrodite; assembly: GCA_003013225.1. NCBI lineage: Eukaryota > Viridiplantae > Streptophyta > Magnoliopsida > Asparagales > Orchidaceae > Phalaenopsis > Phalaenopsis aphrodite. Next base: position 540,066 of record NEWO01000028.1, read on the forward strand.
AGACCAAACATACAATCAATAATCTTTTAATGTCAATTCTAATGTCCCTCAAGAATCCTCCTACACCTTCCAAATAAGTCTTCTTCAATAATTCATGCCTTTTACATTGTATCAATTTATTCTTCAATTATGAGGACATTCCTTATAACATATAACTAAAACTAGCAGCATTATTTCAATTAACCGATAGATAATTTGATTTTCTCCCTTTTTATGCTTTCCACATAAAGAATTTCATCTAACATATCATAAGCTTTTCTTAATATTTGTTATTAGTTTGCATACAACATTTTCGTTCAATGTTAAAACCATAAACTCTCTCTACTATCATAAAAACTCTAGCATGCAATAAGCTTGCACTATAAGGCATACACTTGATTTATTCTTTCCTTTCCTAATTTCTTTGCATCTTTGGCCCATGATTCAAGACATTTTCAATGTAAGCGCCATTAGCTGGAGTAAAATGCAAAGCATATAAAATTATAATAATATGACATGATGTAGGTTCAATAGACTCTACAAAATAAATTTACAATTTTCCATAAATCAAAATATAAAAGATTAAGCGAAGGTGGACAATTAAAATATTTTCTCATTGTCAAAGAAAAATTAGTTTTGGTACTGTGGAATTGCTTCCAATCTGTTCTTCTGAAGCTATTATAGATTTTAAACCTCATCAAATTTAGCTAATCATGGAATTGCTTCCAATCTGTTCTTCTGAAGCTATTATAGATTTTAAACCTCATCAAATTTAGCTAATCATGGAATTGCTTCCAATCTGTTATACCACCTGAATTGTGGAATATTATCGCAATTCTTTCATGTTAGCTTGTCTTAACAAAGCCACAGCTCAGCATCAAACTTCTGAGTGTTATATCTGCAATTACCTGTTAACCGGTTACATAACACAAATTTGTGTTTCAAAATCATCATACAGTAAATTTTGCTCTTCATCTAATCATTTTATTTTTCTGTTCATCTCAGTGAAAAAGTGGGCATTTATTTACATACATAACACCCAATTCCTAAGTATTTACATACCAAGCAAATCTTTCATCAGCAAAGAAAAAAAAAAAACCACCATTTAAACTTTTAAATGGTAAAATAGTAATGTGGTATGCATGTAAAGATTGAATTTTATGTTTTAGATATGTAAACACATAAGAATTGAGTGTTTTGTATGTATATCTTCCAAAAAAAACACTGATCGGCAGCTAAAATTCAGAAGCCGGAGAAGACAAGGGAGACTCAAATTCTGTCTGCACTCGTCTGAAAAACAATGCGACGGACATTATTTTTTGACGCTTCTGCGGTCAATGGGAATTTTTCTTGGCATTTTGTATGCAATGATGATCTCTACTGTGTTGTTATTTATTATTATTATTATTTTCAATGTTATTTACAGTGCGCCACTTTTGATGGAAACAGTTCCAGAAAAAGACCAAACGCTGCTGATTCACTTATAGTTATTTTAAGGTGCAACCTTCATTAAGATTTTCTAACCAGTTCTTATATTTCATTCATGCTGCCATGAAGTATTCATTTTTTATACTCATAATTGACATATTTGTCTAGCTCAAGCTGCCTTCATCAAGGATAAAGTTACCATTAAGAATTTTATTTGTCATTGATAAGCTAAGAAACTGTTCTATTTAATAGACAATCCTACTCTCGAATTGGTCAAGAATTTCTTCGAAGTTTGTTGGAGGGATTAAGAATTTCTTTAGTTGTATCTGAGATTTCCTTTTAAATATTTTTTTAATGGTGAGAAGCAGGGTGGCTTTAACTATTCTAATGGTATGAGATAAGGCTGTGTTCTTTCCCTTCACATTTTCACTTTGGCTCATATTTATAATGTTTTTAATCTAAAATCCTTAGATCCTTGGACTCATTCCTTGGTTAGATGCTATCACTATGTTCAGAGATTTGGCTTCTAAATGCTACAACCTTTTCTTCCTCTTTAAAATTTCTTCTTTTGCTTCATCATGTGTAGCTATTTTTTTTCACAAAGTACTAACAATTACAATTACATCTGTGTGTTTCTTTCTTCGTGCATGTAGAGTGTTGGTAACTAGTAGTAATTGTGAATTTTTTAGTCTTGTCTTTCTGCATAAGAAGGTTAATTATATTTTCTTCAACTCATTTGTCATTTTGTATGCAATGACAGCTTACCCCAATTCTCCTAAAGCATTCTCAAATTATATGTATATTCTTACAATCATATTTGCTTAAGGGCACAATAAATAGCAATCATACATTTAGTTTTTTATTCATTAAGATCTAACTAAGCTTTTGACCAATTATCAATGGGTTTTAGAATTACTTTTGCTTTCATCCACTTTAATTGATGGTTGAAATCTTTCCATAACAAGGTACATAATTCTAATGTCATTTGCTTGTAGGTATGTGGTCATTCTATTTTTTTCAAAAATGAAGGTAACATGATCAAACAAAGTGGGTTTAATGGTGGATTTTCCTTCTAGTTTGAACCATAAGGAAAATCATGTGGTATATGGCCAATGTAAGGGGATTTATTTTTAGATGGTCAGGTAAAATAAATCTCAGGCTATGATAACACTTAATGGTTAACACGACCTTTTTAAAATAGGAAAATTTACGTACTATTGAGTGAGATATTTTGAAAAAAATATCATAAAAATAAGTATTTTTATTTTATGTTTTTCTTATAATTTCTTGATAATTGTGTATTTTATCTGCAGGTTTGTCCCTAAAAAAATTTAAAAGTTTTGGTGAAGTTTGTTGGAGTGCTGCGACGTCAGATACCAGTGCCATAATGTTTTGATATGAGGCCCCAATGAATTTTTTCCCGAGAGCTCAAAGTTGCAGCGTCGGGTGACCAGCGCCGCAACGCCAATTCCAACTCCCCAGCGCCCAAAGTAAGTGCCACGGTGCTATCCCAAGTCATGCCAAGTTCAGTGGATGAGACAGATCCAACTCCACAATGTTACCACATTCAATGTTGCACTGCTATCAAAAACCAGCCTAAGTGATCAAAAGATTGAGAAGGCAAAGCCGTGGTGCCAAGACCCAGAGTCGCAGCACCAAAACATTAGTTTTGAGTGCTGCAATCTAGAGCCAGTGCCGTAACCTGAGTAACTTTAAAGCCGCGACACTATGACTTGACAAGGCAATTATTGAATGCACATTTTGATTTTTTTTAAGGGAGAGCAGCTATATATGTATGTATTGTTAAAAAGGTTGCTGGAGTGTCTAAGGTAGGCTTTAACAAGAGTCTTTCAGTGTGAGTGAGTGCCTTGTGTTTGACTTCTTTGTTTGAGAGTTTAAGCGTGTTATTTCTTGTGCTGGTGAAACAAAGGGATGAATCAAGTGCAACTATCAGTCTTTATCATTTAGTTTCTGTTTTTTTCTTAACTTACACTTTGTAAACACACCCTTGTATTGTTGAATAGATTTATTTGTGATATTTTATAGTATTTCCATGGTGGACTAAACTGGCTAGTTCCTATGGATTTCTAGTTTTCTAAAATCAATGTTTTGAATTAGATTTAATGTTTTGAAAATTTTAAAAATTTATTGAATCACCAACTTCATTTTGGAATTCGTAGCGGCTATATTTTTGTTTAAAATTTTGTGACTTTGAGATATTGACAGAGTCCTTACTACCACATGGAGATTCACAAGATAAATTTAGAGAAATAGACATATTCCCCTTGAATATTTGCAATCAATAGAGAAATGTGTATATTCTATCTTTGAAATGCTTATGAGCATAGGCATATGACTTAGGGCTTTGAGGATGAGTGTTTTTGTATGCAATGGATGAAGACCTAAAATCATTTTTTTCTCCTGATTGACAAATTAATTTATTTAAAAAGATTTTATTGCATTGATTTTATGAATGAAAAATCCATAGGAAACCTCTCTTGCATTTGAAACTCTTTAGATAGAAAAATAAAAAAATTAACTTTTTTCAAAATTTTCACTTCTTTGTATAGAATTAAAGTATGTGAAACTTGTGCCTTTGACTTTAATTTTCTTTCATCTCATTTTCTATATGATGACCCTGTTAAAAGAGTAGATCTTTTAGATTTGGCTTATGTTAAGAAAGGTAAAGGTAGACCTAAAAAGAGTTGGGCTTATTGTATAAAAAATGATCTTAATTTATTAGAACTAAATGAAAATATGACACTAAATAAGACACAATGGAGAAAAAAGGATTCATGTAGCCAACACCACTTTGTGGGATAGAAGATGATTGTTGTTGTTGTCATTTTCGATGGGGTGATTTCAGACTCATTTTAATTCTAGTACTTCTACAAAACTTGTATTTTTGTGAGTCCATGCAAGATTGCGCCACATACATACAGTGTAGTTTCCTTGTATTCACATATTTAACACTTAAAGTTTGATATTTACATTTATAACATTTTTGTATCATAAATAATGCCCGAAAATGTGCATTTCATTTTTCAAGAAGTTAATAATAATGATATTTTTTATGTGATATTAAAAAGTTGAGTGCTATATATATATATATATATATATATATATATATATATATATATATATATATATATATATATATATATATATATATATATATATATATATATATATATAATTACGAAAGTTTAGATGTTAGATATGTAAATAATATATAAGAATTGCGCGGAATATATGTAAATACCCCTTAAAAAAATTCAAAAAGATAGTAAAGTAGATTTGGCAAACTCAATCACTTCACCCAAAAGTCACTAAAGAAATTACTTACAATCAAGGAAGTAGCCATGATAAGGATACCACCATTAATTATGACATGATTTCATACATAGAAGTTTGGTACTTAGCCTAGTATGTTTTGTCTGATTAGCTTAAAATTGGATAATTTAACAAATTCAGTAGTTAAAAATAGGTGTGTCAGAAAAGTTTGTTGTTTGTGAACTTGTGTTCGGTTTATTAAGTAGCTCGTGAACACGAACATTTTTTAAGCTCGAATTGTAAATGTCCCAAATACGAACAACACATTCTTCGATCGTGTTTAGTTTGTTTTAGCTTGAAATAAGGAAATTATATATATTTATATATAAGATTAAATCAGCACAGTTCATGTTTTTGATCGGTTAGGTGTCTTCTTTTGCAAAAGAATGGTGTAGGTTCGAAACCTTCGCCTACAAATTTTAATTAATTCTATTAAAGCTTGGAAAATCAATCTGAACACGAGCCAATTCAAACAAATCGATCAATATCAAGCCGAACACGATCAAACTTCTTACGATCCTAATTCGAATACAAGCTAATACAAATGAGCCAAACAAGAATAGAGCCTTCACTCACTCAATCTCAACTCAACTCCACTCCTACTTCAAAGTGCCCACTAAGTCATTTATATATTCATGAGTTATTTTGAAGCCTAAAGAGTTTGCTTTAAGATTATGGAAACCATTTCAAAGGTTTGATATTGTATGATTTGATACAAGGAAATTCAATCAATTGGGAGAAAATCCAAACGATTCATGAAACTTTAGATTATATTTGGACTAGATCTGGGGCTTCTATTATACCAAAGTTTTATTAGAGATGCAAAATGACAATAAACCAATAAAAGCCATCAATGAAAAGAAAATAGAGTTAAAATATAAAAAAAAAAGTTTTATGAATATTTCCATTCAAGAACATTCCCATATGAAAATTTTTAAATTTTTTTTTTAAATTTTTATTAAGGTTGCCCTTTATTCTTGTTGCATGTTTGAAGATTCACGAAAGTAGAGTAATTGTTTAGTATCTTATTGTGATATGAAAGTCCAACCCATACACAAGTAATAGAAGTGATAAGTAGAGACATTATAAATTTTTATGTGGAAAACTAGATAAAGGAAAAAAAACCACGATGTCTAGCTCAGTTGGAATGATCCACTATAAGTTGATAAATACACATAAATGTCATTGTCACAAAAGCGGGAAAGGATTACACAATTCCTTGAAGTGCAATGTATGTATGTAGAATAACACTATGTATAAAGATCAGGAGCAGTTGCAATTGGGAGTAATTGTCCAGACTTCAGTGCACCATCTTTGAGGTGCGTTGTTGCATGAACTTCATAACGATACACTAATTCGTATTGTGCTTTGTTACACCATGACGTAGGTCATTACTTCGTACGATGTTTCGTTGCAATGAGCTGGGGCCTACAGATTGTGGTTGACGAGGGTATATGAGTGGCAGTTGAAGGTGGTTGACGACTTTAGGAGTGGGAGGTGCTCAACTCGTCTTTGGGACAACACTGGAATTTTGCTCATTCTTCTTCGTCTAGTTGTCAGTATAGCTCTAAGCCTTGGTTTTTCTATCCCGCTTCACGAAGAGGGTAGTGCTTTACTTATAATGTGGGTGTGGCCTCTGATACCTTGTAAATAAGAAAAGAATTTGGATCACTCAATGAGATGACCCGGAGAAATTCAAAATATCATACCATATTTTATAAATATTTTAGTATCTTAATTATATCAGAATTGATTGATTTCAGCCTCGTTAGATTTGTCTCATCGAGACTCGATTCAACTATAAACTTTTTAAATTTAGAATCGATTAAATTTTCAATTAGCCACCCAAAGATTCCAAAGGTGTTGTAATTACTTTGATCCAGGCTTGCTTTGACTTAAATTAGATTAATTTTGGTGTCAATGTTCGTTCTTGTCGAGCAGGTTCGTTTTACTATAAATTTTAAAATCAGAATTTTGGTTGATTTTTAATTCTAGCTTGAATGTCTCTTACACTCAAAATGTCTCTAGATTCATGTCAAATACCTCGAGAGTCATGTTGCATGATGAAATTTGTTGATACTGTATCAATTTTTGAATATTTCTATCATCTTTTGTTTGACTAAGCTAAGAGCAATTCATGATAAAAGTTAAAGGTAAACAAAAGCCTAATGCTTCACTCTAACATAAATTCATACTTAAAAATGGTTTATTTATATTTCTGTTAAACTTGATATAAACATTAAATTTATTCATTTTTGTTACGATTGAATTGTAATATGAAGAATAATAATTTTTTTTTTACTTTTCTTAATTGATTTGAAGCATAATATCCATCATATCTAAATTAAAAACTGCCACATACTTTTGAATTTAGCATTAATTTATTGATACACCATATAAAAACTCATAAATATCAACAAAAATATAATAATCTGTTCTATTCTTTGTAGCACAAAAATAAAAAAGGATAGAGAATGTTAAGACCTAGCCATATATCATTTTTATTTATTCAAATGTGTCATATAACATAAGCAATTTAGAAGATCTTGTGTGGTGAGGTCACTTCCCAAGAGCTTTATTTTGTCCTTGCCACATCAAGTATTCAAAATTTGAGAGAAATATCGATGTTATGTAGTAGTTGATCATCCTTACATTTTCTGTAAGAAGGAAAAATTCTTTTGTCCTGCTAAAGCACTCTTAGTAATCCAAACAATGATTCAAGACAAAGGGTAGATTTAAATCTTGCAAAACAAATACACTTTATAATACTGGTAATAAAAGACCTTTGGATATATGAAAGAGGTTATAAAGAAGATGGAACAACTTCTATATGAAAGAGGTAATAAAAGAGATGGGGCAACCTACTTCTATGGTGAAATTATCATGTTGAAATTATTGAATGCGAGCTCGAGATTGAATCCTCCATCATCGGACCAGATGGAGGATTGAATTTGCTCTTCTATCATCTTTTTTACAACTCATGCACACACGCATGTATTAGGCTTTGAAGTCAAGACCTTGTTGTTAGAGACAATGCATCCAATCACCAAGTTATTGTTGGATGCACAACTCCTCTTTCAATTTCTCGGCTCCTTTGAATTGTAAATAAAAGTAAAAATAGGAAAAGCCTCTATTTTATCCTCTTCATACTCCTCTATCAATCGCTTAATTTGCTCTTTAAGTATAAATTTTTATCCCTCAGTATAAAGGCAAGGCAAACTACCCATAACCCATACTTACCAATATAAAAACAGAACAACACATTTTGTAGAATGAGCAAAGTTAAATTGATAATAAGCAGCATAAATTAAAACCCCGAAGTACTTGTCCCTCATTGGATGCATCTATGCACATAATTAATCACTAATGATAAAAATGATTAGAAGTTAATCAGCTTCCTAGAATTGCCATTGAGAGATCGAGATTAATCCTCTCTGGCGACGATGACAGAGACAAGGAGAGCTGCAGATTATCATTTTTTGTATTCTCCTTCTTATGCCCTTTCTCAGATCCATTCTCCTGCATATAAAAGCATGTAAAAATATGTGAACTTTCTGTAATAAATGATGGCAAAACCCAAGGAAAATGTGAGAACAGATTCTCTGCTATATACGCATGTAAAAAATTGAATTTTAGGTACATATGCATGTAAATTTTCTTATATTTGTTTATTTATTTTGGCTGTACCTTGAATGCATCCAATTGTTCATCCCTGAAAAGATCATCACATGAGAACTCAGTCACTGCTCTCCACTTCAACTGAGCTGTGTCAAAATAATCAAAATAAAATTGACTAGTAGCTGCACCAGAGCTTCCTTGAATTGATGGAGACATTCTTAACCTACTCACAAAACAAAGACAAAAGAAATGAAATGTCAGTCTATCTTTTCACCATCGATCCAGATATATTTACATACCTAACACTCAAAATTTTCTTTTTACAGTTACACCGCCCAAATCTTTCATATCACATAAAGAATGCCACCATTTTAGCTTTTAAGAAATGAAATACGCTTCATGCATAGTAATATGGTATGTACTAAATCTTTTTTTTTTTTTTGCGTAAATCAATTAATGGATACCTTTTAAATGGATATATTTGATCATGTTCATTCCCATCAACAACAATACTGTGCTCATCTCCATTGGTATCAACATTATCTACTGGCTCTCTTTTTCTTGTTAACTGTAACTCTTGTGCTGAATCAGAACCTGTGTCAGTATAATTTCTTCAGAAATTTGGTTAGTTAAAATCGAAATAAGGAATATTAGAGCTGCAAATCAGAGAGAAGAAACCAACTTTGCATAATCTGTTAATGCTAATAGATCATTTGTAACAATACTATGACTAAGATTAAAATCTAGCCACACTTAAGCAAAATATTAACTATTTTCATGTTTTTCTCTTAGTTAACCAAGAAATAACAAATATTCATATAAAATTGTGAAAATTGTGTCTATAAAGCAAGAATTATGAATGTAAACATTTTTTAATTATACTTTTACCAAATACGAGAAAAATATAAATTTTCTTACTTAAGAAAAAGATTAAAAAAAAGTAAATATTAACCAATTCCTATATATTTACATATCAAATATATCTGAGTTTTATTTTTTTTATATTTATAACACCTAAATCCTTCATATCACATTAAAAATACCATCAATTTAACTTTTAAAGAGTGAAATACAATTTTTTTTTCTTTTTTTGGATAGATAAGTATGTAAAAATTGAAGCTTTGATGTTACATATGTAAATACATATGAATTGAATGATACGTCCTGCATGAAGTTAAGAAAAGATTTTCACTCAAAATAATCTTCCTCCAAATATTAGATATAAAAATGACTGAAAATAGACTACATTTTCATCTACCTGCTAAATATTTTACTTATTTTCAACAAAAAAAAAAAAAAAAAAAATCTTCATGACAAATTCTTACAATTCAATAGAAACAGCTCAAAAATCTACCATAAAATATATTTTCCCTTTATGCAATACCTGATCTCCTCCCCTCCTCCATGCGGATTCTGCACATCTATGAAAAAAACAAAGCAAAAATCATATTATTCGTCAGGTACTGTTTCCTTCCTTTTCTGCAACCAAAAAAAAAAAAAAAATGGAAGAAAGCATACCTGAAGACGACTCTTGATATGAGAGAGCTGTATCTCTGAACATCTCATTAGTTCTCTGATTCTCTTAGGTGTAGCTTCTGCTTCATTGCAGAAAATTAATATGGCCATGAAGCTATAAACTAAACTCCAAAAAAAAAAAAATGGTGGAAAAAGTTTACTTCTTGGGCAGCCAAGATCTCTCACTGCTTCATCAAACAGTTTTTTGAGCTCATCTGACCAATTGAAGCGAGGCTTGCTTGATCGGATATAGGGTCGAACTTGAGTACCGTTGCTTCTGCGGTTCACCATGCCTTCTCCTTCTCGTACATGGAAGAAGGAAAGAGAGAGAAGAACGAAAAAAAGCTAAGCTTTTCATGTTGTGGCTGCTTAAATAAGCGTTGGGAGCCAACGCCAGCTTATGTCTTAAAATGGCCTGCAAATTTTGATTAAAGTAATTAGTTTAAGAAAATTTACATAACTCTTTATTGTTTTACATGTCTAACATTCATAGTTTGATATTTATACCTATATTTCTATCTTACTTTTAGCAATATAATGATAGTGTGTTATTTTTTATATAATATTAAAAAATTGAGTGGTATGTATATGTAAATATGAATGTTTAGGTGTTAGATATCTAAATACATAAGACTTGTATGGTATGTATATAAATGCCCCTTTAGTTTCATGTTTGATTTACTTTGTTGAAGTGGATTGTATATGAAAAACAGTTTTTTCGTTGATTTTTATGAGGGTTTACAGAGATTACATAATTCTATATTGGTGTAATATTTGTGTTAATATAGTAATTATGCATTATAACTAATTCAAATTATATCTAATTTGTTAGAAAATTAATTTTAATAAAATTTAACTTTGAACATCACGAACTAAATTTTCTCATCATATCCACAATTATTATTTATTTATTCTTTTCTCAGGCATGATGTCCTTTTTATTTGAGAAAATGTAATGTTTGACGTGCGAATGACGACATGTGAATCAGTATTTGACAACATGATGTGATCCATGCAGCCTACACGCCCTTCATCTAGACGTAATATTTTCTCGCACAACCCAAAATATAATAAAAGAGAAGTACTCTCTTAAGCTAATTATTTTGTTATTATTTTTTTTTCCTGCATTTTTGTTCAAAATTTTGTAATTAGTTATACTTTCATTATTTTGAAAAAAATTTAAAATAATGAAAAGAATATAATTTTTATCAATAGATTTAATAGTTTTTTAGATTTAATAAATAGTTAAAATTATTTCTGCACAACATATCATTGAAGAATATGATATGATTTATTTACCCTTAACATATATTCATAACTTTGTCAGAAATTCATATTTCAGATTATTCAACACAGTTTGAATAACATCATTTAGGAAAACATAATGAAGGAGATTCGCTGAGACATCATGCACTTTTTGCCCTCAAATAAAGATCAAATATTTAAATTTGGACTATAACCCGACATGTAATTAATAAAATATATATATTCATAAAAATGGTATATGTGCAATATAGACAAATAGTTGAAATTATTCAGGATTAAGCGCAAAGTAATGAAAGTAGGCGTTGAGGACAGCAAATGCTGTAGTGGTGGTTGGTGTATTGATTGATAATACTTTAAAATGGTGCATGAGGGGGCAGAACAGAGACAAATTCTTCTTCTGTTTTTATCACTGAAATGCTTCTGTGTCACCTGATAAAAAGTAATGGAAATTCTTCAGACCATCAAGAGCTTCTGATCTTGCCGATATGATTGTTGTGACTGATGAGTTGCAGCTTTGGACCCCCTCCATTTCCTTTTCCAAAATGATATTATATATATATTTATATTTATGTAGCACTTAATTTTCATATATTTATGTATCCAGTATTTAGACATTAAGTTTATATCATAAAAATTTTTCATATCGCTCAAAAAATAATATTTTTTTACTTTTTTTTAAGTGAAGACAACTTCTTTTATGTGTAAAAAGTATGGAGTGTGTATGTATGTCTGTATGCATGCATGCATGTATGTAGGTATACGCAGACATATAAAAATTAAAATTTAATCGTTAGATATTTGTACCTCGAAAATGTGCTAGTGCTCAACTTAAGGAGATCTAAGGGTCAAGTAGAAAGAAAATATGATAAATGAGGGCTTACCGATAGAAGACTAGAAGGCCTACTAATTCGATCGGGTGTAGCTGCCGAAGCCAAAGGCGAAGGTAGACCATGCTAGTAGAAAGACAGTTAGACAACTGATCAATCCAAACTCAAATTAATTGAACTAAAACAAAGTATATTGGAATTGAGTGTTATGTATACATTTACATATGTAACATCTTTTTATTATTTATTTTTTTTGAAAGATTGATCAATGGGGCGAACCGCCGATCAACGTCATTACGCTAACCCCCGCTAGATTTGGGGGTTAGCGCAATGTTAGATATATTTACGACCTTCAAAGAGATTGTTTTATCAACAGGCACACATATCTAGCACCTGTTGAAAGAGCAGCTTCTCTGAAGGTCGTAAGTCCCTTTGAATCTCGGGTTTAAATCCCCCCTATATTTAGGCTGTGATACTCGAATATTTAGCACATCAAAGATGATCAGAGCTCTAAATTTGCTTTCATTGTAAATTTCAAAGCTACCCATATCACTTCTGTCGTTGTAGATTTGCTTTCATTGGGTCGGCTCATGGAAAGAAGTGAATTTCAATCGATGTGATTTGTCGTTGATGTTGAATCAATTTGAATCACTTATAATTAAAAAAAACTATATGAACGTAATGAATTATTGAACTAATGTTTTTGAAATTTGATAAAATTGAAAAATATGGGTTTGGGTTTTATGGCGAACTTTGATATCTGAGGGTGCATTTTGAAAATTGGATAAAATAGGGGGCTAGTTTTAGAAATATAAATGTTTTGTGTGCTATGTATGTAAATAAATGCCCCTTGTTTTAATTAGGCTTCGCCGAACCCTAATTACATTGCTAATAGGTTGATATAAGTAGGGATGTAAATGAACCAAAGCACTTCATTAACAATTTGAACTTGGCTCGATTAAGAATCAATTATGTTGTTTAAATTAGTAAACAAGCAAGCTGGAACAATTTTTAAAAGCTCGGAGCTAAAATGAATCAAACATGAACAAAGTCAAACTTGTTCATTTATACTCACTAACGAACTCGTTTGTTGTTCAAACAGTAACTTGTTAAACACTAGATATGAAACTGAAGATAACTCAAATCATATGTGATATTTAAGTTAAATATTATTTGTTTAACTATAATTATTTAATTATATATTTAATAATAATATATTATTATATCAATGAAATAGATTAATTATATAT